>CM031538.1:12197500-12724354 GCA_018361395.1 Boechera stricta | reverse complement strand
AWTKSCMYKKTCGTGCCTAATCGATTAATCTAGGTTCTATATTCTAAGTGATCAGGTTAGAAATAGCTTTGAGAACAACCATGGTGAAGAACTATTCAGATTTGAACCCTAACAAATCAATTATCATAAATCGAGAAATCCATATGAGAAAACCCTAAACCTAAAATGAGACTACTCGACATGATAGATGAAACAAATAACATAACTGAATAATCATGAAATTAAACAAAAGAATAAAAACAAGGGTTCGATCTCTTCTATGATGAACAAAGTCTTGGATCCGCCTCCTCACAAAAGCTCTCAAATCTTAATGTTCAAAGTAAAGTCCCCCTTAACCTAAAGACTAAGAGTTTGCTTAAATAGTCTAAAAACACGAGCTGGGCCTCTTTGTAAATAAGGGAAAGTATTGGGCTTCTTTGGCGAGAATTTCGCCCTGATATCTATCTCCGTCCTGCCGGTATCGATCGATACCATGAGTGATCGACACAGTGCTTGAAAACGATATGGTATCGATCGATACCGGATGGTGTCGATCGATACCAGGCTTAAAACGGGTACTTTCTTCGGTTTGCTCCAAAAGGCTCCAAATGTCTCCAAAATTCTCGTCCCAAACGTGCTAAAACCTGAAAAGACTCTAAAATGATAGAAAAAACACTAGAAAGACTCGATAAAACGACTTATATCATGGCTAAAAATGGGTAAAATCCATGATATATCATCTAGCATACCACGAGAGTGGACTAGCAATCATGGAAAATCCCTAAAATGACAAATACAAATCAATTAGATAGAAATATGAATTCTAAACTTAGATTTCCAGAATTAGACTATCACCTATAATTTGTAGATAGTAGTTTATTATTTAATTTAATTCATGTATTTATGTTTTCGCTTAGTTTAGATTTAATTGTTTCTCGTTTATTTATTGTCTTATTTATTTTAGTAACCATTTAGATTAGAAATCAACCCCCACTGCTTTTGATTCTGCTTAGATTAGATCTGCATTTGCAATACTCTATGCTTTCCTCGTGGATCGATCCCTATTACTACAATTGCATTTAACTGCACTGCGGGTTAAACTCGAGATTTACTTTCGGTGAAACCCGGAAGAGGTAATAAAACCTCCTATCAAGTTTTTCGCCAAGCACGCGGAAATAAGCAATACCATGAAGTTTGATGTAGATCTGAGACTAGGTGTTCATGTTTTACTAACTTGTTTTTATTTTCGAATTTCAGGTGCATGCATTTGAGAAGTTACGGGAAGACTCCACCAACTGACCACCATTTGAGAAGTTACTAATTGACCAAATTCGTGACATCAGAGCAATCGAAAGACAAGTTAGGAAGGAGAAGGAAAGGAGATAAGAAATGGAGCAGCAACGAATTGACCTACCTGTGGGGACATTGAGGGCATTGGACAAGTTGACAATGCTGCTCAAGCTGAAGGTGATGCATGTCGAGCGGCTGTACACCATCCAAGAGTCGCTCCGACTATTGGTACCATTGATGAGCCTACTTCTATGGCTCAAAGATTTGGAATTCTCGCCTCACCTGTGGCGAACATTAACTTTGAAATCAAGTCAGGCTTGATTACGATGGTGCAAGGCAACAAATTTAATGGGTTACCTATGGAGAATCCAATTGATCATCTAGATCAATTCGATAGGTTGTATGGCACAGTAAAGATCAACGGAGTTTCAGAAGATGCTCTGAAGTTACGTCTATTCTCTTTCTCGTTGGGAGACAAAGCACAACATTGGGAGAAGAGTCTACCACCTGGGTCGATCCTAAATGGGGGCAATGCAAGAAGATGTTCCTTGCGAAGTACTTCTCAAGTTCTCGGACTGCTCGACTTCGTAATGAAATATCGAGCTATGTGCAAAAAGGATCGGAAAGCTTTGAAGAGACATGGGAGCGCTTCAAAGGATATTTATCTCAATGTCCGCACCATGGATTTAGTAAAGAGTCGCTGCTGAGCACTTTTTACAGAGGACTCTTACCCAATTATTGCGAGTTACTTAATACCGCATGTAACGGTAACTTTTTGGGGCAAGATGCTGAACATGGAATGACTCTAGTGTAGGACATGGCGCAAAGTGATACTAACTGTGGAGGAGACTATGATCGTCGAGATCGTAGTGTAGCTGATGATGGAGGTGATAAGATGAAGATTGACATGAGGGCCTTAAATGACAAGTTGGACAAGGTTCTACAAGTGACGAGGAAACATGTTCACTTTGTAGATGAGTTGGATGCTGCAAGGATACAAGCTCACGAGGAGGCAAGAGAAGAGAACGAGTGTGAGGTGAACTTTGTCAGCAACTATCGACAAGGTGGTTTCAACCCTAACTACCAGAACCACCCTAATCTCTCATACCGGAACAACAATGTGGAGAATCCACAAGATCAGATGTACCCACCCATGAGGGCACCAACACCGTCATTCCAACAAGGAGGTTTCAGACCAAGCACTCAATTCAACAAGTCATCTTACACACCACAACAATACCAAGGACAAGGAGGAACGAATCTACCACCAAAAGGGGAGAACTACGAAGGAATGCTTCAAAGCATTCTTGAGGGGCAGACAAGAGCTTCAGTGGAGATCTCTGAAGGCTTCAAGAATGTACACAGAAGATGCAACAAACTCAACAGCAAGTTCGACGGACTCGCTTTCCGCATCAATGTGTTAGAGACACAAACCGTCCAACTTGCTTCGTCCTCACAAAGACCGCACGGTATGCTCCCTGGAAAGCCTGAGATGAGCCCTAAGGAATATGTGAACATCATCACACTGAAGAGCATCATAAGAATGGGAGAAGAGTCGCCCGAAAAAGAAAAAAAGACGAAAATCGGACCTGTGGATCGGCCAGTCATGGTCGATATTAATGATCGAAAAGTTCCAGAACAGATTTCCGGACCCCCATATCGACCTTTCAAGGTCGATACTGAGCCTACAAAACGGCCATATCGACCTGTCAAGATTGATATTCACCAAAAACGAAAATCCGGAGGCTTATATCGACCCATCATGGTCGATTCTAGCCTTGTAAGAAGCCTCCACCGAGCTGACTGGACCAAAGCTGCTGATGCCTCGAACACTAAACTTCCCCATCGCCCCTCAACGATGGATGGTCATGACGACAGGCACAACAATCGATCAATCATGATTGATCCACACTCCGAAGACACCGAGAAAGCTACCTTGACAACATATCGGAGAAACAATCAAGGAAGCGATGTACCCGACTATGAGATAATAAGGAGCTGCAACTCGATCACAAAACAGAGAAGAACAAGATTCATCGATCTGATCAACAAGAAACGCTTCGTAGAACTAGTTAACAGCATCCCCGAGCCTTTCTCTTTCAAAGACGCTTCGAAAAGATACTCACTACAAGAGTATTTTGTGGGAACGGATGAGACGATATATGATGCTGAGAAGTTATTCAGAGGGGCTCGATCCTCAATGAACCCTCATCTTAGTCATCCTTTACCACCTACAAGGAACACTGATGTGGCATGTTTGTTCAAGAAGATCAACGCGGAAAAGCTCCACATGTTCAGACGACTTGTTCGATCACTACCGAGGATGATCACATTCGAGGAAGCTCTGTTCAAATACAACCTCGATTTATACTTAACACACACTAAGAAGACTATCGAGGAGATCAAAGAGCTCTACATGGACACACGACTCAAGGGACCAATCACAACGGTTTTCAAAAGAGCTGATTCCGGGCAATACAAGGTAACATGCTCTATACTTGGTCGTACTTTCAATGACGCTTTATGCGATTCAGGAGCCAGCATAAATGTCATGTCCAAGGAGCAAGCTAAGATGCTGGGGATCCATGAGCTTACAAAGTCAAAAGTTCGGATTGGACTCACTAATGCCGATGCAATGCACTCATATGGAGTGGCTGAAAATGTGATTATCTGGATTGTGAACTGTCGCATTCCCACTGATTTCCATGTAGTAGACATGCGAGGAGATGATCACAATCAACTCATCCTTGGCAGACCGTTCCTAGCCACAGTTGGCACAGTCATTGATTGGCCAAAACAGAGAATCTCATTCACATATGTGAATAGAGATGTGTTCTACAAAGCCATACCAACAGAAGGCACTTCAGAATCACACTCAAGCGGAGATTCTTTTGGAGAAGAAATCGATGATGATACATACGCTCCTGCTGGGGAGAGATCAATCCACCATACTGACTCCGACCGCGCAACAATTCAACCATCATCTCCACGGTCATCTGACCATTCCATGAGGTCCTCGAGCTTATGACGTTAATAAAGCACTTTACCTTTGTAAATGCAATCTTTTAGGATTTTCAGTTTCTAGTTTTTAGTTTTTCTTTTTTCTCGGTTTTGGTTCTTGCTTTCAGGTGTTCTTCACCATAAAAAAAAATCAAATCAGGACTTGCACACGTGGAGCTGCCAACCCACATGTTGATAAGTGAATCACTGTAAGTTTTTCTCTTGCTTTTTCCCCTTTACAGTTTTACATCACAACGAGGACGTTGTGAAATAAGTGTGGGGGGGGGAGTCTTGCGATCAATGGAAGTAACGCTTTTCCTTGACATCTTTTGATGTAAGTTTTACCATAAGTTTTTCTCATTTTGAGAGATTGTTACACTCTTTTCCTCGTTCATAAGTTCAATAACATATGGAAAGGTTTTTAGTGAGGTAGCAATAGAACTTGTTAATTGTGTTATTTGTGCTAATGTTTGGATACTTTGTTGGATAGTGTGTGAGTTTTACTAGGAAATATGGAAAACCCATGAGTGGATCACCAAACCCCAAAAGGATCATCCCTTCTAAGATTTTGGCAAATCGAAGTTGACTTCTCACCGTAATGAACTTTTAACGTCTCGATTTGGGGCTTGAGATGCATAAGATGTGATACCTCTATGAGACCCTACAAGACTCGTCTATGTGAGAATATTTCCCCTCTTCCTTCCCTTCAATAAGAAAAAGAAAAGAAAAGAAAGAAAAGAAAAGGATATAGGTAAGAAAGAAGTGAACCGGACATTGGAAGCTACCACTTTTAATGTTCGCGTCTCATGGAAACCTGTCCAAGAAAAGAAAATAAAAGGCGATTGATAGAAAAAATAAAATGATACCCTAGAAAAATAGGGAAAAATCAATCGACTTTGAAGTGAGAAAAGGGAGAGGAAAGGAAAGGTACCAAGACGGTCTTGAGCTTACAAAAATCCGAAAGAGTAAGTGTTCATGTCTTTTGATCGACATTCCCAAGTTGAGAGCTCACGCTTAGAATAAGAAGAGAAGTTGACAATGATGAGTCAAAGATCGAAGGAAAAGTGGTTTGAACTAAGGTGCGTTGCTATGCTTATGGTGAATTACATGGAGTACGGTAAGAATCATTCTACTTCCACAAAGACGAAAAGCATCTAACACAACAATGTCACAAGGTACGAGTTCACTCTCCTTATCTTTACTGCTTTCAATAAATAGCTTCACCATATTTGCCTTCTGTTTGCTTGAGGACAAACAAAAGGATAAGTGTGGGGGAGTTGATAACACCATATTTTACATGTTTTTATGCATTAGAATAAGTTAGTTTTCAGTTTAATAACTAACATTTTGTGTAGTTCTAGTGTGTTTGCAAGTGATTATGTGTTTTCAGGTACTTGAAGCTAAACATGACTAGTAGAGATGTTTTTGGAGCTTACTAAAGCTTACAGGAAGACTAGTGACATTGCTTGGATCGTTCACATTCGGAGAAGGATTTCAGAGAGTCTGAAGAGTGCAGAATCGACCCCAATATGGACCTGTAAGGGTCGATATTGAAGCCAACAAATTCTCCGAAAGAACTCCTGAAGGATGCATCGACCAGTCAAAGCCAGGAAGACCATATCGACCCCAATATCAACCAATCAAGGTCGATATTATGTCCCAAAAATTCTCCGAAGAAACGTCTCAGAGGAAGAATCAACCTGTCAAAAAATATGAATGAATATCGACCTGAGTATCGACCCATCAGGGTCGATATTGATCTGCAAAATCTGGGGAGATTCCTATGTGGCAGGATTTGACTTGTGCAACCTTGTCATCTCTTGTCATCTCGAGTTTTGAGCTTCCAGGAACGAGATAAGGCCTAGAATAAAGAATATTCCAAGGATCCTGAAGGATATAAAAACACTTGTAATCTCACTTGAGAAAGCGAATCCCGAAACACAAAAACAAACTAATCTTGTAAAAGTTAGAGTTCAGATTTAATAAAGTTTCTTCTTCTTAAGGTCATTACCTGTTCTTGTTCTTTTATTTCTGCTTAGATTAGTTTATCTTTCAGTCTAGTTTATTTCATAAATCAGACATTATCTCTGTAATCCCTAGGAGACAAGAGTCTAGATCCTTAGACCAATAAGGGTGGTGGTCAATTATGGGATCTAAGTTTTAGAGATTCATTACTGTACTTAATCGGTCTAGCTACTTTAGTGTCATAGCTGGTATCGAATTTGTTGTTAGATAGAATTAATAATAGATCTGGTTTTAGCCAAGTTAGATTGAATATTTTAGGAGTACTTCACCACGAGAGTGGACTGTGCTTTAGAAATAAATCTATCTTTCACTTTGTTTTTGAAGCGAGAGTCTAAAGACACTTAGTATTCGATGATGGGATGTTATGAAATGCATATCCAGTTGTTACTAGAGTGGATCTGGATATAGAGTCTAGCATACCACGAGAGTGGACTAGCAATCATGGAAAATCTCTAGAATGACAAATACAAATCAATTAGATAGAAATATGAATTATAAACTTAGATTTCCAGAATTAGACTATCACCCATAATTTGTAGATAGTAGTTTATTATTTAATTTAATTCATGCATTTATGTTTACGCTTAGTTTAGATTTAATTGTTTCTCGTTTATTTAATTTATTGTCTTATTTATTTTAGTAACCATTTAGATTAGAAATCAACCCCCACTGCTTTTGATTCCGCCTAGATTCGATCTGCATTTTCAATCTCTATGTGCTATTCTGTGTCCCTGTGGATCGATCTCGTATTACTACAATTGCATTTAACTGTGCACTTGCGGTTCTGTGGGTTAAACTCTCGAGATTTACTTCTCGGGTGAAACCAGTGAAGAGATAATAAAACCTCCTATCAAGTGGTTCGAAATGGAACTGTAAAAAGGTGCAGGGGAACGTTTTGGAACGCGTATCGGACGAGGAGGTCCGAAACGAAGATACTAAACCGAGAGGAAGAGTCTAATTAAATTTCGGTTAGCTTATCCAAATTAAACCAACAACCAAAATATCTTCTTCTTCTATAATCTTCTATAATCTTCTCCTCCCTTCTCTTTATCTCATTTGGAGATAATTATCTTGAGGTTAGAGAGAGAAGGAGAGAAAGAAGAGAAACTTGGTGAATCAAAGGAGAAGAAGAATTGAGTGAAGAAGCTTGAGAAAAACAGAGTTTGTGCTGTCCATTGAGAAGGACGATCGGGCTATCAAGAAGAGTCGGTTTAAGGTGAAATTTTGTATGTAAGTTCTTCAATATCTTGACTAATTACCTACCAAAGTTTGTCTAGTTTAGTTGAGTATTTTGGGAGATATAGAGTTTCTCTCAAAACCGCTCAAAACAGAGGAAATCCCGACGGGTTGGGATTGAGAGAGTGTTTGGGCGCTTAGATCTTTATGGAATGAGTTGAAATTTGGTAGGTAGATTCTTGAGGGTCTTATCTAGAGATTTTACAAAGTAATTTCTCAAATATTGTCTAGATCAAGAGATATGATCGGTTAAGTGAAGCTCTGTTTTTGGAGAAGGAATCCGATAATTGGGGTTTTGGTAATCCGAGTTTAGAGCTTGTGATTCATCATTTGAGAGTGTTTTTTGTGACATCATGTCATGGAATTAGTGCTATCTTAGTGATAGTGTTGTGTGACAAAGGGAAAGCGAGCTTAAGGCTTGGAAACCATCAAGAAACAAGAGTGTGTTCTTCGGTTATAATCGTAATATCGAGGTGAGTGCGTGACCGTGGTTGAGCTGTATGATCATTGATTTGCCGTGATTGATATGTGTGTTAGGACTTGACCATATGGGTGTTATTTATGGCTTGTCCAATTTGTGTGTGTTGTGTGTATGATGGAGCTCTATCACTATATTGTTTGATTGCTTTGTGTGTTGCATATTGATTTCGGTAAGTCTTTGATCATATGTGTGTATGGCCGTGAGACGGGAGGACCGCCTCACTAAGCATTATCAATGCTTACGCGCCTCTTTTGGTGCAGGTAAAGAGAAGTCTTAAGACGTGGAGCTCGTGGAACCAAGGCCGAAGGGAAAGGATGATTAGATGTGCTTCAATGGGTTCTTTTGTATCTTTTGTTTTCGTATGCTTCTATGCCTTGGTGGATAATGTTTTGGGACTCTTGGTGATGCTTAATAGTATTAATATTAGTGATGTTTTAAGGTTGTTCCAACTGGTTTGTTCAGTAGACTTGTTTAGTTTACGGTTAAAAGAATTAAATTAAAAATTTTTAAAATCCGATATTTTATGTTTCTTGCGCGCGTTAGTCTTCTGTTCTTGGGGTAGGGTGTTTCACAAACCGGTTGTGAATTTCGTTAAACACCGAATCTATCCCTAATTCTTTACTTCCAGAAAAAAAAAAAAATTCCGAATCCATTTAGGGAGCTATGTTTCTATAAATCACTTAGCGTAGCTGAAAAATAAAACGACGTAGTAGGGAAGTTCATATAGTAAACTAAAATTCGTGTATACTGTACGTATAAGTTTTTTCTTTTTTAATTTAGCAAAAGAGTTATTACTTTTATTCATTTCAAACTCTTTTGAAGCTATAGGTGTGAAATACAAACGAGATCATAGGTACTCTCAAATTCATTAAGGTCATTTATTTTATTTAAAAAAATTGGAAAAACAGCCAGGTAAGGCGGATCTGAAACAATTTATCAGAGGCATTATATAAAGTAATATTATTAAAAAAAAATACATAGTATTAATATAAAAATAAGTTTTATAATCGCGAGATTGACAAAGACCTCTAATTAGATATTTGCGTATGACCTCATCTTTTTCATTGGGATGATATTCTAATATTTTTTTTCTATCTGCAGGATCCCACGGCAAATTTTCAGAATCCTTTTCAGACGTTGTTTCAAAATTTCTTTTGAAATATTTTTCTATCTGCAAAATTCAAAATTTTTTTAACTCAGGAAAATATAGCCACACATATAGAAACGAGACAAAACCTTAGAAAAAAACCTGTAGCGCCCAAAGATGTTGATTGTTAATGGAATGACAAAGCTTCTTCTGCGACAAACCTGAAGTCGAATGGTTTAATCTTTAATGCCTCATAAACCCTAACGAATGTTAATTTTTTACAAGTTGTGCTAACTTATATATGAACACATTCTTTGAAGCGGCCGTGTTTGAGGTATATGAACAACTCTAATAAATAATTTTTCTGAAATTACTTCCAGCTGTAGTGGGCCTGGGCGTGGTGGGCATGGGGCACGTTTCTTTCTATTTTTTTTTTAATAACTTCTTTACTTAAAAAAAAAAAAGAGTGTGGAGTCCGTGACCTCGCACACTCTCACATGCGTCCGCCACTGAAAACAACAATAGACCTCGATATATAACAAAGTTAATTAGGAACGTTTGATACAAAAAGAAAAGCAGCAAAATCAATTACAACGTAAATCGTACTTTTCACGGCAGTAATTAGAACAATAATATCTAATGAACTAGTTAGTAGTCGATTTTCATGAAAATAGGGAATATGCAACGAGACTTGCATTCGGTGCAAATTGGTCAAGACATACTATTGTTTCGAACCGTCTTTAAAGGTCTCTCGAACATTATCGATCTGTATTCTTTCCGGGTTTAGGATTTAGGGTGTTTGAAACCTCGGAATTCTCCTAGCACATTTTTTCATCTTTTGACTGAAAAAACCCATTCCATGGCACAACAATGATCATAAAACCACTTGAAAAGTTCAGAGACGATAAAGAAAAAAAAACACGTGATTTTACGAGTTCACGTCCACATTGAAAACCATATATCTTGGTCAAACAATTTCAGTAATCCACTATACCACAAATTAATTAATTTCAAACCTCAGTCGATTTTGAAGACGATCTCAATTTCAGTTACAACAAATTTTCTACTTTATTAAGAGTATAGACTTACATAGAAATACGGTATACTTGTATATAATACCATACTTGTATAAATGTATAGATACAGTTAGTATAATTGTATAGAGTTAGTTGAATAGTTAGTTAGAGATTATCGTTTCTATATAAACTCTTTGTAACAACAATTTTGTTAATTAATGAAGATTACGTTTATTTCTTCTTTCTCTTATGTTTGTTAATATGGTATCAGAGCAGAGAGAAGAAAATTTCCGCCATTGTTAATCTTCATCTGAGCTTCGATTCACTTGCTATGAGTGTTTCAATCCAACAATTGGTGCTCGAATTCATTGCTCATTTGATTTCTTTGCTTATTGAGTTGATTTCTTTTGTTTCTGCTTTCTTGATTCTTCAAAACTTTTTTTGAATCTTGACCTTGGATCGTTGTCTTCTTTCTTTCTGACGCGATTCTTCTTCTTCAATCCATAATCAAATATGGATACAACAACTCAAGAAGCATCTTCTGGAGTCAATGTTACTCATCAATCTGTGGATCAATATAAGAATCCATACTTCTTACATAGTAGTGACCATGCTGGGCAAATCCTTGTCTCCGATTGATTGAACTCAGGATCTGAATTTCATTCATGGAGACGCTCTATTCGAATGGCTCTCAATGTCAGAAACAAGCTAGGTTTCATTGACGGTACTATACCTAAACCTGCTAATAATCATCGAGATGCTAGATCTTGGTCTAGATGTAATGATATGGTAGCTACTTGGCTTATGAACTCTGTATCAAAGAAGATAGGTTAGAGCCTTTTATTCATGTCTACTGCTGAAGCTATATGGAAGAATCTTATGTCTAGGTTTAAGCAAGATGATGCACCTAGAGTTTATGAAATTGAACAAAGATTGAGTTCTATTCAGCAAGGATCTATGGATGTTAGCACATATTATACCGAATTAGTCACTCTCTGGGAAGAATATAAGAACTATGTAGAGTTGCCTCAGTGTACTTGTGGTAAATGTGAGTGTAATGCATCTGCTTGCTGGGAGAAATTACAACAAAGAAGTAGGGTGACAAAGTTCTTTATGGGACTGAATGAGATCTATGAACCGAGAAGGCGTCATATCCTGTTTTTAAAACCTATTCCTACTATTGAAGATGTCTTCAATATGGTAGCACAGGATGAGCGTCAGAAATCAATAAGACCATCTGCAAAAATAGAGAATGTGGTTTTCGAGAACTCAGGACCGTGTAATAGTACTCAGGAAATGGCTGATGGTTCATATAATGGGATGAATGACAATGCAGCATATGCAGTCGCGTACAACAACTTTAAGCCTCAGCAAAAGCCATTATGTACTCACTGTGGTCGTACTGGACATACTGTACAAAAGTGTTACAAGTTGCATGGATATCCACTTGGACACAAGATGGCACAGAAACATAATTTTGGTAGAGGTTAGTACCAAACTGGGTCAAGACCAGTCTTTCCTCAACAATCTCAGTTCGAGTCTCAGAATGTCAAGACTAGTGCAATGGCAAATGTTGTTACTGCAGGGAGTAACATTAGTCTTGATCTCAGTAAATTCACTCAGGATCATATTCAATCTTTGGTTCAACAACTCAATGCCCATGTTCAAGTTCAAGAGCAGTCTTCCCCTTTCCCATCTGGTTATATTACTGAGATTGGTGTCATGGCTGCAATATCTACATCTAGTAATGATTTAATTGAATTTCCATCTTCTAGCCTAAGATTTTAGAACCATACCTTTACATTTCAACACCAATGCTTATCCACTTTATATTATGTCCTACCTAATGATGCTTGGATAGTTGACAGTGGGGCTACTAGTCATGTATGTTCTAACTTGGCAATGTTTAGTAAAACTTTTCTGTTTCAGGAGTCACAGTTTCCTTACCTAATGGCACTAGAGAGCCTATTACACATACAGGAACAGTTCACATTTCTGAGCACCTTGTTCTTCATGATGTCTTATACATACCTACTTTAAAATTCAATTTGATCAGTGTTAGTGCTATGTTAAAAACTAATAAATGCTCAGCTCTTTTCTATGTTGATTCTTGTTACATTCAGGACCATATTCATAACTTGACGATTGGTAGGGGCACACTTAAACATAATCTCTACATTCTAGAGACTAGTGTCATCGTTCCCTCTATCAATCTGTGTGGATCCTTGTCAGTGGATGGCAATCTGTGGCATCAATGCCTAGGACACCCATCTCCTGCCAAGTTACAGTTTATACCTGGTATTTTGTCTAAAAATGTTTCTACTCAGTCACACTGTGAAGTATGTTCTCTAGCTAAACAGAAAAGGTTACCTTTTGTTTTAAATAACAATTTGTCTAAATCACCATTTGATCTTGTTCATCTATATGTATGTGGACCTTTCTCTGTAGAGTCTGTAGAAGGATATAGATATTTTCTTAGTATAGTAGATGACTGTACTAGAGTGACTTGGATCTATATGTTGAGAAATAAAAGTGAAGTTGCAATTGTTTTTCCAGCTTTTATACAACATGTCAAAACACAATTCCAATCAGTCATAAAGTAATGCACCAGAACTTGCTTTCTCTGAAATAATACAGAAATATGGAATCATACATCATTTTTCTTGTGCATATACTCCCCAACAAAACTCTGTTGTAAAAAGAAAGCATCAACACATTCTAAATGTGGCAAGATCATTATTGTTTCAATCTAGAATACCATTGGTTTATTGGAGTGATTGTATCCAAACTACTGTGTTTTTAATCAATAGAACACCATCTTTCTTATTGCAAAATCTGTCTCCATATGAAATTTTGTTTAAAAGGAAACCAGATTACTCTTTCTTAAGGAATTTTGGTTGTCTCTGTTATGTTTCTACTTTAGCTAACGATAGACACAAATTTTCTCCAAGAGCCTTACCGCATGTCTTCATAGGATATGCTTCAGGTTATAAAGGATATAAAGTGTTAAATCTAGATACTAATGTTGTGTCAATATCTAGAAATATTGTTTTTCATGAAAGCATTTTTCTTTTTAGGAACAATATCAATATTGCAGATTCTGACACTAATCTTTTCTGCAAAACTATCATGCCATTGTCTACACCTTTGGTTCTTGATTTTTTAATCTCTGCATCATCACCTGCATTAGTTACTCCTTCCCATAGTGTGTCTCAGGATGTTGTTCCACCTACACAACTCTTGATAGGAGGTTTTTGTTACCTCTTCACAAGTTTCACCCGAGATGAGAATCTCGAGAGTTTAACCCGATAATACCGCAAGTGCACAGTAATGCAATCGTAGTATGTACGGGATCGATCCACAAGGACTGAGATTAACTACAAAGGAATTACAATAATAAATCTAATCTAAGCTAAAAAATAAAGGTTTTGGGATTTTGTTTCTAATAACTAAATTGCATAAAATAAATAAGAGTAAAATAATAATAAAGTAGACAATCTCAAGGGTGAAAGAAACGATTTCAGAGAATTTCCTAATCAGAGAATGATGTTCTTTCGCCTATTGCAAATATCTATTAATCTAGATATATAAGAGTTGTCTAGTCCACTCTCGTGGCAAGCTAAATTCTTTGTAAAAAAACTCACTCTCGTGACACTCCTACAAGCAATGAAAACAATCTCTTTTTAATCAACCTAATTAACAGTTATATTTCTATAAAATTAATTAAGCTTGTAATTTTTTTTAATTCCGAAATCTAGATTAACTCTCGTGACATCTAGATTCTATGATGCTAAACTAACTTGATCAAAGCTAATCTAGATAAGAACACAAATACAAATAGATTTATCGAATAGCTATAATTCCAAATATGCAGATCTGAAACTTATATCCACTTTCATGGTATAGAAAGTTTCTTAATACTAAGCCACACCTGCTGGATGTGACCTAGACCTTAGATTATTCCCATGAGAATAAATCTAGCAATAAAAACGCATAAAAGGTAACTAAACAGATTAAGTACTTGAACATCAAACTCTAACTAGTAGATCTCTTTAGTCATCATCCACCCAAGAGATCTGTAGATCTACTCACTCATGCCTTTGCTAACAATAACAAGGCCTGGGATTGAAGACACAATAAGCAATAAAAATAGTGAATAAAAGTAAAGTAATTGCAAAATAAGAATTACTGAAGATTCATAATAAAAACATAAGAACAAGAGTTGTGGTGAGGTATTCTCTTATGTATTTTTCTTTCTAATCTCCCACACTTGTGGCTATGGATTACAACATGTTTATATAGTTTATAGGCTTCTGGAGGCGTCCAAGTTGAGTCTCTAGGGTTACAGGAGCATCAAAATCGAATATTCCAGGCCTTTAGTTGCCATGTGTCGAAATCTTCCTTTTTTCTCGGAGGTCAATATCGACCCTGACAGGTCGATATTGGGGTCAATATTATGCTTCTTTCTTTGACAGATTGATTCTTTTTTGAGATTTTTTTAGACACAATATCGACCCCCACAGGTCGATTTTGGGGTCGATATTGGTGCTCTTTGGTTTCCTGAAATCCTTCTCTGGATGTGTATGATCCAAGTGGTGATGCCAACTCTTCCAAAGGTTCTAGCAAGCTCCAGAAACATCTCAAAAACTCATGTTTAGCTTCAAGTACCTAAGAATACATAAACATATGCAAACAAACCAAAGCTATCCTAAATGCTAACAATAATGCGTTAAACTAAGCTAAATGAATGCATAGAAACCTTTAAAAATGAGTGTTATCAACTCCCCCAGACATATCTCTTTGCATGTCCTCAAGTAAACATGGTTTAGACTAGTGAAGAGGATGTCCCATATCTAGTTTGAACTTTTATCTTACATTATCTTATCGTACTAACATCACTAAGCTTAACAAGAAAGAAATAACTGCAAACATACTACATGTACTTCACCATGAACATAACAACTTACTTTACTTCAGAGCCACATCCATCGTTGAGCTTAGGTTCCTCTTTGTTGACTCCTCTTAGTCATCTATGATGTGTGATCTCGATTCGAAACTCTTGACCCATAAGATGTGAACACTTACTCTTTCGAATTTCTGTAAGCTCAAGACCGTCTTGGTACGAATCATTTCCTCTCCCTTTTCTCGCTTCAAGGTCAATTGATTTTTCCCTACTTTTCTAGGGTATCATTTAATTTTTTCTATCAATCATCTTTTTTTTCCTTTTTCGGACAGGTTTCCATGAGATGCGAACATTAAAAGTGGTAGCTTCCAATGCCCGATTCACTTCTTTCTTACCTATATCCTTTTCTTTTTTTTTTTATTGAAGGGAAGGAAGAGGGGAAATGTACTCACCTAGACGTGTCTTGCAGTGTCTCATAATAGAGGTATCACATCTCAAGTATCTCAAGCCTAAAATCGAGAAGTTAAAAGTTCTTTATGGTGAGAAGTCAACTCCGAGTAGTCTAAGTCTCCGATAGAATGGTCCTTTTGGAGTTTATTGGTCTGAGCATAGGTTTTCCAATCTTCTGTTCAATCTAATCATTAATTGTCAGAAAGCATGGAAGAAATATTAGCATAGATAATATCATGATAAAGTTCAAATTGTTGCCTCACTAAAAACCTTGCCATGCGTTATTGAACCACGGCGAAGGGAAAAAGAGTACAACAATTTTATGTCCTAAATGCATAACAAAGAAAAATAGAAAAAAAAATAACACCAAAAGAAACAAAAGAGTTAGAAATTTACGATGTCTCCCCCGGACTTATTTTACACCGTTTCGCTGGAAATAAATACAAGAAAAACATCGTAAATAGAAAATAAAAATAAAATGAAAAATGAAGATAAAAGATAGATCGAAACAAGTCTTACTAAAAGTCGATGGAGTCCGAAGTACCCAAAGATAGAGACGTGTTGCTCGAACTCACTGAAGGGGAACGTGTGGCGTGACGCTGGCAACGTGGTCTGGCCTCATGTGAAGATGGACGTGGTGCTTCAGGAGGCACCATAGAAGAGCTCGGCATGTCTGAGTACGATGCACGGTGAGGAACCAAAGCTGAGTTGACATTAGGATCATCCTCGGTGTGTGATGCGACATCGTAGCGACTACTCAATCCAACAATCATCGCCCTAAGGTTCGTAATCTCGGCCCTCATAGACTTCATCCCGCACACAAGTTTGTGAATGGTCTTATCCTGCCATTTGTTCCATCGTTGGACAAGATGGAGATGCTCGTGTGCGATGCGAACTAGCTTGGTAGAGATGGCTTCGTCAAAGGGCTCATAGTGATAACGAGCACTACCATAGACATGTCCATTAGATGTGGGGTGGCTGCTGCTATCCCTCGCTCGTCGATATCGGGTCCGGTTTTTCGATTTTCTGAAGTTTCAGTCTTCACTTTGTATGACAAGTCCGACATTCTAAAACAACAAAAAATGAAAATGTTAGTACTATATTTACAGGTTGATAACATGAGAATGCCTCTCAAGTGCGCTCATTTAACGTCGTTGAGCTTGACGGCATTTTTGTGTTGATGATTTCATAGTCCGTCAGGAAGATCGAGCAGATCTTCTAGACGTATGATGTTTTGTTCATCGACTAATTCAGAGCTTGGCCGTTGACTTCGAAGCTTTCTCCATTCTTTCCCCAAAGTTCTATAGCCCCGTAAGGTGTTACTGCTTTGATTTTGAAAGGTCTAGACCAACGAGATCGAAATTTTTCCGGAAAAAGTCTTAAACGGGAATTGAAAAGTAGAACTTGATCATTCTCCTTGAACTCTCGTCGAAGTATCCTTTTTCATGGAAAGCTATAGTTTTCTCCTTGTATATGCGAGCATTCTCGTAGGCATCTTTTCGAGAAATGTTTAATGTCTTCTCCAATATTGCTTTGATTTCTTGATTTGAAACTTCCACTTGTCCGGTCGTTTGAGGATGATATGGCGTTGCGACTTTGTCTCTTACGCCATATTGTCGAAGAAGTTTTCAAATGTTCTGTTAATAAAGTTTCATCCTCCAAATCTTGCCATATTGTGGAACTCCAAATCTTGGGAATATTGTGCTCTTAAAAAGTTTCATGACCACTTTAGCGTCATTTGTGGGACTTGCCATAGCTTCCACCCATTTAGAAACATAGTCTACTGCTACTAGAATGTAGTAGTTTCCATGAGAACAGGGGAAGGGTCCCATAAAGTCGATGCCCCATACGTCGAAAACTTCAACTTCCATTATCTAATTCTGTGGCATTTCGTTCCGTTTACTTATATTTCCTTTCCTCTGACACGCATCGCAAGCTAAGATGAACTGATGTGCATCTTTGAATAAAGTTGGCCACCAAAATCCAGCTTGTAAAATCTTAGCTACCGTCTTGAATGTAGCGAAGTGACCTCCATAAGTTGATCCATGGCACCTTGTCAGAATCCCTTGCATTTCGTTATCTAGAACGCATCTTCTATAGATTTTATCTTTGCATAGCGTGTATAAGTGAGGATCATCCCAGTAGTACCTATTGATCTCTTTAAAAAATTTCTTCTTGTGATAACCAGCGAGATCAGGTGGTTTCTCTCCGCAGGCTAGATAATTTACGATATCTGCGTACCATGGTGACTTGTCTTTAATGGCATCGATACTTTTCAGCTCCTGATCGAGATAATGTTCTTGGACAAGCACCCTAATAGCGAAAACTTGCTCTTCTGGCAGTGAATCATCAATCAGTATCTCATCAACTACTCTCATTCTAGAAAGATGATCAGCCACTCCATTTTCTATTCTTTTTTTGTCTTTAATTTCCAAATCGAATTCTTGCAGAAGCAATATCTAACGGAGTAGTCTTGGTTTAGCATCTTTCTTGGCGAGTAGGTACCTTAATGCAGCATGATCTGTATGAACAATCACTTTTGAGCCGACTAGGTATTGTCTGAATTTCTCAAAAGCAAAAACTATTGCTAGAAGTTCTTTCTCTGTGGTAGCATACTTCACTTGCGTATCATCTAGCGTCCTGCTTGCATAGTAAATCACATTCAGCTTCTTGTCTTTCCGCTGTCCAAGAACGGCTCCTACTACATAGTCGCTAGCATCGCACATAATTTCAAACGGCAGGTCCTAATCTGGTGGTTGTACTATCGGTGCGCTCACCAGCTCCTTCTTGATCATTTGGAAAGCTTTCAGGCATTCATCATCGAAGTTGAATTCGACTTCCTTGCACAACAGTCTGGTGAGAGGTCGTGTTGTCTTAGAAAAATCCTTAATAAATCTTCGATAAAATCCAGCGTGTCCAAGGAAACTTCTTATATCTTTCACCATCACTTCGATCTTGGCTTTATCTACTTTTATGCCTTTTTCTGAAATTTTGTGCCCAAGAACGATTCCTTATTTTACCATGAAATGGCACTTCTCCCAATTTAGCACTAGGTTCGTCTCTTCGCAACGCTTGAGTACCTTGCATAAATTAGACAGACAAACACCAAACGAAGAACCATACACAGAAAAATTATTCATAAATACTTCTACTACTGATTCGATTAAGTCAGATCGACATCATGCACCTCTGAAAGGTCGCAGGTGCGTTGCATAGTCCAAATGGCATTATTCGATAAGCAAAGGTACCAGAAGGACATGTGAATGTCGTTTTTTCTTGATCATGAGGATGTATAGGGATTTGGAAAAACCCTGAATATCCTTCTAGGAAACAGTAGTCAGAATGATTTGCTAATCGTTCTAACATTTGATCTATAAAAGGAAGAGGAAAATGGTCTTTTCTAGTTGCTGAATTTAATTTCCTAAAGTCAATACACATCATATGTCCTGTTATAGTTCTAGTGGGGATTAATTCATCTTTGTCCCTTTTTATTACCGTTATTCCACCTTTTTTTGGAACTACATGAACAGGAGATACCCATGTACTATCGGAAATAGGGTATATTATCCCAGCATCTAAAAGCTTAAGAATTTCTTTTCTTACAACATCTCGTAGATTAAGATTTAAACGCCTTTGATGTTCAATAGAATTTTTAGTCTCGTCTTCTAGATGTATCATATGCATGCATAAGGATGGTAAAATACCCTTAATATCCTCTAGAGAATATCCTATAGCTTTTCTATACTTTTTCAACTTGCTAACTAAAGCTGATGTTTCATCATCATTTAGCTCATCACTTATTATGACAGGATACGTTGAATTATTACCGAGAAATGCGTACCTTAGCCCTTTTGAAAGTTGTTTTAGTTCGATTTTAGGTGCCTTTAGTTCGCTCCAATCATCATCTTCGCAAGTCTTACCATTGCTTGCTGGTTCTATGATCTCCTCGTCTTGTTCGGTTAATTGCACAGAAAACATGTCACGAGGTATCATTTCTGTCATGTCTCCATTTTGTAGCGTTTGAAGTTCTTCACATAGTCTCTCGTCTTTGGAAGCTATCTCAGCTAGAAAGTCATCTGCCAACAAATCGAGGTCATCGATATAGAAAAGACGATCTTGCTCCTCAGGTTTCTTCATCACTTCATCGATATTAAACTGCATAACTTCATCGTTTAGGTGAAGATCAATTTTTCCATTTTTTACATCGATGATAGCTCTTGCAATTGCTAGGAATGGTCTTCCTAATATGAGAGGATTCTTCGGTTCTTGATCCATTTTAAGTACCACGAAATCAGTTGGTATCTGATATTTCCCAATCATTACGGGGACTTCTTCAAGAAGTCCGACTGGTGTTTTGATTGACCGGTCAGCGAGAACGA
Organism: Boechera stricta; assembly: GCA_018361395.1. Classification (NCBI taxonomy): domain Eukaryota; kingdom Viridiplantae; phylum Streptophyta; class Magnoliopsida; order Brassicales; family Brassicaceae; genus Boechera; species Boechera stricta. The sequence goes on along the minus strand of CM031538.1, from coordinate 12,704,508 downwards.
GTGACATTCGACATAATTTGAATTGAGTGAATCCTAGCTTCTGAGCAATGGATAACGGCATGAGGCTTACGCTGGTTCCAAGATCACATAGGGATTTTCCAAACGTCACAGTGCCTAGGGTACATGAGAGAGTGAAACTTCCCGGATCGTCTAATTTTTCTGGAATTTGTTTGTTAAGAATAACGGCGCTACACTCGTGCGTTACGAACGCCACTTCGGTGAGCTCCTTCTTCTTTTTAGTTACGAGATCCTTGAGGAATTTGCTGGCATTTGGAATCATCGTCAAAGCATCCAGCATTGGCATGGTGATGATTACTCCTTTCATTTATTCTTCAAAGGCATTCCTCATTCGGTCCGCTATTCTTCTTTTTTCTCCCTGGAAAAGGAACCTTGGGTTGATAATTTGATACATTTAGTGTTGCTTGGTTCCTTTCTCTACGTGGAGGTTCTTTGCTTGTATTTGGTCCATCATCTGCTGTCTCCATAGTCTCAGGTTCATCTTCTATTATGATGTGATCTTCTTTTCCCATGTCTGGCTCCACATTCTCCTTGTTGATCGGTTTCTTAGAGGTGACTAGTCTGAGTTATTTTCCGCTCTTCAAAGTTATGGCATTTATTGAAGGTGCTTCAGTTATTGTTCGAGCTTCTAGCGATTGGACTTGTAGAAACAATCCTTCAAACTTCTCTCTTAAATCTTCGCATCCTTGATCAATGTGCTTAAATCCTTTCTTAATCTCTGCACTTATTCGCATTTGTCCATCTAGAGCATTTTGAATCTTCTGGTCAGGTCCATCTTCTTCCGTTGTCAACCAGATTTCTTCATCAGCATGGTGAGAATCGACCATGACTGGTCGATTTCTCTGGTCGATATTCATTATCTTGAGACTGTCCGATTTATCATAATGGTCTGTGGCTTTCTCTGGACTAATATCGACCTGGATTGGTCGATATAGGGTCCGATATTGGCCTTCTGGAAATCTGCAGCCTCTTTTTGGTTGACGTTGAGGCTTTTCTTGCTGATTCAAAACTTTTTCCATCTTCTGGTGCAGTGATTCTATGGTTCTTTTCTTCTCATCTTCATGGGTATCAGTGCATCTCCTTGTATGATCGTATTCATCTTCGTATCTCATGTCACTTTCAGCCAAGTTCTCCACCAATGTTATCCCATGTTGCGCTTCTTGGAAGGCTCCATGACTGGCTACATCAAGTAACATACGATGGTTAGGCGTGATTCCTCTGTAGAAAAGACTCAATAGAGATTCACACTGTATCCTCTCATTCTTTGTCATGCTTCTCCAAAACTCTATGTGGTTTGTTGCGTGAAGTTTGAAATCTCGTTTCTCCAACGAGCTGTCCTTGAATTCGAAAAGAATTTTTTTAGAAAAACTTTTCTACATTGACTCCACGTTGTAATGGTCTCTGACAAAAGGTATTTCTCCCATTGGCTTGCTGATATATTTCGATTTTAATAGTTTTTGTCCTTTGTATTAGTAGGTTTTTGTGCATTTTCTCTACGTTTTAGAGTCGGTCTGAGCACGCCTTAAAACACGAAGAGGTTGAAACGGCAAAGAACAAGATCCGCAGGTTTAACACCTGATCGATCGATCAAGTCCTGATCGATCGATCGTGATGGTCCGTTCGCCGTTACTTGACCAGAAGAAGATAACAACGCGTTCAACACAACCGATTGATCGATCGTGTCAATGATCGGTCGATCACCACTTTGTTTACACTCAGCCATTTCGCCGTATGTTACTTCGATGACGCGTGAAGAATGGAACGCCCGATGCGATCGACGATCTCGATCGATCGACGATCGCTTCCTCGCTAATTGCTTAGATATTTGTTTGATATATCATGGATTTTACCCGTTTTTAGCCATGATATAAGTCGCTTTATCGAGTCTTTCTAGTGCTTTTTCTATCATTTGAGTCTTTTCATGTTTTAGACGTTTGGGACGAAATCGGAGATTTTGGAGACATTTGGAGCCTTTTGGAGTAAACCAAGAAAGTACCCGTTTAAGCTTTAGCATCACCACCATCGATCGATACCGACGTAATCAACGCAGAAAGAGACAAAGAAGCCCAATCATCCCTTTATTTACAAAAGAAGCCCAGCTCGTGTTTTTACCTATTTAAGCAAACTCTTACCTTTTAAGAGACTTTTACTTTGAACTATTATTCTTGAGACTTGACTTTGAGAGCTTTTGTGAGGAGACGGATCCAAGACTTTGTTCATCATGAGAAGATCCCGAACCCTTGTTTTATTCTTTTGTTTAATTTCATGATCTATTCTTATGTCTTGTTTTTCATCAATCATGCCCGTAATTCTCATTTTAGTTCGGGTTTTCATATGGATCTCTCGATTTATGATAATTGATTTGTTAGGGTTCAAAATCTGAATAGTTCTTCACCATAGGTTGTTCTCAAAGCTATTTCTAACCTGATCACTTGAATATGAACCTAGATTAATCGACAGCCCATGTGCAATCGAAAGTAACTGATAAAACCTAGGGTGAGCAATTGGATTATCTCAAAGAGATTTGGTTTAATCGAATTGTGAACATATCAAACTTGAATTGATTGCTGGTTTACTGTGTAGGATTTTAAGAGATTTGGAATTCTAGATTTTAGACTTAGTTAGTTTTCGAACGACAGCTGGTTAACTATACTTTCGTGTTTGAGTTCAAGAAGCGCTTAATTGAATTGAACCTTAATTGATTAATTGTTGTTTATCATTGATTTCCGAGAGTTACCCGAGCCTAATCCTTTGATTAAATCAACCCAATCGTATTGCTCTTCTAATTTACTGTCTAACCGTGATTTGCTTAGCTTGATCCTCACTAAATTATTTATGGTGAATTTTCGAGTTCTTGTGTTCGACCGATATACCGCAGCAACTGCTTTTAGTACTTTTTAGGGTATTAATTTGAGCATATCAGTTTCTAAGACGCGTTTTGTAAGATATTTAATATACTTTTTCGTCACATTTGAGGACAAAGTTTTCACTCTTCTCTCTTGTTTTTACACAAAAAGGACTTGTAATCTCTCTAGCTCATGATCTTGAAAGCTTACACCAAGAACACTTCCTTGTTCATCATCTATAGAGAAGATTTCTTAACTCTTAAATTATCTTGTTTAATGATTATGAATCTATATTTGTATCCTCTTGTTTGTTCTGTATCTATGGTTGAGTAATTCTCTAGTTGGGTTTTAAGGTAATCAAAGGAATTGATGGATGCTCGAGCTAGATATGATAGGTTTTATCCTTGTTATCTTCACCTTTGGTTGTGTTTAATGCTTAGACTAAACTGATCATTTAGTCTATGAACTGAGGTATAATCTATTCTCCAAAAGCTTATAGGTTGCTTGATAGAACTAAGGTGAGCAATTTGTCCTTAGCCAACGAAAGCTGATGCTAAGGCAAACTTGTGAACAAATCAAACTTGTTAAGAAGCTTGTTTAGAATTCTAGGTTTCAAACGAAAGTTTTAGAACCCTAAATTGCTAGACAAAGTGATTGATGCCACGAAAGTGGATTGATTATACATTTATGTTTGAGTTCTAGATTGATTCTATTTGTTCCCTGAATAATTATCTAGTTCGACACATCATATTCCGGCGATAATCCTTAATGCCCAGCGTTTTTAGTTATAAGTTATAATCGTTTTAACCATATGCTTGTTTACATTCAAACCACATCACAATATATTTTTTAGCTTGATTTCATTCGATAGAATCATAGTGTAACCATTGCTCCCTCGTGGATTCGATCCTTAAGTACTACAACGCATTCAGGGTATTTGATAGATCCGAAAGTGCATCCACACTCTACCAAACTATCAAATTGGCGCCGCTCGGGGACAATATGCTTACTACGAATCAAAGACTGAATTATAGTCAAAGGTTTATTTTAGTTTACTAATTTTACTTGCTTGTTTGTTTCAGGTGTATGCCTAGGAGTGAAAACTCGAACAACTCTGCACTGACTAACGAAGAACAGCAAGGACAGTGCAAATGCAGCAAGAAAAGCAAATCGAGACTAGCCAACATGGGTGATAATCTTGATAATCAAGCTCTAGCTGATGCAATGCAGCCTACACAACTTCAGGAAATACAACGTCAGCTGCAGCAGATGCAACAACAGCAAGCACCAGAAGGACGTATTGGGGACGTTGACACACCCCACACCTTCTACCAAAACCGTGCTGCTATATGTCCGCCGGAGATTCAGAGGCAGGACTATGAGATAAAGTCTCAGCTGATAGCTTTGGTGAAGCAACATCAGTTCCATGGGTTAAGTGCTGAAAACCCAATGGATCACATCGAAAATTTCGAAGAAATTTGCAATACCACGAGATCGAATGGTGTGCCTGCTGACTATCTAAAGTGCAAGCTTTTTGCATTCTCCCTAGCAGGAAAGGGAATAAGTTGGCTTAAGGCACTACCAACTGGATCATTGAGGACTTGGAATGAGTGTAGAGCTGCTTTCATAGACCATTTCTACACCAAGTCAAAGACTGCCTCTTTGAAGAACAAGATCACAACATTCGAACAACATCCAGGGGAGTCGTTCTGTGAAGCTTGGGAACGGTTCAGAGAATATCGTAGAGAATGCCCCCATCATGGATTTTCTGATGAAAGATCTTCTATGATGGAGTAAATTGGGACTACAAGAATGCTCTAAATGCTGCTAGAATGGAGATTTATGACTAAAACTAAGACTGAGCAAGCTGATTGAGAACTTGGCTGCAAGTTCCAACACGAGGAGTATAGAGTATGACCGTTCCACCAAGGCTAGTAGTGTGGACTCTCTAAAGATTGACGAACTAAATGCCAAGGTTAGCCTGTTGATGAAGGCTAATCAAAGAGGAGTCCAGCTGTGTGAAGATGGTACGGAGGCACTCCATTGTCAAGGTATCACCGAAGAAGAAACAGAGAACTCGATTTAAGTGAACTATGTTAAGTGGGTTTGTACAAAAAGAGGTTTCAACCAAGGCTTCAACCAAGGTTATAGAAACCACCCTAACCTATCCTACAGAACACGAACAGAATCCTCAGATCAAATCTACCCACAGCGCGAGTGCAAGGACAACAGTTTCAAAAGAAACCGTTCGTGCAAAACACGGGTGTTGGTCCTTCTCAGGGGTTTGCAGGGTATCAAGGAGTGCAAAATTAAGGTTTCCAGAAAAGTTATCCTCAGAATTACCAAGGCGTGCAAAGACCGTTCGGCAAAACCAAGGAGAAGTTTCAAGGTGGTTTTCAACCGAACAAACCATTCAACAATTACCAAGCGCCTGCAAGTTCATCAAATAATTCTGAAGGTGAACTAAAAACTCTAATGCAACAACTCCTCCTTCAGCAGCAAAAATCTTCAACTGAGATCAATGTCAAGGTAGACAACATGTACAATGATCTCAACAACAAGTACGAGTCTGTMTCCACTCATATGAAGCTACTCGACAACCAAGTTGCTCAAACCGCTGAGGCAGTTCAAAGACAGCAAGGAGTTCTTCCGGCTAAAGGGGAGCAGAATCCTAAGAAGGAGTTTGTTAATGTTATTACATTAAGGAGTGGTAAGGAGCTAGATCCTGTTACACGAGCTGATAAGAACGCGAAGGTTGTCATTGACTTAGAAGAAAAGGACGATTCAGAGAATGAGAAAAATGAAAATCTCACTGAAGATCCTAGTGCACCACCACCCACACGTGTATATACTCCTAGAGTACCTTACCCTACTCGTCCTAAGAAGTCTCGACAGGGTTTAGAAGAAGCCAAGTGGGAGATGAATTCAAGTGAAACTTCCTCTTGTTGATGCAATTCAGATGATGCCTTCTCTCAAGAAATACATGAAGAGCTTAGTAACAAGTAAGGTATCAAGTGAAGAGGATTTCGTGAAGATTACGAAACAATGTAGTGCCGTTCTACAGAACAAGACACTCAAGAAGCTTGGAGACCCTGGACGTTTTGTTTTATCTGTGCAAGCCATGAACTTTCCATGCTCCTTGTGTGATCTGGGTTCTAGTGTGAATCTGATGCCATATTCTGTGGCTAAACGTTTGGGACTAACGAACTTCAAACCAACCAAGATCTCTTTGGTGTTTGCTGATCGTTCGGTGAAGTCCAGAAGAGTTTTAGAAGATCTTCAAGTAAAATTGGCAATGTAGTAGTTCCTGCATTTGTGGTTCTCGCACTAAGAAGAACCAAAGGATCCTCTCATTTTAGGTAGGCCTTTCTTATGCCTGCAGAGCTATGATAGATGTTCGTCATGGACGAATTGATCTCCATCTTGGAGACATTGTCATGAAGTTTGAGATGGATACGCTACTTAAAAACCATGCTTGATGGGCAAACGTTTTGGTTGATGACTCCTGGAGATATCCGATGAAGCTGAAGAGATTCTCATCGATGATCCTTTAGAGATTGCTTTAATAAAGACTCAGAGTGAGTATAGCTTTCTTAGTGAAGACGCGACTGGATATGCTAAGATGCTGGATTCAAACAAAGCAATTTCGAATATGGTGGCCTACTTGAGTTTTGATGAGAACGAAAACGAATCTCCATCAATAACACCTCCAACGCCCCCTACTAACCCATGGAGCGAGCTGAAAGCTCCGAAGGTAGAGTTGAAAACACTCCCAACTGGGCTGAGGTATGCATTTCTTGGTCCCAAATCAACCTATCCTGTGATCATAAATGCTGCACTTAATAATGCTGAAATTGCTTTGCTTCTGTGTGAACTAAGAAAATATCGTAAAGCTTTAGGATATTCTCTTGATGATATTCCAGGAATCTCTCCTGATCTTTGCATGCACAGGATACATCTAGAAGAAGAATCTATGACTTCTATAGAACATCAGAGGAGGTTAAACCCGAATCTAAGAGATGTTGTAAAGAAAGAGATAATGAAACTTCTAGATGCTGGGATCATATATGCAATATCTGATAGTGCTTGGGTAAGTCCAGTGCATGTAGTCCCTAAAAAGGGTGGTGTAACAGTTGTGCAAAATGATAGAAATGAGTTGATTCCGACTAGAACTGTTAAGCCACGAATGCATGACTACAGAAGTTAAATGCTGCCACTCGCAAAGATCATTTTCCATTACCATTTATTGATCAAATGCTTGAGAGGCTTGCTAACCATCCATACTACTGTTTTCTAGATGGATATTCTGGTTTCTTTCAGATTCCCATTCACCCCGACGATCAGGAGAAGACTACATTCACATGCACATTTGCAATACCGCGAATGCCATTCGGATTGTGTAATGCTAGCAACCTTTCAGTTGCATGATGTCCATCTTCACTGATTTAATTGAAGATGTAATGGAAGTTTTTATGGATGATTTTTCTGTCTATGGCTCATCTTTTTCTGTTTGTCTTTCTAATTTGTGCAAGGTACTTAAACGATGCGAAGAGAAGCATCTCGTTCTGAATTGGGAGAAATGTCACTTCATGATAAGAGATGGGATTGTTTTGGGCCACAAGATTTCGGAACAAGGAATCAAGTGCAGCAGCAAAGATAGAAGTGATAGCAAGCCTACAACCACCTGATTCCGTCAGAGGTATTAGAAGTTTTCTAGGTCATGCCGGTTTCTACAGGAGATTCATTCAGGGCTTCTCAAAGATTGCTAGGCCATTGACCCAACTATTGTGCAAGGAGATGAAATTTGAGTTCGATAATGCTTGTCTTGAAGCTTTCCATACAATAAAAGGAGCACTTATTAGCACACCGATTGTACAACCGCCTGATTGGGAGCTACCTTTTGAGGTGATGACTGATGCAAGTGACTACGCAGTGGGAGCTGTTTTGGGTCAGAAAAAGAACAAAAAGCTTCATGTTATTTACTACGCCAGCAGAACTCTCGATGAAGCGCAACGAAATTACGCAACCACTGAGAAAGAGGCTGCTGTGCTTTTTTTTTGAAGTTTAAGTCATATCTTGTTGGGTCTAAAGTAATTGTGCATACAGATCATACTGCCTTGAGGTATCTTCTCACAAAGAAAGATGCCAAACCAAGACTGCTACGATGGATACTCTTGCTGCAAGAGTATGATCTTGAGATTAGGGACAAGAGAGGGATTGAGAATGGTGTTGCAGATCATTTGTCTAGGCTGCAAATTGAAGAAGAAATTCCTTTAGATGACAGTGTGCCTGAAGAAACCGTTTATGCAATCAGCATTGGTAGTGCCTATGACACATCCTCAAACTACCAAACCTCCCGAGATGCCTTGGTTCGGTGAGATCGCAAATTTCCTTCGCGAGAAAGAACCTGACAACTTTGTTGTACGTAGAAGAAGAAATTTCTGAGGGACATCAGACACTACRTATGGGATGATCCATACCTGTACAAACAATGCTCAGATAGAATATTCAGGCGTTGCGTAACTGAGGAGGAAATTCCAGGTATTCTTTTTCACTGTCATAGTTCTAATTATGCAGGGCATTTTGCTACTTTCAAGACAGTGTCGAAGGTGCTACAAGCAGGATTCTGGTGGCCTACAATGTTTAAAGATGCTAATGCTTTTGTTTCAAAGTGTAATGCATGCCAAAGACAGGGAAATATTAGCAAGCGAAATGAGATGCCGCAGAATTTCATCCTAGAAGTTGAAGTGTTTGATGTATGGGGGATAGATTTCATGGGCCCTTTTCCTTCATCATATGGGAACCAGTACATCCTTGTAGCAGTGGACTATGTTTCTAAGTGGGTTGAGGCAATGGCTTCCCCAACAAACGATACTAAGGTCGTTCTCAAGATGTTTAAATCTGTGATTTTCCCTAGGTTTGGTGTACCAAGGGTGGTGATCAGCAATGGTGGATCTCATTTCATCAACAAGGTGTTTGAGGGTTTGTTGAGAAAACATGGAGTCAAGCACAAGGTCTCCACTCCTTATCACCCTCAGACGAGTGGACAAGTAGAAATCTCAAACAGAGAAATAAAGAGCATTCTACAAAAGACGGTAAGCACAACAAGGAAGGATTGGGCGATGAAACTTGATGATGCTCTGTGGGCATATAGGACTGCATACAAGACGCCATTAGGAACAACTCCATTTCATCTTGTCTATGGCAAGGCTTGTCACCTCCCAGTTGAGCTAGAATACAAAGCAGCATGGGCAGTGAAGATGTTGAACTTCGACATCAAACCCGCCTACGATAGACGGTTACTGCAGCTCAATGAGTTAGACGAGATTCGTCATATGGCATATGAAAATTCGAGGATTTATAAGGAGAAAACCAAAGCATATCATGACAAGAGAATCCTAAACCGAGAATTTCGTCCAAATGATCAGGTATTACTTTTCAACTCTCGCCTGAAACTCTTTCCAGGAAAGCTGAGATCGCGTTGGTCTGGTCCATTCACCGTCAAGTCGGTAAGACCATATGGAGCTGTAGAGTTGTTGGACCATGAAGGAGAAGAATTTGTGGTTAATGGCCAACGCCTTAAACCGTATCTCGCTGAGACGGAAATCACTGAAGGAGACACCATTCCTCTCAGTGATCTTTCCCGTGCCTAAAAAAAACAACCACGTCAAGCTATTGACGTTAAACAAGCGCTTGATGGGAGGCAACCCATTGGTAAGTGTATATATTGAGTTTTATTCTCTTAGTTTTCTAATATTTCAAGTTTTCATTTACAAAAAACAAGCAGGGTGATCGAACGTTTATAAGGACCCATCAATCGGTGTGCAAAAAGGAAAACAGAGCATCCAAAAGCGGAAAAGATCTCTCGATCGATCGATCGATCGACCGATCAAATATACAATCGACCGATCGTAATTACAGACCAAACTCGGAGACMGATCGATCGATCGATCGTAAAGCAGGTAACGCGCTTTATAAAGCACCACTCGATCGACCGATGAGCACATCATCTTCTCCAAATCGGGTTTCACTCTCTAAACCCTAACTTTTTCAATTCTTCACCGATTTGAGTGATTCAAAAGCCTATTCCACTCGGATTTGTATCCTCTCTCTGATTATATAACCGGTTTTCTCGATCTGCGAAGGTATGAGTCCCAATCTCCATTTTTGATTCTGTTTGTTGATTTGATTGTTTTTGGATTGTTTATCTATTCCTTGTTGTTATTGGACTAATTTCGGACCTACCCATGCCTTAAACTCTCAATTTCGTGATGATTTTCGATTTGAGAATTTTTGAAAAATCTCCAAAATCGGATTTGATTTGGATGAATTAGGATATTTTGTAGATTCCTTGTGATTGCTAGCTTAATTTCGGAACTACCCATCGCATAAACGCTTGATTTTGTGATGAATTTTCGTTTAGCAATTTGGGGTGAAATCACGTCTGCTCGTTTTGCAGGGTGATCGATCGATCGTGTTATCCCCGATCGATCGATCACTTTATATTTGCGTGTCTGATCGTTTAAACAGTGATCGACCGATCGTCTAGACGTGATCGATCGATCAGTCTATTTACCCACGCCTGATTGTTTAAATTCTTTTATCCTGTAGGGTTATGGCGAGAACAAGGGAAGCTGGTGGAAGGAAGAATCCACCGCGTGGTAAAGACGGTAGAAAAGACAAGGGTATAGCTGGTTCTTCAGCTTCTGGGAATGAGGCAGCTGAGGACACCCCTATGGATAACACGAGAGCGCCTTGGCCTAGACCAGATGGCCAGGTCATGGGTGGGGATAGAGTACATAAGATTCCGCGCATGACGATATCGGACCTGCAGCGTATTCCGGGTTACAAAAATCGTCCGCAGGGTTATGCATGGGATAGCTGGAACAGCATCTTCTACAACGGTCTACTACGTATTGAGATGGCTCCTACCAAGTTCGTCCATGCTCCTACCTTGCAGAAGATGGGGATCGAGGATGATGTTGCTAATATGCTAACCAGCATGGGTATAAGCCACTTCGCTACCCATACTTACCCGCTTTATCCGGAGTTGGTCAGGCAATTCATAGCCTCAGCCGAGCTGTATTTCAGAGATCCAGAGAGTCCCAGAGCGAGCGAAGGGACACTTACATTCATGTCCAGCGGACTATTGTACGAGCTCTCGATCAGAGATATCTGCAGGATATACGGGTTTGAGATGATCCCACAGGGGTGTGGTTTTGCTCCTTGGGAGAACTGTAAGGAGTTGGGGAATCTTTGGTCTTTGATTGGTAGGGCAGGGATGTGGCATTCACGAGAGTTTAAGATATCTCTTATCAGGAACCCTGTGATTCGCGTAGTGGCCAAGATCCTGGGCCATACCTTTTGGGCTAAGGAGGAGACAGGGTCATTGAGATATGATGAGCTGATTATGCTTCACTACGGGCTCCCTGCATTTGTCCGTGACATTTATACAGAGCCTCCTCCAGCCATCTGCGAGGCCAACCTTGGCGCGATCTTCGCCTCTATTCTGGTTCAGAGGAAATTCCGGGCTCTGAACACTGCGAGACAGAAGATAGAGACTATTGGGAGTCTCTTGACTCCAATCTTCATGCACTGCGGGATCAACTTGACGCAGACTCAGCGGATAGATAGGCGAGACTATATTGACGGGGCCTACCTGAAGAACAGCCAGATCTTCTTTCCGAGCTGTCTTTACAGGTTCACGGATCGCGATGGCAGTCAACGCCATTGCAGGCTGCCTAATCCCGCCATCACTTCTCTGACATCGATGGAGAACATCGAGTTCGTACCAGGAGATGAGAACCTGTCTAGGGAGGTACCTACACGACGACAGAGAGGCAGTTCTTCGCGAGCCGAGACATCACAACAGGAGGATGACCCGATACCAGAGCATAGACGACCATCTTCTTCTGCGGGAGATGGGATGGAGTACATCATCCCTCCTTATGCTGGTCAGTACGCTCTACCTCCCTCACCCCCAGATTCATCTGATTGTCCACACCAGCGCTGGCAGAGACAATCTACGAGGAGATTATACTCTATGCTCGAGACGATGTGGGGTGCACTGGCGAAATTACGATGCCCTCCTCCACCATCCTGTTTCAGAGGTTCAGGTACTGATACCGCCACTGATCCCGACACTGGTCCCACAGGAGATTCCGCGGACCTTGTCATCTATGGCCACGGACTTCCAGAGACTTCAGAGTATATAGTCGAGGAACCAGACAGCGACCCCGGATTGCGTCTCGCCAGGAGACGCAAACACGCAGGGGCGAGCCGGAGTGCCTCTTCTGAGAGCGAGCAGCACACAGATTAGGGTTATTTTTATAACTTCTGATTTTTCTTTTTCCCTTTTATCTATTTATGTACTCTTTGCTACTATTGTATCTTTCTACATATTTATTTTCACACCGAGACGGTGTGAAGTAAGTCTGGGGGAGGGTACTTGTTGAAACTAATGGTTTGTTTGTTTTGTTTTCTTTCTTTGTGACATTTTGAATGTGATATTATCGAGTCAGTTTTGCTTAATAACTTTGATGTACTCTTTTTCCCTGAAAAGGTTTTTAATGAGACATCAATTGAATCTAATTTATTAATATGCTAACCATTGAAATTGTATGAGATTTAAACAGGAAAATTGGAAAAACCATCAGTGGATCAACACAACTGAAAGGAACCACTCATTCGGAAATTCAGACAATTCAGAACTGACTCTTCACCTCGAATGAAACGTAATCTTCTCAAATTGGATTTCAGTTTCATCGAACATGACACCTCCATAGAGAATCTGCAAGACATGTCTATATGGTACAATTCCCCTTTTTCTTCCCTTCAAATAAAAAAGAGATACGATCTGGTTAGGAAAGAAGCGAACCGGGCATTGATGGTTACACCCTTCAATTCTCGCGTCTCGTGGAAATCTGTATAGCTAAGAAAAGAAAAGAGAATAAGAAGAAGAAAATCGATAAAAAAAAAAATAAAATGATACCCTAGAAAAGTAGGGAAAAATCGATTATACATTTGAAGTGAGAAAAGAAAGAGGAAAGGAATTGTACAAAGACTGTCTCGAACTTACAGAATTCATGAGGAGTAAGTGCCTACGTTCTTTGATCAATAATCCCAAATTGAGTAAACTGAATGAAGAAGAGTCGGTGATGAAGAATTTGAACTTGATGTTGGATGTGGCTTCAAAGTAAGTTATGTTGTTTTGTTTATGGTTAAGTACATGTAGTACAGTTTGAATGGATTCATTTTCTTTGAGGTTGAAATATTGTTAGCACATTGCAATGGCATTAGGTGCAAGTTCATTCTCCCTAAATTTAGGATTTCTTCACTAGCTTAGCTTTTGTTTGCTTGAGGACAAGCAAAAGATAAGTTTGGGGGAATTGATATATTTCGGTTTTAATAGTTTTTATCCTTTGTATTAGTAGGTTTTTGTGCATTTTCTACTTTAGAGTCACAGGTCGGAGCACGCGTCTTAAAACACGAAGAGGTTGAAACGGAGGCAAAGAACAAGATCCGTGCGGTTTGACATATCGATCGATCAAGTCCCTGATCGATCGATCGTATATGGTCCGTTTTCGCCGTAAGTTACTTCGATCGACCAGGAAGAAGATAACCGACCGTTCAACGTACAACCGATCGATCGATCGTGTCAATGATCGGTCGATCACCACTTTGTTTTACACTCAGCCGTTTCGCCATATGTTACTTCGATCGACCGTGAAGAATGGAACGCCCGATAAAGAAAAGGCGATCGATCGATCGGACCCTTGATCGATCGATCGTTTCCTGCCGACCTGTTTAGATATTTGTTTCTAAGACGCGTTTTGTAAGATATTTATCATACTTTTTCGTCACATTTGAGGACACACGAGTTTTCACTCTTCTCTCTTGTTTTTAGACACAAAAAGGACTTGTAATTCTCTCTCTAATTCATGATCTTGAAAGCTTACACCAAGAACACTTCCTTGTTCATCATCTATAGAGAAGATTTCTTAACTCTTAAATTATCTTGTTTAATGATTATGAATCTATATTTGTATCCTCTTGTTTGTTCTGTATCTATGGTTGAGTAATTCTCTAGGTTTGGAGCTAGATAGATTAGGGTTTTATCCTTGTTATCTTCACCTTTGGTTGTGTTTAATGCTTAGACTAAACTGATCATTTAGTCTATGAACTGAGGTATAATCTATTCTCCAAAAGCTTATAGATTGCTTGATAGAACTAAGGTGAGCAATTTGTCCTTAGCCAACGAAAGCTGATGCTAAGGCAAACTTGTGAACAAATCAAACTTGTTAAGAAGCTTGTTTAGAATTCTAGGTTTCAAACGAAAGTTTTAGAACCCTAAATTGCTAGACAAAGTGATTGATGCCACGAAAGTGGATTGATTATACATTTATGTTTGAGTTCTAGATTGATTCCATTTGTTCCCTGAATAATTATCTAGTTCGACACATCATATTCCGGCGATAATCCTTAATGCCCAGCGTTTTTAGTTATAAGTTATAATCGTTTTAACCATATGCTTGTTTACATTCAAACCACATCACAATATATTTCTTTAGCTTGATTTCATTCGTATAGAATCATAGTGTAACCATTGCTCCCTGTGGATTCGATCCTTAAGTACTACAACGTACTAGGGTATTTGTATAGACCCGAGTGCATCCACACTAGGGTATTTGCTCCACTTCCAAGTGAAAATGGAAACAGACGAAGTTTCAGTGCATCTTCAGAGACTCCATTCATCTTTACTGTGTCACATAGTTTGTCGAATTGGATTAGGTGCTCCACAGGGTTTTCCGTTGAATAACCGTGAAATTTGCTGTCTTGAACCAAATGGATCAAATCATACTTAATTTCGAACTCAACATCTTCTACTGGCGGTGGACAAATTCCGGTGTGGTGGCTGGTGCTTGTTGGTTCATCAACCATGCCTATTGTTCTTATGGTTTTTGGCCTGCACATCCATCTTTCGTCCATCCAGTCCTGTAACTGATCTGTTCTCAGCATTTTTAGAAATTTAATAACCTGAAATTTCAAAAACAAAACAATAAAATAAAATAAAACGAAAGAAACCTAGTCTTAGATCTAGACTAAATTCCTATGGCTATTGCTGCAGTCCCCGGCAACGGCGCCAGAAACTTGATAGGAAGTTTTTGTTACCTCTTTGCAGGTTTCACCCGAGATGAGAATCTCGAGAGTTTAACCCGATAATACCGCAAGTGCACAGTGACGCAATCGTAATATGTACGGGATCGATCCACAAGGACTGAGATTAACTACAAAAGAATTACAAGAATAAATCTAATCTAAGCTGAAAAATAAAGGTTTTGGGGTTTTGTTTCTAATAACTAAATTGCATAAAATAAATAAGAGTAAAATAATAATAAAGCAGACAAATCTCAAGGGTGAAAGAAACGATTTCAGAGAATTTCCTAATCAGAGAATGATGTTCTTTGGCCTATTGCAAATATCTATTAATCTAGAGATATAAGAGTTGTCTAGTCCACTCTCGTGGCAAGCTAAACTCTTTGTAAAAAAAAACTCACTCTCGTGACACTCCTACAAGCAATGAAAACAATCTCTTTTTAATCAACCTAATTAACAGTTATATTTCTATAAAATTAATTAAGCTTGTAATTTGTTTTAATTCCAAAATATAGATTCACTCTCGTGACATCCAGATTCTATGATGCTAAACTAACTTGATCAAAGTTAATCTAGATAAGAACACAAATACAAATAGATTTATCGAATAGCTATAATTCCAAATATGTAGATCTGAAACTTCTATCCACTTTCATGGTATAGAAAGTCTCTTAATACTAAGCCACACTTGCTGGATGTGACCTAGACCTTAGATTATTCCCATGAGAATAAATCTAGCAATAAAAACGCATAAAAGGTAACTAAACAGATTAAGTATTTGAACATTAAACTCTAACTAGTAGATCTCTTTAGTCATCATCCACCCGAGAGATCTGTAGATCTACTCACTCATGCCTTTGCTAACAATAACAAGGCCTCAGATTGAAGACATAATAAGAAATAGAAATAGTGAATAAAAGTAAAGTAATTGCAAAACAAGAAGAACTACTGAAAATTCATAATAAAAACATTAGAACAAGAGTTGTGGTGAGGTATTCTCTTAAGTATTTTTCTCTCTAATCTCCCACACTTGTGGCTATGGATTACAACATGTTTATATAGTTTCTAGGCTTCTGGAGGCGTCCAAGTTGAGTCTCTAGGGTTACAGGAGCATCAAAATCGAATATTCCAGGCCTTTAGTTGCCATGTGTCGAAATCTTCCTTTTTTCTCAGAGGTCAATATCGACCCTGACAGGTCGATATTGTGCTTCTTTCTTTGACAGATTGATTCTTTTTCTGAGATTTTTTGGACACAATATCGACCCCCCACAGGTCGATTCTGGGTCGATATTAGTGCTCTTTGGTTTCCTGAAATCCTTCTCTGGATGTTCATGATCCAAGTGGTGATGCCAACTCTTTCAAAGGTTCTAGCAAGCTCCAAAAACATCTCAAAAAATCATGTTTAGCTTCAAGTACCTAAGAATACATTATATGCAAACAAACCAAAGTTATCCTAAATGCTAGCAATAATGCGTTAAACTAAGCTAAATGAATGCATAGAAACCTGTAAAAATGAGTGTTATCAACTCTCTAGTGTCACACCATCATTACAGGAAACTGTGTCTACTGATGCAGAGGATATTTCACTCAAGAATACAAGGACAAAACGACAGACTAAGGCTCCAGGTTACCTATCTGATTATCATTGTAACCTTACCCAAATTTCTAATCCTCTTTTTCAACCATCTCCTGTTCTTTATCCACTATCTTCTGTTCTTACTTATGCTAATCTTCAATCTTCCTATCAGTCCTTTGTTCTTTCTTGTTCAATTGAATCAAAACCTAAAAACTTCAAGCAAGCCATGAAAAATCCTTCTTGGAACAAAGCTATGGATGTGGAGATTTCTTCTATTGAGCAAAATAGAACTTGGAGCATAGAAACTTTACCACTGGGTAAGAATATCATTGGATATAAGTGGGTTTACACTATCAAGTACAATCCTGATGGATCTATTGAGAGATATAAAACTAAATTAGTTGCCAAAGGATATAGACAGCAGGAGGAAATTAATTATATTGATACCTTTTCCACAATTGCAAAACTAGGTAGTGTGCAGTTGATTTTGGGATTATCATCTGCATTTGGTTGGAATTTGACACAAATGGATGTTACTACTGCTTTCTTATATGGTGAATTAGATGAGGAAATCTACATGAGTCTACCAGAAGGTTACACACCAGCCAACAATACTACATTGCCTCCTAATCCTGTTTGTCGTCTCCATAAGTCTTTGTATGGTTTAAAACACGCATCACGACAATGATATCATTGTTTTTCTAAAGTTCTGCTCACTGCAGGTTTCATTCAGTCTTCTGCGGACAACACCTTGTTTGTGAAACAGAGAGGTTCATCATTCATTTCTCTATTGGTATATGTGGATAATTTACTAATAGCCTCCAACTGTGATGCAGAATTGCAGGCATTAAAGAGTACACTTCATCAATCTTTCAAAATGAAAGATATTGGTACACTAAGATTCTTTTTAGGACTGGAGATTGCAAGAAATAAAACTGGTATATCTGTTTGTCAGAGGAAATACACTCTAGATATTCTTTCTGACACAGGTATGTTAGCTTGACAACCCTTTTCAGTACCAATGGACCCTACTCAGTAGCTGAGTAAAGATACAAGACAGTTATTGGAAAATGCTTCTACATATAGAGAGCTAATTGGTCGTCTTTTGTATCTTACCATCACAAGGCCAGATATTACATATGCAGTCAACACTCTGAGTCAATTTCTGGCCTCACCAACAGATGTTCATTTGCAAGCCGCTTATCGAATATTGAGATACCTCAAATCAAACCCTCGACAAGGTTTGTTCTATGCTGCAAATACAGAGATCTTTTTGAATGCTTTTGCAGATGCAGACTGGGCTACTTGTCAGGATACAAGGAGATCTATCACAGATTTTTGTGTATATCTTGGCACATCTTTGATATCATGGAAGTGCAAGAAATAACAAATTGTTAGTAGAAGCAGTACTGAAGCTGAGTATAGAAGTTTGGCATTAGCTACTTGTGAGTTACTTTGGCTGCAGCAGCTTTAGACTGATTTCAAAGTTAAGGTAACATCTCCAGCCAAGCTCTATTGTGATAATAAGTTACTTTGGAAGTGCAAGAAAACAGGGTCTTGTTTTCCACGAGAGGACAAAGCACGTTGAAATAGATTGTCACACTGTTCGGGATCAACTCAAACTTGGATTCTTGAAGTTGTTTCACGTCTCAAGTTTAAACCAACACGCTGATATCCTCACGAAACCACTTCATTCAGGTCCTTTCCAGTCTATACTTCAAAGAATATCTACTTCAAGCCTTTTTCTTCCATCACATTCCACTTCAAAGGCTTGAGGGGGGTGTATTAAAGTATAGACTTACATAGAAATACGGTATACTTGTATATAATACCATACTTGTATAAATGTATAGATATAGTTAGTATAATTGTATAGAGTTAGTTGAATAGTTAGTTAGAGATTATCGTTTCTATATAAACTCTTTGTAACAATCATTTTGTTAATTAATGAAGATTACGTTTATTTCTTCTTCCTTTGTTAATATGCTTTTTTCATGATAAAAAACTCAACAACTTTGGTTGACTTTGATAAAGAAAAGTTTATATGTTTCCGATTAACAACCAAATGAATCGATGTTCATAAAACACAGACTCAAATCTCACATGCTCGAGTTTAGATTGAAGAAACAACCCAACAAACAATGAGATACAAACCTAGATCCACAGAGAGATCATCATAGAGAATCGAAAAAGAAGAGTTCTAGAATGATTCTACTTGAGCTCGACATTGCTCTTTAATTCAACAGACGTAACAAACTCTAAATCAATTGTTAACCAATAATAATTGAACTTAACCAGACAAATTGATTCCAAATCTGAACCACCTTAACCAACTCCCGATTTACGCTTCGGTCAACAAAACCCCTTTAAATCATACCAAATAAATAAATCTATAATTTTATATATATATATATATATATATATATATTTTAAAACAAAAGCGAAAACATAAAATCCAAGGAAATACCAAAAAGAAAAAAAAATCATTGAAATTTTAATCTAAATTAATCATCAACCTATTACTTTTCTTAGCAGAAGTGTTGTAATTTTCGTTTTTAGCTGTTAGATCTTCTTTTCTTCGGATTGAAATTGGCATTAGTGAAGGAACGCGGTAAATCCTATCGCGTTGCCAGCACCAAAAGAAATATTTCCTTAAAATTTACTTTGACAGTTTTTATTCAATCCATAAACATGGAATATCTATAAATTTTCCATATTAATTAAAGCAACTAATCTTAATTTTCTGTTTAAAGAAAGATTTTCTGCAAAAAAAAAAACTCTTTAAATCACTTGTTTTTGTAATTTTATCCTCCATCTTTATAAAATACAGATAAATTATACAAAGTCAAAAATTATACACAATATAACTCTTATAAGTATTTTCTAAATGTTTCCACGGTCATATACATTAGATTTTTAAAATTTTAAAGGTAGATTTAGATTTTTCTGGGCTTTGATTTGATATATTATCTATCAATATTTTACAAACTTGACACTAAAAAACACGTTATATTGCGTATATTTTTTTATTTCGCGGGATTAATTTGTATATTTGGAAATAAAATATAAAACTGTAAAAATTGGTGAGTTACTTTTAAAAGAATTATATCATAGCATTTTTACAAAAGTCAACTCCTAATATTTTGGACAGTAGTAATATTTTTCATATGTGAATAGAATATATACTAGGATATATTATGCCAACAGCGACACGTTATGATTGAGATGAAATAAATGACCTCCCCAATAAATAAATAAAAAGATTGATTAAAAACGAATCAACTTCTAATTAGTAATCAGATGAGAGCGTTTCTTATCTTGAATTGAATCTTTTGATCTGTGTTCCTATCTGTTTCCGTCAATGACAAAAGATTTTGTCTAAAAAAGGAAGTTACGAAAACAAAAGGTTTCAATTCTCAATTCATCTCCCAGAAACGTGTCTCTCTCTCTCTCTCTCTCTCTTTCTCTTTCTCTATCTCCGCCGTGAATGGCAACACAAGGGATGGCTCAACCGTCGGCGAAGAAACGAAGCTTCCTCCTCCGTGATATCTTCAAACTTTGCCGATCAATCTCAATGTTTTTGCCTCGTAATAAACCTAAACATCATCATCATCATATTGATAAGGCTAAACATGTCACAAAGGAATCCAAACGTGTTGATGAAGAACCTAAACGGAATAAACCAAACGCCTTCAAAGTCCAGGTTAGGTTCACAAAAAAAAACATACGATAATATGTTTTGAAAGATTTTGTTGAATGTGGTAATGTTTTTTTTTTTAGGAAACCAAGGGGACGGGTAATAATAAGGTGGAAGGTGTGAGTCTTTGTAAGGTTCGTAGTTATAGATATGACAACACCAACACCAATTTCGTGGGGATCAAGAAACCATTATATCTTTCAAGAAGTTGTAGCCACAACACGGCCACGGACACCTCAGGTACCGCGACAGCGATGAATCCGACATTGCGGAGTTTATCCTTTGTAGGGAGGAGCAAAAGCAGCAGAAACAGGATGACGGATTCCGGATTTATGCCTACACTTATAAGATCGACAACCACGGTTCCAAGGAGCTTTGCGAATCCGATTTTGTATTCGAGCTCCTCGGCCAAAGTGGCTAAACCTTCTCCAACAGAGAAGAAACTAAGCTGCACGCTCGAGGAGCTATGCAACGGATGTACCAAGAAGATAAAGATCGAGAGAGATGTTATTACTAGCTCAGGGTTTGTTTTGTTTCTTTACCAAATACCTAACTTGGATATATATGAGTCTCGCCAAAAGAAGACTAACTAATTAAGTTTTGTTTATTTTTTTTATGTAGGCAAATGTGCGAGGAGGAAGAGACGGTGGAAATAAAAGTGAAACCGGGATGGAAAGGAGGAACGAAAGTAACATTCGAAGGCAAAGGAAACGAAGCAATGGGGAGTAGTGTACTGGCTGATTTGACATTCGTGATAGTGGAGAAAGAGCATGAGGTGTTTAAAAGAGAAGGAGATGACCTCGAAATGGCGGTAGAAGTCTCTCTCCTCGAAGCTTTAACGGGATGCGAGCTCTCTGTTGCTTTACTTGATGGTGACAATATGCGTTTGAAGGTAGAAGGTGTTATTCACCCTGGATATGTTACAGTGATTCAAGGCAAAGGGATGCCAAATCTTAAGGAGAAAGGGAAGAGAGGAGATTTGAGAGTTCGGTTTCAGACTAAGTTCCCACAACAACTTACAGATGAACAAAGGGCAGAGATTCATTGCATTCTTCAAGATTCTTCTTGATCTGTTGCGACAGACTTTTTTTCCCTTTATAGGGGAGCTTTTACAACATGGTTTAGATACAAATCCAAAGAGATTCTTACTCTGTGTCATGTTTGTTTGTAAACAACCAAGTTGAAATGAAGAAACCGGTTTCCAGAATCAACCGAAAATCTTTTATTTATCGACTTCAATGATTATCCACAAACCAAAACATATATCTTTCACAACCAACTAGTTCATATGTGAAAAACCAAGAATATAAGATACAAGGAGGAAGTGTCCTCGGTCTTTTACCGTTTAAGATAAACCGAGAAGGACTTTGAATATATCGAATATATTGCTGTCGACAAGGGCCTTTAACAATCTAAGCTTTCCTCTCGAGTACGGTGGATACCTGACTGCTGCATCACCGAAAAGGCTTCTGTATAGAACAGCCTTCTTGTGGCTGAAAGCATCAAATGAGAATTTACCATGGTAGGCACCCATTCCACTTTCACCAACTCCTCCGAATGGTAATGTGTGAAGCGCAAGCTGCAAAATACGTATGAAGATAGAGCTTTAGTATTATGATAAAATGCTAAGTGTGTATTTAACTTGAATTGAACAGATAGAGCTAGAATTTTCTTTACATGAACAGCTATGTCGTTGACCACTATGCCTCCAGCGGAGACTGTCATGGCGAATCTCTCTTTCAGTTTCTGGTTATGGGTAAACAAGTATGCAGCCAGTGGTTTAGGTCGAGAACGAATCACATCAAAACTCTCTTCCAAGTTGTTGAGCTGTAAAGAACAAAAGAGATCGTTAAATTTGCATCCAAGAGATGAAGCAGAGCCTATGTAGAATGGAAAATGGTTTCTACCGTGATGATTGGGAGGAGAGGGCCAAATATTTCTTCACTCATGATCAGAGAATCTAATGGTACATCGAGCAAGATTGTTGGAGCAATTTTCCTGAAGGATGTAGACTAAAGATTAGCATAAGGGAACTAAGGGATGATGAGAATATAAAGAGAGGAACTCACAGGTTCTCTCTGTCTTTTTCACCACCGTAGACGATTTTGTCAGAAACTTCCTTCTCTTCTAACAGCTTGGATAGGCGGTCAAAGTGATTTGAGTTTACAATACGTGACATATCTTTCGACTCCATAGGGTTCTTCCCGTAAAATGTCTCCAATTCATGCTTCATGGCATCAATCTTAGGAAGAGAAAAGAGAAGGTTAAATACAAAAAAATGCATCAAAAATCTAATTTTAAGTTCTTAACATACCACTTTTGGAGCATATTCTTTTGTTGTCAGGATGTAGTCTGGAGAAACGCACGCCTGACCATTGTTGCAACCCCATTTGCCTGCGATTATCCGCCTGACAGTAACCTTTGTAAACGAATGGAACAAACTACATTAGCCTCCGTACAAACAAAACATAATGCAAGACTCTGGATGAAGAAGTATTCAGTACTTTCAAATCGGTGTTTGAGTCTACTACGACAGGAGATTTTCCTCCAAGCTCTAGGACAACTGGTGTGAGATGTTTTGCAGCTGCCGCCATTATGACACGCCCGATTTTTGAACTACCTAACCAAGCAAAAAGTGAGAATTTTTAGTCTCCTGAAAAAAATTCACTAAATGTGCGTTTCAAGTTGCTCCTCATATATGAAACATTTGAGGAATAACTTTTAAAAGAAACACATTAAGTCAAGTAAACACATTAAGTCAAGTAGAAGAAACACCTGTGTAAAATATTTTGTCCCACTTCTGCTCCAGCAGCAGAGTTGTTTCAGTAACATCTCCTTCGACAACTCTCACGGCAGAAGGGTCTAGATACTGTTCCATTAACTTTTTGAGCAGAGAGGACGAAGCTGGAGCCAATTCTGATGGCTTTAAGACAACAGCATTTCCAGCAGAAATTGCACCAATAACAGGATCAATAGACAGCACTTGCAGGAAACAAGAAAGTGTCAGAATTCATACAAAATGTATAATACTTTTCGAGTGAAAATTCAATCAATAAGGAACATACAGAAGGGATAGTTCCAAGCCGAGATTACTAGGACTACTCCAAGAGGCTCAGACACAATCTCGGCCGATGCAGGAAACGTTGTTAGAGAAGTCTTTGCCTAAAAGCAAAACAGAACAATAATAAGCGGGAGTTAATAACATATTTGACAATAAACTCTGCATAAACCATTATCCAAAACACACCTTATCCGGGGCCATCCATTTCTTTAGCTGCTTAAGAGCTAACTTGATCGAGTTCCTCAGTAGAGCTACCTGCATAATTAATCAAACATCATAATCAAATAACTGCTAATGTAATCAAGATTAGTCTAGTTAAATCTACAGCTTATAAACCTTAAGGGCCAAAACTGATAAATGACCATGGACCACTAAGAATTGACAGGAACCATAAACTAATCAACCCATTGGTAATTTCTGTTGGTAACATTAAATGAAGAAAGGTCAGTTTTGAAATCTCAGTGGTGTCATTGGATGTAAACATGGTTAAAGAGTTAAGGAACAAAGTTATTAAAACGTGGGAATCTCCACAGGCAGGTAGGTAACAGTTGCATAAGATATTAAATGCGGATTTCTTTCAGAGGACCCAGTATTTTTATAGTATTGGTTCCTACATCCAACAAGCATAAAGTTACCTATAGTTTAAGTTGATATTACTCCCTTGTTTCAAAATATAAGGGATTTTAAAAAAAAAGACACATTTTAAAAAACTTATTTTACAAAACATAATTTATTATAAAGAATATTAATAGTCATTTCTTTTAGTCAAAATATCTCTCTTCCCATCAATATACATATTACTAAAATCATTATTATGCCCAAAATTTATTATAAATTTCAGTCTTGATAATTGCTTTTTGACTATATAATTAAAGAATAATTATTAAACTTGTATAGAAAGTTGAGAAACCATCTACATTTTGAAACAAAAATAAATCTCTAAACCTTTTTATACTTTGAAACGTATTAAGTTATGAAAAAGTTGCATTGAAGTTGTATTGGGGACAGTGTTGTACAAGTGTCCACACACAACATCACCGACGTAGCGACTAAGGTGATAGAAATTAATTACTCCGACTAAGTTGGATCCAACTTGTCCAATTTAAGAGGTTTGGCTAGTATATGAGAGAACCACTAATTATAGAAATATCACTAGACAAATTATGTAAGCCGCAAAAATATTGCAACTGATCCTTGATGGGTTTAACCGAAGCTCGCAAATAATCATAGAGGTGTGAGCATGCTTCTTACTAAAGAAATTTTTGTAGACCCACCAATTATAAAACAAAACACCAAGCTAAAACTCCAAGTCCACAATAAATAAAACACCTAGATTAGTTATGGGGTTATAGGGCTTAAGAGCTTTCGACTAATCACCGAAATCTCCATGAGAACATAAATTTTGGTAAAATGTTTTCTGCAAGTCCGCCACTTATAAAATACCTGAGTTAGGAACTAACAATGAGTCTAATTCGGGATTAAAACACCCAACTTAGGAACTAAGTCTACCTCAAACAAAACAATGAGTCTAATTCGGGATTCACACCCGACTTAGGAACTAAGTCTACTTCGAATAAAACAATGAATCTAATTCAGGGTTAAAAACACCCAACTTAGTAACTAAGTCTACCTTGAATAAAACAATGAGTAATTTGGGATACACACTTGACTTACAATGAGTTTAATTCGGACTTAAAAACACCCGACTTAGAAACTAAATCCACCTCGGATAAAAAAAATTCTTGGTTGAGCATTTTTCGTAAACCCACCAATTGTAAAACAAAAGACCAAGCTAAAACCCAAGTCCACAATAAATAAAACACCTAGACTAGTTATATGGGGTTATGGCTAAATTAACACCACACGCATAAAAACTCAGAAACTAGATTCGATTTAGAATTGGCCACCAATCACAATCTATTCTATTAAAAAAAAAACCGAAAACAGAGAGATATATAACAAACTGGGGAAAGCGAAAGCATAGAGAGAGAAAATAGAGTTTAACCTCATAAACAGAAGATTCAAGCTCAGGCTTCCCGAGATCGTCGCGAAGAGCCGCGACGATTTCAGGCTCATGATTATCACAAATAATCAACAGTTTCTTAAGCTGAGTAACTCTCCACTCATAACCACGAGTCACACCATCATCAAAGCTCCGACGAAGCTCGTTGACCAAATTACTCGCATCCGCCGCTCCAAACACCTTCTTCGCCATTCCACAAATCGCCTTCAAACGCTAACGTGTATCAAAGACGTGCCGCAAATTAACACAGTAGTCACGGGAAAGAGATAGATAGAGAGAGAGAAGAGAACAAATATTGAGTTCGGATCCCGAGAATAACTGATATTGATTTTTGTTGAACCGATGAAAAATAAATATTCTTTCCTTAGATACTGACGTTGCTCGTGTCAATATATTAAAGTAAATAATTTTCTTTACTTTTTTTTTTCTCCAAATTGATAATAACAAAAAGCATGCGTTTCAATATTGTAATCATCGCATATATATAGACATGAGGGGTGGGCAAAATATCTAAATAATTTAAAGTTGAATTCAGATCAAAAATTTGAATCCGAACCCAAACAAGTGTATATTTGCTTCAAAATTTAATGTTTATGTGAATGTACTGGAATTTTGTTACTTCAAAAATATCCAAAAACTTAAAAAATCTTAACTCGAACCAAGCCAAATAATATACTAAATCCGAAGTAATCCGAACCGAATCCGATTCAAATATGTAAAATATCTGAACGTTCATCTATTTAGAAGAAAAAAAAATATTAATAGGAAAATAGAGAAAAAAAATATAATAACGAAATATATATATACAAATATTTTATCAAATATTTATAGAGACGAAAAGACGTCGAAAAATAAATAATGATTATATAAAAAGGACCTTAAAATATATAATATTTTAAGGAAAATATATAATTAAGTCAAAATAAGAATAAAATATAATAAAAATAAGGTAAGGATGATAATATTGGTGCGTGTACGTATGAGTGATGTAAGAGAAGTGAAAGGCGTGTGGGTATTACTCGCGGAGCATAAGCGAACTCACAACTCACGTGTGAGCGCGTGTCTTAAACGTGCGAGATGAGCGAGTTTGATGTACAGTGTTTTGGGTTGGTGGGATAAGTTGGAATTAGGCAAGACGATAATATTATATTCATATATTAGGTAAGATTGGGCCACCTGCTTACTGTGTCAACCGGTCAAGGTTTCTATTTTCAATTTCAGTCTTTTTTCTTTTTTATCTTACCTTATATTGGGTGTGAGCCGCAGACAATAATAGAAGAAAATAAAATAGGTTTAGAATTATTTTTTTTGTACTTTCTAAAAAAAGGGTGTAGGGATGGACAAAATTATTGAACCAAACCGAAATGCATATTACCGATCACGAACCAAGTTTAATAATAATAAAATATATAAAAAAAGTATGTTTAAATAGATATATATATATTTAAATATACTAAAAAATAATTATGTTTATTTTTATAATAATTTTTTGTCCAACTGTGAATCCGGTCAAAGTTTCTATTTTCAATTTCAGTCTTCTTTTCTATATTATCTTATTTATATTGGGTGTGACCAGCAGCCAGTAATAGAAGAAAATAAAATAGTTTTAGAATTATTTTTTTATCCCACATGTGTACATATCTAGGAAAAAAAGGTTTAGGGAAGGACAAAATTATTGAACCAAACCGAAATTCATAAACCAAACCGAAATTCATAAAACCGATTTCGAACCAAGTTTAATAATAATCCAAATGGTATGTAAATTTCTGTATTGAATTTCTTGAACCAAACCGTTTAATTTAAATTCACTAAAAATAATATATTTAAATTAATATATACAATATACTAAAAATAATTATGTTTATTTTTATTATAATTTTTGTCCAAAACTGAACTGTGAATCCAAACAGAACCAAATTCGGTTCCGAATGAAAAGGTTTCTATAAAATTTGAAAAAACTCTAAACCTGAATAACCCGAACCAAATCTCGAACTGAATTTGAATCGAATAACCGAGCGCATATGCTAAAAAAAAATAATGCAAAACTTTTCACTTTGAAACAAGAAAGGATAAGTGAGTTTTTTGTCTTCTTCTTACAAATTTAAAATGTTAAAATATTTACTCTTACAAGTAATTTTTTAGATTTTTTTTCCCTTAGAGTTCCACTTACCTTTTTACTAGTCACACACCCAATATAAGTTTTTTTTATTTTAATTCTTATAATTTCATTTTAAATTTATGAAATCACTAAAAGAAATTATAAGATTCTCACTAAATGATTTAAAATCATTTCAAATTAATTTTTTAAAAATTTAAAATTTAATCTATTTTGCTACTGATATTCCCATCATATAATTTGAAATTAAATGCTTTTATGAAAGTCCCAAAATATCAATAACAAATGACATACCTAAAAGAAAACATTAAATCAGTAATTATCTTTTTAAAATTTAATTATTTTTTCTTAATTCTAATTAATTCCCATGGCTTATATTTTTTATACATATAGTTTTTATAAAATATTATGCGCTTTTTTGTGAAATTGTTAGAATTGGAATATTGAAATATTATTAAAAATACTAAGATAAAATAGTTGTAATTCAATATTCATGATATTTGTTTAAGAAGTGAATTTTAGAATTGTCATTTTCATTTTGTTTTCAAAGGTCTTATATTAATTGAGTAGCTCAAAGAGTCAAACCGAAAGAATGTTGTTTCGTACAAAAAATAGTGCGAGAATACACGGGCATTCCGTATAAGCTTATCCTCTTTAAGATTAACTCGTCGTGCAACAAGCAAAATAGAAAGAAAAAAAAGTAAAATCTTTCTTAATCCTCTCTACTTTTTCCAAATAAGTTAGAACTCTAGTCACTCTCTTAGTGTAGACACCATTTTCATCAGTTTTGAACAGTCTGTAATGAAAGCAACCACATTCCCCATATTAGTGCTTCCACTTCTGTTTTGAATGGGGAAAGACTTCGTCGAACATCCCGACATAGGATCGATCGATCTCAATCCTTCCAAGTCTCTGCCCAAGATCGACCTATCAGGATCGATCGATCGATCTTGACCCCTCTATTTACCCCAGAGATCCCTGGCCGAAAACGACCCCTAAGGATTGATCGATCTTGGGACTGTGGATCGATCGATCCGTTATGGATCGGTCGATCCAGACACCCCATTTTACTCCAGAAACTCTCTGGCCAAGAATGACTACCCGGGATCGATCGATCTTGCCCAGGATCGATCGATCCCTTCCTCTCCCCTGTAACCCCAGAACAAAAACAACAACAATCCACAAGTCTAAAACGCATTAACAACTCCACACTTAATTCATACATAAACCCTATTTTATAACATAGTTAGTGACACAACCGCAAGTCCAAAACATCATTCATCAAGGCACAATATGTACGCAAACCAAAAGTACAAAAAGAAACCCGTCGAGTCGAGATCATCATTCCTCCTTGGCCTTGGTTCCACGAGCTCCGCAACTTACGACTTCTCTTTACCTGCACCACAAGAGGCGCATAAGCATTGATAATGCTTAGTGAGGCGGTCATCCCGTCCCACGGTTAAACACACATGTAAACCAATGACTTACCGAAATCAATATGCATCACACACAAAACAATCAAGCAAGAATGATACAGCTCCATCAAACACACAACACAACAACTTGGACAAGCCATAATCACACTCATGTGGTCAAGTCCTAACACACAAAACCAACACGGTAATTCAATGATTATGTGGCAAACGGCACCACTTACGCTTGCGGTTGAAAAGAAGAATACTCCTTCACTTCTCGATAGCTTCAAACCTTAGGCTTGATCTCTCTCTAGTAACACCACTCAAACCCCAAGATATCACTAATCTCCTGACAAAAACATCACCAAATACACTCTCAAGATGATTCACAGGCTCAACACTTGAATTAACTAGCCTTAAACTCGGATCCCTTTCTTCAAAAACAGGGCTTTACTAACTTGGATATATCTCTTGTCCTAGGTCGAATGTGGCTAATTCCTTCGGTGGAATTCAAGACAAACCTCTCAAAAACCTATCTACCAAATTTCAGCCCAAACAAACAAGATTTGAGTGCCCAAAACCTCACTCAAACTCAACCCGTCGCGGGTAGCACTGTTTGAGCGGTTTTGGGAGAAAAATCATATCTCTCAAACCACTCAACATAATCCCACGAAATTTGGTAGATAATTATAAAGGAGATTGAAGAACTTACCCACAAAATCTTAGCTCAATCCGTGCTCTATAGCTAGGTCGATCGGACCTCACAATCACCACCAAAAACTCTGTTTTTGAAGTTCTCTCTCTCTCCTTCTCTTTCTCCTTCTCCTTCTTCTTCCTTCTCTTCTTCTTCTTCTCTTTCTTTCTCTCCTTTTCTCTCTTCTTCTTTCTCTCTAGCTCTAGATATTTCTCTCCAACAATGAGAAAAATGAGAAGAAGAGTGTAGAATGTGGTAGAAGAGAGAAGGAGACAATACATATATACAATGTATACAATTGTTGGTTTAATCCAATTAAACCAACCGATCCGATTTTCACTAAACCGCAATACTTAACTCTTCCAATTAATTTTTTTTGCTCGGTTTAGTAACTCCGTCTAATTTCCCAAAATATATATTTGAGACATCTTCCTGTCCCAAAACATTTCTTTCTCTCCGCTAAAACCCCGGAATTACCGCTTAATTCCGCATAAACCGAACCACTCGGAATTACTTCGCGGCGATCAATCTTTCGATCAAATCATCCTGTTCGCCGCCCATTTGGCTATTAATCGAGCTCTATATTATCCACATCACATTATATCTCATTTCTGTCAAAACACTATTTTTCCTGTAAAAACACTATTCCGAACCAAATCAACCCGAATTGGTTCCGAAACGATTAATCTTCCGATTAATCAAACCAATCTCAACCCCGGAATTTATTAATCGATCTCAATATTGTTCTTATTTCTCTCAGGGACAATTACAACATGGTACAAGACTTTTACAATAAGTAACAATTACTTATTTGGTAAGATATAACTTGAGATACGAATGTTACAGGAATAATAGTAATTATAAAGAATTATGGGATCCAAGCTCAGTCATATATGTAGTCTGTGACAAGAACGAGACAAAGAGAACAGACAAATCACGATCAAGAGATTTTCATTGTCGGGTTATGTAATGTGTTGGGACAACCTGTTGATTGTATGTTTTAAGAAACGCTATCAACGCCATGAACGATGCATAATCCATATCGAGGTCATTTGACAAGGGCTACCAGACAATATTTAGGAAGGAAGTAAAGATAACTGGTTTGGGTATATTATTTTGTAAGTCACAAGTTTATAAAAATTCTCTTCTTATTATTGTTTTGAAAAGATTCACCAAAAACTAAACAATTCTTATGACTCTCCTTATACCAAATGTCACATAGCCATTAATATTTATAGAGAGAAGTCTCTCCTAATCACATTAGGATTTGCTAATAGTTTGCTAACTCCAAATCTATTAGAATCTATCTTAACTCTATCCTAATCTCGATAAAGTTAAAGACTAAACACCCTTGATATTAATCCTTGACTCGATTAATATCTTGCGGTCCAAGTAATGTTGGAATTACCCAACATTCTCCCCCTTAATTCCAACACTTGAATTGCTTGCACTCCAAGCAATTTCCTTTGTTGATGTGGTGATAGTCCTCTCTTCCTCCATGTTACGTCTCGATCAGCTTCAACCAATGATCACTTCCTCGTGCTTTTGGTTCGCCGTGAACAATATCTCCATGAACAGTGCCTTTGTGAACAGTACCTCCGCCGGTTGTGTCTGGCCTCGTCTCCTCCTCGAGCTTGGCCGTGTTTTGCCTTCGCCATCGATCAGAAATCCCTCGTCTCGAATTTCTGATTCGCACGAACGTCTCCTCACGAACGTTGATTGCTTGTCACGAACGTCTCCTCACGAACACGTTGCTTCTCACCAACGTTGCTCCTCACGAACACGTTGATTCTCACAAGCGTTGCTCCTCAAAAACACGTTGCTTCTCACAAACGTTGCTCCTTACGAACACGTCTCTTCACACCAACGTTGCTTCACATGAACGCTGCGTTTGGTCGTGACTCCTCCACAAGCTCGACCCTCTTCTCCTTCTCGATCGTTTCCTCTTCACAAGGAAAATCTCTGATACCAATTATTATTTTGTAAGTCACAAGTTTATAAGAACTCTCTTCT
Source organism: Boechera stricta (assembly GCA_018361395.1). Lineage (NCBI taxonomy): Eukaryota > Viridiplantae > Streptophyta > Magnoliopsida > Brassicales > Brassicaceae > Boechera > Boechera stricta. Next base: position 12,672,893 of record CM031538.1, on the reverse strand, counting down.
TATTATTGTTTAGTAAAGCTTCACCAAAAACTAAACAATTCTTATGACTCTCATTATACCAAAGCTCACATAGCCATTAGTATTTATAGAGAGAAGTCTCTCCTAATCACATTAGGATTTGCTAATAGTTTGCTAACTCCAAATCTATTAGAATCTATCTTAACTCTCTCCTAATCTCGGTAAAGTTAAAGACTAAAGCATCCTTGATATTAATTTTTGACTCGATTAATATCTTGCGGTCCAAGTAATATTGGAATTACCAAACAGGATACACAAGAGAATCAATAAGCTGAGAACTAGAAAGTTTATATTTGTGTTTGAAAACCGTGAATCAAGTGGCTAGTATGGGAACTATGTATGAAAGCCAACTAGATCCCAAAAAAATAGGCTTAAGTGAGTACATGACCACCTGGAGTTAACGTGGATCATGATTGCTAATTAGAACATTAGATATAAGATTGGATTAGTAAATTGTTTGAATGCATGACTTAGTCCGAGTTACCATCGACCTAAGTCGAGCGGAGGTCAAAGTAGACTATCCTAAATGCAATTGTGACTAAGGCGGATATAAGAAATTATACCATAGGCGTTGTCGCCGATTCCACTGATTCGGAACAATTTTTCTACGAGTTTGGTTTATACAAATTTTGATCAATTTTTTTAGAACCTCAAATAAGCCACAGAAGAATTGTGTTTATGCATGTTATACATATGCATTTTGGTTCATTGAAAAGCTATGAACCAAATGGTGTTTGAAGAAGTCTTACGAAACTCCTTGATATTTTTGATCATGCACTAAGCAAATTTTCGATTTGAGAGGAAGTTCAAATAAGTTTGGTTCATTAAAATTTGAAAAAGAGAGTTACCAATAAGTGATCCTTGTTCATTATTGTTGGATCGGTGGCTTGTGGAAGTGTTTAGATCTTACTTTAGGCATTAGATGGGTAAGCTCGCAAGGGATGATAAAACAGTGCTTTTATGAGCAAAATGTCAACGAAAGAGTTGCTTGTCACGACACTACAAGAAAACATGGGTATTTGTGATAGACATTGTCCCGTCGGAATGACAAAATTCCGACCAAATACAGGCCGTCAAAAATTCAGATAGAATATATAGTTTGGAAACTTCAACGAATTTACAATTACAACGAATTTACAATTAAAAGATATTTGTGTCGACTATATTCCAATATGTCAGAAATCCGTCGGAAATATGTCCGACGGGTTAGGATTTCCATCGCAAATCTGTCAGAAACGCAAAATTTTGCCCAAGAAGTCGAGAACTGAGGCGGAAAATAGTTAGAACTTTTTTACGGGTTTCCGACGATTTTCCGACGTTATTTCCGTCGAAAACTGTAAAACATAAAATCTCGCTACAACTCTCTTCTTTTTCTTCTCCAACTCTCTCATTTTCTCCAAACCTTGCTGCAATTCTTCCTCTCCTTTCCGGCGCAACGATTCGGCGGCTCTACTCTCCGCCACGGCTACTCGGAGGCTCTCCTCTCCGGTGCGACGATCCACTTCTCTTCCTCCTCTCCGGCGCAGCGCTTCTCTCCGGTGGCGGCTCCTCTCCGGCAGATCTTCATCTCCGGCGGCGGCTTCTCAATCTCTAATTACGTAAGTTATTAGATTATGATTGAATTAGAATTAATTAGATTACGTTGATAGATTAGGATTGAATTAGAACTAATTAGATGAGCCTGATAGATTAGGATTGAATTAGAATTAATTAGATTAGATTGATAGATTAGGATTAAATTAAAATTAAGGATTTTAAGGATTTAAAAATTAGATTAAGATTATAATTTAGAATTTTGGATATTTAGGTTGATGGATATATAGAACGAATTTACAAAATGATTTAGTTATATTTTGATATTTATAAATAAAATAGTTGTATTTTTAGAATATATAAAGCGTGTTTATAAATTAATTATAAAATTATTAAAACGAATTTATTTAATTATTTTGTTTTATTATAATTTAAATAAACAAATTGCGATAATTTAAAAATTTATAAAAAACCAAATTATTGAATAAAATTATTATGTTATGTTTTATTAATAAATATTTGTTTTTGTAGGTTGAGTTACCTTGATTCCGTTTGGCCAAGTGTCGCTCGACTCAAATGGCATCACCGTCATTTTTGGCGACACCATCGGCATTCCCGACTATCTTTAGACATTTGTATTTTTCTTTTTTTTGTTAAACATTTTAATTTCCTTTTAATTTTCAAGATTGTGTAATTTAATTATCTAATATATATTTTAAATTACTAATTAATTAATTTAATTTAATATAATTCATTTGATTAATTTAGATATCAAAAATAATTGAATTACTAAAATAACTAAAACCATCGGTTTTGTATCCATCGGAAATTTAACCGGTCGTCGGAAATCCTTTGAAAATTTGTCTTCATTTTTCGACGGATTTAAATTTTCCGGCGACCTTGAACCAGCGGATAAAATTGTTGGAAATAGGCTCTCCTCTTGTAGTGATAGGAGTTTTAATATAGACGCATAAAGAATATCGTCATCCAAATATATTGTCAGGCGTTTAAGATAAATTAAGCTGAGCTTTTTTAATGGTGCAGTCTTCCTACGAGTAGCCCGCCTTTTCCAACTTTCTAGATGAGATTTACTATCTTTGAGGCTAGTTTTCCGAAATTCTAGTTCTCGTTTATTTCTCGATCTGTAAATCTAAATGTTGATTTGTAGTCAAATTTTATGATATATATATATATATATATATATATATTTTCCCTCAAGATTGATCAACCAATCATAGAGTCATAATTTAATTAAAGGGCATGTAGTTGGAAAAAAGTATTTCATGTGTCATAAGAAAGCTTGGTTGTTGAGGTGTAAGACTACTGTGAGACACAAACAAATTCGTAGTATAGAATCAAGCTCTTATGCAATGCAATGGATATGCAACAACTTTGGAGAGCTGAAAGATCAACGCATTGTGAAATCCTGCTCCAAACACAATCGACATTTCTTTTAAAAGTTTCATAATTCTGAAGACAAATCAAATATCTGATATTTACAAAGGGTTATTTTTTTTGGTATGAATGTTAAATTATTTACAAAGGGTTATTAGCAGCCACTTAGACAAAGCTAGAGTGAATGTCAATGAAAAAACAACTCACAGATGAAACATTTACGACACTTCTTGGTCATAGCAATGTGAGCCTTGGCCATCTTCAAGCAGTGTGTTACATTCAACTCACTTGATCATATGCTCCCTCAAAGGAACTCAGAGCCCGAATAACTGATTCATATACTTCTATTCCTTTCATGAACACAGTATCTTTAAGGAACTGAGCCCACGAGTAAATGTTTATATCAGAATTGTGATTAAATATATATTTCAATGATGTCAATAGATAAAATATCATCATGCCAATACCTCGTTATGGTCATGCACTAAAACAGGAGTATTGATCATTGGAGAGAAACCTAGAACTGGAATTCCCAAAGTGCGAATAAACCGTGAATCTGTAGTTGAAAGCAAAATTTCAGGCTTCGCGAGTTTTCCTCCGGTGGTTTCAACAGCTTGCTTGAAGATAGACCACCAAGGATTAGAATCATCTGTTGGAGTCATTATAGGTCGCCCTAAATGGTTTCTTAACGTTCCTTTCTCTTTTATCTAGTGCAAGAAAAATAATTGGAATAAGTTTAGAGTTTAGTTTCCTATGTAATGAAATTACCATATTTGACTAAATTAAACGAAAACTCTTGTAACATGTAATCAAATTATAAAGGGTGGACACTATATATACAGCAGATTCAATATTTGAGATTGCATAGCCACAAAATATTTGGCATATAATTTTCTCCTTGCTGCATTTGTTGCTATTATACATAATCAACTAAGAGCAACCATAAGGACCACTCAGACAGATTTTGAATGCAATAAAATACCAAGAGCTAAAGAATATTCTATAACCAACACAGAAACAGCATCTAGTTTATTAGAGCTTAGGTGCATGTTCAGTTACTGTGTAGGTCATGTTCCTAATAGAAGGAGCCCATTCCTCAGCAATTCTTTTTTCCATAAGATTTGGATCTGCCATTGGAGGCAACCTTATATCATACCCAGCTTCTGCCTCTGAAGGCTGCATGTTCATCACAAACCCCTGAATAAAAGAACACACTTAAACAAAACATCCTACACATACAAAAAAACAAAATTGTAGATTGAAATCATCAGCTTACAGTAGTTGAAGGAGTTCCAGCTTTAAGATAAACTGGATTCACAGAGATAACCTCTGAATTCGCAGCTTTCCCAGCTTTGACCAAATCAAACTGCGTCTCCCTAAATTTAGAGATCAACTCAAAACTCTTCATCAAATTCTCCATAGCTGAATTATCATACAACTTAGCACCATGCCCTGGAGTGCCTTCAGCTCGTATAACGAGATGCCATGGAGTTCGTTCAGCGAAAAACACCCTAAACTCATCTCCAGGACTCGCTTGCCCTTCATCCATGACAAATCCTAAATTCAACTCTGTAAACTCCGACGACGCCGCGAATTTTATCATCCCATCGAATCCACCGATCTCTTCTTCAGGAACGTATGAGATATGAACAGTACGAAGAGGAGAGAAACCTCTTGATTTCAAGTTCTTGATTGCTTCAAGATACTGAACACCGATACACTTGTCATCTTGCGCGCCACGAGCGTAGATATGACCATCCAACGTTCTCTGAGCTGAGAACGGTGGATGTATCCATTTCTCAGATTCCGCGGGAACTGAATCGAGGTGAGAGTTGAAGAGAATCGAAGAAAGGTTAAGGTTTGAGCCTAGCCATGTGAGGAGAAGAACTGGCTTACCAGGAACGAACTCGATTGTTCGAGAAGTTAGACCAATTGATATAGCTTGATCAAGAAGAAAAGAGACTGGTGCGGTGTAGTTAGGATTTGGATGAGCGGTGTTGAATCTTAAATATTGCTGGAAACGTGTGATTGGTGTATCTTCTTCTTCTTCTTCTTCTTCGCTGTTTGATTGAAGTGAGAAGATGATAGAGAAGATGAAGAGAGTCAAGAGAAGAGAAGACACCACCACGGGATCTTTCGCCATGGATTTGTAGTTGCAGGAGTGATCACTGATCTGAGGGTGAAGAAGAAGAGCTTTTGCTTTTTTTATTGTGACTTGAGCTTGACTTGGGATGAAAATGCTCTTTTTAAAAAAATATAAAACAAGAGACCATCTAACCCCTATATTCAAATCATTAGTATAGTCCCCACCACGCTATGAGTGGGGAAATTTTAACATCTTTAAAGAAATGTATCCCCTTACTATAATATTATCTTACATCTCTTAATGTAAATTGATTCGACTTCGCAATCTTATTAAAAAAACATATGTATTCGAGTTCAATATGTTAATTCTTTTAAAATTTTAAGTAATACACAATTTTTAGGTTTATAGTTTAGTTACTTTAGTTATTTATATAGGTCAAGGTTTAGTTTTTAGAATTTAGAACTTAGTTTTAGTATTAGGATTTTTAATTAACAATTTAAAGTTTTAATCCAGACTTTTTTTTTTTAGTTTTAAAAATATAGAGCACGTCAGTGAGTTCAATTTGTCATGTAAGAGATCGTCCTGATTAAGTTGACACCATAGTTGCCCCTTGATCAGCTAGTTCGGCAAAGACTGGACTTAATAAATGACCAAAAAAAAATTACATAAAATTTGTATTTTTATTAATTAAAAAACAATTCAGTCGAGGAAACGTAGAAGTACAAAGATAGAGGTTTTCATACCAAAAATATAAAGGCAGTTATACAGAAAAGATAGAAGTTTTCAAACCTTATGCTCGGGTAGTTTAATGAAATGAACATCCTTAAGACAAACAATGGACTACACAATCATCCTCACCACTATCTTCCAAACTTCTAATCATTCCATTTGACTTGAAAGAAACTAAAGGCGATGTTACGATTCGAACACCACTCGGAATCACTCAAGAACACGATCACTTTCGGATTTGAACAAGAAAGAACTCGATCGCAAAGTAAAAGAATGAAGAACACGATGAACACAGAGATTTGTTATCCAGTTCGATCAATCGATGTGATTGACCTACATCTGGGGCTGGATCTATCCAGCAATCCACAAAGAAGAATCAAGCTTCGATCTCAAGAACAGAGCTCAAAGACGTTATAAGGATCGTTATGATTTTACAACTGATTTTAAGAATAACAGAATGAGAAACAGAGGAAGAAGAAGCTGAGCTTATAAAGAGCTCGAACTCTCGAGATGCCTTAGAGTCTTTTCCTTTAACCAATGAAATCAAACACGCTACTTGAAATAGAGTTTTTACTTCAAACTTTGTTTCCCTCCTTCTGAATCCGGTTAACTAACAAAACCAGATCCAAACAATGCAGCAAGCGATGGAGCATTCAGGCTAAACCGAGTTGAAACTTGAATCACAACATCACAATCTCCATCTTGATTCAATTCTTCAACCATGAACGGCTATACATGGATATAACCTCCAGCAATACAACACCTTACCAATTACACGGAGTTGATCAGCTTGAGAAGCTTTAAAGTTGAATCAAACTTGTTAACAAGAAGGCCTTTTGTTAAGATATCAGCAGGGTTCCTTGAAGTGTGAATTTTCATCACTTCTACTTCACCACAATATGTAATGTCCTTAAGAAAAGACCTCTTGACAGCAATATGCTTAGTCCTCTCGTGTTAGACATTGTTTTTTTGACAAATAAATTGTAGATTGTAAATCACACCACACTTGTGCTTTCTCCTGCTTCAAACCAAGATCTTCTAATAGACCTTTGATCCATATAGCTTCCTTTACAGCTTCTGTAAGTGATATATACTCTACTTCTGTTGTAGATAAGGCCACAACATGTTGCAGACTTGATTTCCAGCTCACTGTGTTGCCTCCAATTCTGAAAACATAGCCACTAATTGATGTTCTCCGATCTAAATCAGCCGCAAAGTTAGAATCACAGTATCCCACAATGCTGAAATCTTTTCCCTTATGTTAAACCAATTTCAGACTTTGAGATCCTTTTATATATCTCAATAACCACTTCATAACTTCCCAATGAATCTCTCCTGGTTTACTCATAAACCTGCTCACTAAACCAACACCATATGCTATATCTACTCTTGTACCTATCATTGAGTACATTACACTTCCAACAACACTAGAATAAAGAGTCTTCTCTGTATCTATGCATTCATCATCAACTTTCACTGAAGATAGCTTGAAGTGTGAATCAATTGGAGTAAATGCAGACTTGACATTACTCATATTGAATCTTTCTAGAACTTTTCCCAAATATCCTGGCTGAGATAAAGTGAGAATTCCTTCTCATCTATTCCTAGAAATTTATATTCCTAGAATCTTGCTTGCTGATCCCATGTCTTTCATTTGAAATTCTTTACTGAGCCTAGCCTTAAGCTTATTAATCTCAGACATATTCTTTGCAGCAATCAACATATCATCTACGTACATTAGTAGATAAACACAACTCTCATCATCAATCAGCTTCACATACACACACTGAGCATGCTTACTTCTAAGAATCTTTCCTCAGACATAAACCTATCAAATCTTTTGTTCCACTGTCTAGGAGCCTGTTTTAAACTGTATATTGATATCTTAAGGAGGCATACAGTAACACTCCCATCCGCAAATCCCTATACAGACGTGAATATTACACAGTCTAAATTCTGCTTGTCAAGTAAGTACAAATTTAAACCACTTTCAACTTAACAGCACAACACAACGGTTCAGCAAATAACTTTATTCATGCATAACGAGTTCAGCAAAAGTGAGCAAACAACTTATTCAGCTAACACAAAAAGATCCCATACTCTAATTGTGTCAATTTATTCAAAAATAACACGACAAGTCTAAAATAAATAAAACCCCGAAACCATCCAATCCACTCCAGCGTCCCTTGCCTCACGAGCTCCTCAATCAGCCTTATCGTTACCTGCATCCAATTTTGGGATACATAAGTAATCAAAATTGCCTAGTGATACGGTCCTCCCGTCTCACTCGGCCATAGTATAAAACGATTAAGCATATAACAATAAGTCAAGATTGTAATAGTATAGAATGGCTCCAAGTTATGATATCAGCATCACAACAAGGACAACAACATGATAAGTGGCACACAAAATCAATCAAAACCATTCAAACAATCAAGACTAACAACCTATACACTTAAACGATCCTATACATGTAACCACGGTCACGCACTCACCTTAGAGTTCTCGGATTTCGGCCCATAACCACTCGATTTTATGTTTCTTATGCCTTTTAAGACTAACTGTCCAAGCAGAAACACAAAATTACTAACCGATCAAAAGATCAAAAACGGATCCACACTTAACGAATCCCAAAAAGGCTTCCCTTACCAAAAGATGAACAACTAGGGTCTTGGATGATAAATCTGAACCCTCCACAACAACCACAACTCACAACAACCTTGAAATAACACAGAAAAACAGATCAAAGATCCGATCCCAACACAACACATGGATCATTAATCAAAACGCTTACCTTTTGCGTTTTTAACAAGATCCAAATGATGGATCTCCAAACCACTCGATGGGTCTATGATTCTCAGCTGTAGAATCATCAAACAACAACATAATAAGCTACTGGAAGAGCCAAAACAACAGAAAGACAAAACGGGAGAAGGTTTACGAAACAGATCTAGCAAACGACCCTTTCTTCCTTCTCACAGCTCAAAACGATCTCAGCTTCTCTCTCAGCAAATGGCACGATTTTTCTCTATTTGTTTATGTCTCAAGAGGCTGAGAGACTCAAAAAAACCCTTATAAACTCGTCCTTAGGGTTTAGGGTCCACGGACCCTTCAATACTTAGAGAAAAATCCCTAAAACTCAAGTCTTTGCGGGCCAAACTTCCAAATTTCGGCCGAGACTTATTTTTCATCTTATGCACGACTTAAATCAGCCTCTTAGGTTGGTCCAGTCTGATAGAACAACAAAAACTTGGTCCAAATTAAAAAAGCTCCATCGGTTCTCAGTAATTCTCTGTACTAGTCCAATTTTGGGTACGATTGATTTCTCTCGGCCAAATCAGCTTCCAACCGACCAGAATGGTTTGAATTCTAACTAAGCATGATTTTAGGTCACTCCTTGTCAAAAAAATCAACTTTTTTCCGTACCGCGTCCGTACGGTCCGGACAATCTTTGTCCGAAACTGACTAACCATAACTGAAAATCCATTTATGTCTGAAAATTTCCTTACTTGGACCTTCTTGTCCGAAAATTTCCCAATCGGGACCATACAGTCCGTACGCCCGCATACCGTATTCACTCATCCGTATCGCATCCGGACCTACTGAAATCCCTCGACCGAAACTCAACAAATCCAAATTCTGTTTTGATAGTTCGATTCAACATCACAAATAACTTCGATCAACACTCGGCCAGCCCTATCTGCGACAAAAATATTTCCTCTGCCTTTGGCCCTGTCCTGCTTACGTTCTGTACGCGAAAACCTCGGTGTTTCAAAACTGCTCGATAAACTAACCGTGTCGAGAAAATTGTTGCCCAAGACACGGGTGTTACAATTCTCCCCTACCAAACTGGATTCGTCCTCGAATCTAAGACTTGTCTTTACTAGCAATCTGCTTCTCATACCACTTCCTGAAGTTAGCCTTCATAACTTCTTCAGGCTCCCACGTGATCTCTTCCTCTCCATCACGATCCCAAACCACTTGGATCATTTTCACGGCTTTCCTCTTAAGCGTTTTCCACTTGACATTAATGATCCTCACCGGCCTGCCAGCAATGGTCATGTTTCCCTGTAAGTCCGACGGTATCACAGGTAACACAACATCCCGAGGCGTTATGCACTTCCTGAGCAAAGAAACGTGGAATACCTTATGAAATACACTCATAGAAGGCGGTAATTCCAGCTTATAGGCTACCGGTCTGATCCTTTCCAGAATCTTATACGATCCTATATACCTCGGTGACAGCTTAGATTGAATCTTTGCCGGATCTTTTCCTTTATAAGTGACCATCTTCAGGTACACTAGATCTCCCACGATAAATTCTAAATCTCTACGATGTTTATCAGCATAACTCTTCTGCCTATCCTGAGCCTCTTTCATCTTGGCTCTCACAAACTTAATCTTCTCGGTTGTATGCTTGATAAAGTCTCTACCATAGAGACTCCGCTCCCCCACTTGTGTCTAACAAAGAGGTGTACAGCATGGTCTACCATACAACGCCTCAAATGGTGACATGCCAATACTCGCGTGATAACTATTGTTATACGAGCTCAGCCACATCGGATGATCCCCAAGCGATGCACCCCACTAGCAGGCTCTCAGCAAATCCTCGAGCATCTGAATGGTCCGCTCGGACTGTCCATCCGTCTGAGGATGATTAACCGTACTCATACGCAAGTTCGTGCCAAACGTTTTCTGTAGCTTTTTCCATAAACCAGCAGTAAACTTTGAATCTCTGTCCGACACAATATTAGCCGGTGCTCCATGCAACCGTACTATCTCCTTAACGTATAACTCAGTCAACTTTTCTATAGTATCCATCTTATTCATAGATAGAAAATGAGCAGATTTGGTCAATCGGTCGACGATAACCCAAACCGCATCCTTATTGTCACACAGTGGCAAACCGGTGACAAAATCCATCATGATCCTGCAACACTTCCACGGGAATCGGTAGACTATTCAGCAATCCACCTGGAACCTGATGTTCTATCTTGACTCTCTGACACGTCGCATAGCTTGCAACCCACTCAGCAATATCCCGCTTCATACCGTTCCAATGGTAGAAGCGCTTAAGATCCCGATAAATTTTTGTAGCTCCCGGATGTATCAAAAACTTAGACTGATATGCTTCCTTAAGGATCTCATTCCGTAAGTCCTTATTATTAGGAACACAAACACGAACATTAACCAAAATGGTACCGTTACCAGCAGTCTGATACCCAGTCCGATCATTCTTTTGCCACTTGAATTTTGATCTTTCTCTTGGCAATCTACCCCGAGAGCAAATCCGGCAGTACGCACACCCAATGGTTCTGTAACCTCTCTCAGAACACTCAGTCTCAGCATACTCACCATACCTACGAGATTGTCCATATCTCTCTGTATCAGTCTCCATCTGCCTACGACTTAATGCATCCGCCACTAAAATTGGCCTTAACCGGATGGTATGCAATATCCAAGTCGTAATTAGCTACTAACTCCATCCATCTTCTCTGACGAAGATTCAGCTCAGGCTGAGTGAAGATATACTTCAAACTCTTATGATCTGTGAATACTTGCATTTTTTCTCCGTACAGGTAAGATCTCCAAATCTTAAGTGCAAATACCACCGCAGCCATTTCTAGATCATGGGTAGGATAGTTTTCTTCATGCTTCCTCAACTGCGTGAAGCATAGGCTATCACATTACCCTCCTACATCAGCACACAACCAAGACCCAACCTCGGCGCATCCGTATACACAACATATGGCTTTCCCGGATCAAGAAGAACCAATACCGGAGCGCTTCTGAGAATTTCCTTAAGCTTACAGAAACTTTCCTCACACTGCTTAGTCCACACAAATGGAACATCCTTACCAGTCATCTTTGTCATCGGGTTTGCCATACTTGCAAAACCCTTCACAAACCGACGGTAATAACCAGCTAATCCAAGAAAACTTCTGATCTCTGTAATATTTCTCAGTCTAGGCCAATCAGCTACGACCTGAACTTTCTCTGAGTCCACGGACACTCCCTTATCCGAGACTACGTGGCCAAGGAATCCAATCTTCCTCTGTTAGAAGCTACTTTTGCTCAGCTCAACAAATAGCTTATGCTCCCTTAATCTACTAATCACCGTCCTTAGGTGAATCTCGTGGTCCTCACGAGTCTTAAAATAGACCAAGATATCATCGATGAACACAATGACAAACTCATCCAGAAACTCCCTGAAGATATTGTTCATCAACTTCATGAACGCAGCTGGAGCATTAGTCAAACTAAACTACATCACAACAAACTCGTAATGTCCATACCGAGTCCTAAAAGCCATCTTTCTGATATCCGATTTATCAATGGGAATCTGATGATATCCCGAAGCCAGATCTATCTTAGAGAACCAAGTAGTGCCTCTGAGTTAGTCTAACAACTCGTCAATCCTTGGTAGAAGATACGTGTTCTTAACCGTTACACGGTTCAAAACTCTGTAATCAATACACAACCTGAAAGTTCCGTCATTCTTTTCACAAACAACACCGGTGTTCCTCACGGTGAAATACTCTCACCAAGCAGCAATACCATTACCTGCGGCCCCATCGTTTCCATCCGGTTATACCATAGGAGCTGGTACAGGGAACCTTTCCAGCAATTGATTCAAAACATTCAGAATATGGCCCAACATGCCTTGTCCTCCCTCAGCAGTAATATTACTGTTCTCAGCACCGTTCCCAGCAACATTTTTCGAAATGTTCTTTATAACTCTCTCGACCGGTTCCTCTCGGGCCGAGTCCGTTCTTGAGCATTCATCAGCTCTACCGTAAGTAATACAACAATATCACAATCAGTCTAAGAATGTTAACTCAATTGCAGCATGGTCATAACAACACAACAAACATCAGCCATTAACCAGCTAAGACCAGCTATCTAGGAAGGTTAATAAAATACAGCCAATTCTACCTATTCACAGCCGTCTATAACCCTGATACAACACACAAGACATATAGACTCATAAGTAGAATTTATTCTGTCTAACCCGAGACGTCTCCCGGACAGAATCAACAACAACAACCATGACTAATCACTGCAACTACCATAACCTTTTAAAGACTATTGCCACTACACCAGAAGACTGACTCCAGACCAGCCATGCACTAACTCCATAGGCACGCCTTGGCAAATCCACTGATTCCCAAGAACTCCAGCATATTGTGATGGGTAGGTCTTGTTGGTCAAACATAATCACACCTTAGCAAACCCTCCGGTTCCCAAGGACGCAATCACCACAACCAAAACGCCTTAGCAAGCCAGCTCACTTCCAAGGACGCCAACAAATCCACAGCTAAGTAAGCTAAACTAGCTCGCCAGGACATGACAACAAATGGCACCAAACCCCCACCACCACCAATAATACTTCTTAGTCTCAGCACTAAGTTCCATCGAGTAGCATCGCAACCTCATCCTTAGATTAGATTTCTCTCAACCAAAAATCTCCTGATCATCAAACAAGTCTTTGGCGAGAATCCACACTCCCAATCTCTTTCTCTATTTGATCTCAATTCTCAAACTGTACCTCATCCCGAAGTTTCAACTCAGCCAATGAGTGCCAACGAATAGCTCCTCACTAAATTCCAAGTTCACCAATTTTTATTTGATCAGCCTTGTCTCCCATATGACTATTCCCTTAGTCAAATATGGTTTACTCCATATGAAAACTTACCACTCGTTTTCACCCAATAAATTCTCGTTCCTTTGAGAATTCACAAACTCCTTACTTTCTAGAATGTTAGATCATCATCTAAACATCCCACAACATTTTTCATAACGTAAGTTCTCAACCGTTAATTCACAGGTACACTTTTTCTAGAACACCACCCTTAGTGATTACACTCGGCCTTTCTATGACCAGCGTGATCCATCACTATCACAGAATATTTCACTTCCTGGTAAACATTTTCCCAAAATGTTATCCTTAGTGATCTACCACTAACGACCTGTCCATGATCGATGTGGTTCTTCACTATCATGATTCACGGTCATCTCCACAACCGATTTTATTCATATGTCAACCATTACTCAACAGCTTTCATGAGTTCTCACAGAGAATTAGCCATTATCCTTACCCATTCCTACCATGGAGTTGAACTCATCGACTACTCTTTCCTTAGTCCTCTCTTATGACTTAGATTAATCTTTCCCGACGATCTTGCTCTCGTTAAAACTTTATAACTTCTCCAATTTTAGGTAACCTTTCTACTCGGTTAAACCTGAATCCAACAATTTAATCGATTACAAACCTGCCACTAACACTTTTCATATGTTAGTTTACCATAAACAAGTCTATTTCCATCTAGAACTTGTAATAAATACCACATTTTGCCAACCAGTTCCACTGGTCTATCAACCAGCCTCCACCTTTTGTACCAACGTACTAGCTATCGTCTGTGACATCTCTTTTTGTCATAACTACTTCACAATATTTCCATCAAACACAACCACTTGCCATTCACGGCACAAACTTAGCCATCTGCAATGACTCAATCAAAACATTAAGTTCAAACGAACTTAGCCAACAACCACGCCAAAGGGCTTCATCAACCATTCATCAAACAACAGCAAAAATTTCAGCGAGACTTACCGCGAGACAAGAGCTGGAAGGATGGTTTCTTAACCCCCTAGCCCGTTATGCACAAGTTCTAGAATCAACTCCGCTCTGATACCAAATTATAACACCCCCATCCGCGATTCCCTATACGCACGTGAATATTACACGGTCTAAATTCTACTTGTCCAGCTAAATACAAATTTAAATCGATTTCAACTTAACAGCACAGCACAACAGTTCAGAAAATAAATTTATTCATGCATAACGAGTTCAGCAAAAGTGAGCAAATAACTTATTCAGCTAGCAGAAAAAGATCTCATACTCTAATTGTGTCAATTTATTCAAAAATAACACGACAAGTCTAATATAAATAAAACCCCGAAACCATCCAATCCACTCCAGCGTCCCTTGCCTCACGAGCTTCTCAATCAGCCTTATCTTTACCTGCATCCAATTTTGGGATACATAAGCAATCGAAATTGCCTAGTAATGCGGTCCTCCCGTCTCACTCGACCACAGTATAAACCAATTAAACATATAATAACAAGTGAAGATTGTAACATAATAGAATGGCTCCAAGTTATGATATCAGCATCACAACAAGGACATCAACATGATAAGTGGCACACAAAATCAATCAAAACCATTCAAATAATCAAGACTAACAACCTATACACTTAAACGATCCTATATATGTAACCACGGTCACGCACTCACCTTAGAGTTCTCGGGTTTCGGCCCAACCCACTCGATTATATGTTTCTTATGCCTTTTAAGACGAATTGACCAAGCAGCAACACAAAATTACTAACCGATCAAAAGATCAAAAACGGATCCACACTTAACGAATCCCAAAAAGGCTCCCCTTACGAAACGATGAACAGCTAGGGCCTTGGATGATAAATCTGAACCCTCCACAGCAACCACAACTCACAGCAACCTTGAAATAACACAACAAAAACAGATCAAAGATCCGATCCCAACACAACACACGGATCCTTAATCAAAATGATTACCTTTTGCATTTTTAACAAGATCCAAACGATAGATCTCCAAACCACTCGATGGGTCTATGATTCTCAGCTGTAGAATCATCAAAGAACAACATAATCAGCTACTGGACGAGACAAAACAACAGCATAACAAACGAGAGAAGGCTTACCAAACAGATCTAGCAAACGGTCATTTCTTCCTTCTCACGGCTCAAAACGATCTCAGCTTCTCTCTCTGCAAAGGGCACGAGTTTTCTCTATTTTTTATGTATCTAAGAGGCTGAGAGACTCAAAAAAAACCCTTATAAATTCGTCCTTAGAGTTTAGGGTCCACGGACCCTTCAATACTTAGAGAAAAATCCCTAAAACTCAAGTCTCTGCAGGCCAAACTTCCAAATTCGGCCCGAGACTTATTTTCAGCTTATGCACGACCTAAATCAGCCTCTTAAGTCAGTCCAATCTGATAGAACCACAAAAACTCGGTCCAAATTAAAAAGGCTCCATCGATTCTCAGAAATTCTCTGTACCGGTCCAATTTTGGGTCCGATTGATTTCTCTCGGCCAAATTAGATTCCAACCGACCAGAATGGTTTGAATTCCAACCAAGCATGATTTTAGGACACTCCTTGTATGAAAAATCAACTTTTTCCGCAGCGTCGGATAATCTTTGTCGAAACCGACCATATATATCGAAAATCCACATGTCGAAAATGTTCTACATCCGCTAGCTGCGATAATTTGATAAAACTCTTTCTGCTGACTTTGGAGAACTTTCTATAAAATCATCACTTGAATCACTATCATCATCAATATTTGTCACTGAACTACCTCCACCTAGATCAAAACTTTTTTCTTCTCTGATTAGATTCTTGTAACAACTAATGATATCACACCTGATGTGTTATTGTTTCCTTTATCCTCAGTTTATGTCTTCTCTTGCAGATTCTTACAAACCGTGCCTTCTTGAAAAATAACATTTCTGCTTATGACTCATTCAAATCATCAAGCAACCAAACCTTGTAACCTTTAGTTCCAGCATGTTAGCCTAGAAAAACACCCTTTAATGCTCTAGGCTTAAGTTTTCCCTGATCATGATGGATATAAGCAACATAACCGAATCTCCTCATATGTTTATAACCTGGTTTTCGATTCAACTACAATTCTCCAGGCACATTGTGATCTATAACAGAGGATGGTGATCTGTTTATGATGTAAGCCTGCAGTAGCAGCAGCCTCAGCCCAAAAAAACTTCTTCTAAACCTGATTCATTTAGCATGCATCTGACCTTTTTTCTTATAGTTCTGTTCATTCTTTCTACAACACCATTTTGCTGTGGTGTGTAAGCACACGTTTTGTGTCTCTCAATTCCATGAGTCTTACAGTAGTTGTCAAACTTCAGATTGCAGAAATCAAGACCATTGTCAGTCCTCAAACATTTCACCTTCTTGCTAACCTCATTTTCTACTAATTCATTCCATTCATAGAACTTGGCAAAAGTCTCATCTTTAATCTTCATAAAGAATAGCCAAACCTTTCTTGTTTTATCATTAATGATTGACAAGATATATTGATTACCTGATAGAGATGGTGTGGTGTTTGGAGAATCCCAAAGATCTGCATGAACATAACTTAGAGAGTCTACAACATCAAGTTTACTTGTCATCAGGAAATTTGGGGTAAATTGTAATTTTTTTCTCAGGTTTCACCCGACCGCTACTAGAAATTAGTCTCGAGAGTTTAACCCAAAAGACCGCATGTGCACAGTCATGCAATTGTAACAATACGAGATCGATCCACAGAGAGAATAGAATAAAGCACAGAGAATGCAAATGTAAATCTAATCTAGGCGGAATAATAAAACTGGGGGTTGTGTCCTAACATATATGTAATAAAATAAATAAAACATAAAATAGAATAAAACATAATTTAAATAACATATTTTAAATAACATAAATAAAATACTTAAATTAAATTGCGTAAAATAAATAACATAAAGTAAAGTGCATAAAGTAAATTGCGTAAATTAAAATACATAAATTAAATAACATAAATAAATAACATAAGATATATAACGTAAATAAAATACATAAATAAATATTTATAGTGAATTGGATGATAGTCGATTTATTAGGGATTCTAAATTATAGGATTTATGTTCTACTTTTTTAGTTTATGTTGTCAATCTAGGGATATTCGAAGTTAGGCTAGAGATCACTTTCGGGATAGACTAGACAATGTGTCAGACCCATTTTTCATGGCAACCTTCACGCGTAAAATGCATCCCATCATCGATTACTCTTATGTATGAAAGACACATCGATTGGCGGCTGTCACACTACCAACCGATTAACTAAGTGATTACTCACTTGTGTTAAAGCGTGTCTAAGACGAAGAGTGAATGATAGATCTATTTCTTAGAATACACTCCCACTCTCATGAGGATGTATTTCTAAGATCAATACCTAGCTTGGCTACAACAAGGCAAACAATAAGCTACTCCATCAAACAACAAGCTCGACCATAGCTAATACTCTCTAATATGTGGATCTTGAAGTTTTAACCCACTTTTGAGGTGTTAAGGGCTTCTATTTGCATAACTGCGCCTCTCGGCTCGGTTATATCCATAAGCACATCTCAAAGGACATAACTTAGCATTAAGATACATATTAGAGTAGCTAAATCGGACAAGAACAAACGAACATAATTAAAATCCTATGAAGTAGATCCCATCATCGACCACCACCCCCTGGTCTAAAGGATCTACTCCCTTATCTCTCGGAGAGGTTGCCGAAGAGATAGGGCATAGGGACAACATCAACCACGTATGGTCGATACCCTTGGTCGATGTGAGTCTTCGGAGAAAGCATCAACCACTTCTGGTCAATGCTCTCGTCGATGTGGCTCGTCATAGCTTCTGGCTCAGATTTTTGGAAACACGTCGATCTCGATGTTGTGGCTGCTGCTTCCTTTGTGAAGCTCTTGAGATGGATTTCCGTGATATTCTCGGCCCGAGCAAGCAACTCCAAAGTTCCCATGGCTTCTTAAGGCTCCAAGACACTCCAAAAGTGTTTGATTTGCTCTAAGTACCTATAAACACACAAACACATGCAAATGCACTAAAACTATCCCAAATGGAAATTAGAATATATAAAACTAAACTAAATGCATGCAATAAAATAGGTAAAATATGATGCTATCAACTTTCCCACACTTATCCTTTGCTTGTCCTCAAGCAAACAAAAGCTAAGCATAGTGAAGCTATTTTATTGAAAAATGATAAAGATAAGGAGAGTGAACTTGTACCTTCAGACATTGTTGTGCTAGTGCTCTTTGTCTTAGTGGAAATGGAATGATCTCTAATGTATTTCATGTACTTCACCATAAGCATAACAACTTGCCTTAATCCAAACCGCTCCTCCTTTTAACCTAGACTTCTCATTGTTGACTCCTCTTTTGATTCTAAGTGTGGGATCTCTACTTGGGACTATTGATCAAAGGATATGAACACTTATTCTTTTGGATTTCTGTAAGCCTAAGACCGTCTTAATACAATTTCTTTCCCTTTCATTTTCTCACTTCAAGGTTGATCGATTTTTCCCTACTTTTCTAGGGTATCATTTTTTTATCGATCTCCTTTTCTTTTCAGCTCTTCCCTTTTCTTAGGACAGGTTTCCATGAGACGCGAATGTTAAAAATGGTAACTTCCAACACTCGGTTCACTTCCTTAATACCTATATCCTTTCATTTTCTTTCCCTTGGGACAAGTTTCCATAAGACGCGAACGTTAAAAGTGGTAGCTTCCAACGTCCGGTTCACTTCTTTATTACCTATATCATTTTCTTTATTTATTGAAGGGAAGGAAAAGGGGAATTGCACTTAATTAGACGTGCCTTGTAGTGTCTCATAAAGGTATCACATCCAATGTATCTCAAGCCCCAAACCGAGAAGATTAAAGTTCATTAAGGTGAGAAGTCAACTCTGATTTGTCAAGTCTCCGAAAGAATGATTCTTTTAGAGTTTGTCGATCCACTGTTGGGGATGATTTGTTTCACTTCTTCTCACTATGTTTCACCCGAGTTTCCTCGAGAGTTTAATCCGATGTGACCGCAAGTGCACGGTTAAATGCAATTGTAGTATAATCGAGATCGATCCACAGAGAGTGAGAATAACTACACAGAGAATGCAGGAATGAATCTAATCTCGGAAAATTATAAAAGTTGGGGGTTTGTTTCTAAATTCTAAATAATTGAAATGCACAAACTAAGTAAATAATTAAAATGCATAAAATAAATAAACGATAATTAAATAAATTAAATAAGTAATAATTAAAAAAGCAATAATAAAATTACTAAAAATAAATTGCGTAAAGTAAATAACAGAAAGTAAATTACGTAAAGTAAATAGCGTAAATTAAAGTGCATAAAATAAATACCATAAATTAAAGTGCATAAATTAAAGTACGTAAATTAAATAACATCAAATAAATAGCATAAATTAAATAACATAAATATAAAATAACTTAATTTAAATAACTTAAATGATAAATTAACAATTAATCTCTAGGGTGTATGTGAACGATTTCAGGGAGTCTATATTTAGGATTTATGTTTTTACCAATTAGTTTGTGTTGTCAATCTAGGGATATTCGAAGTAGGCTAGTGACCACTCTCGTATAAACTAGACACTGTGTCAGACCCACTCTCGTGGTGGCCTTCACGCATTGTGCACAATCCCATCATCGATTACTAAATATTCATAAGCTTCTGATGGACTGTAAATCAAACGGCCTTGTGTTTTCAGTAATACGAAGTGATTGATAGATCTATTTTTGAAATACTACCCACTCTCGTAATGAAATGTTTCTAAGATTTTAACCTAACTTAGCTAGAGTTAGATCAATAATTAATTCTACCAAACAACAAACTCGACCAAAGCTAATTCTCTCTAAATATTCAGATCTTAAGTTTTAACACACTCTTGTGGTCTAAAAGATCTACTCTATTATCTCTCTGCGAGGTTACCGAAGAGATAGGGCATAAGGACAACATCAACCACGTATGGTCGATACCCTTGGTCGATGTGAGTCTTCGGAGAAAGCATCAACCATTTCTGGTCGATGCTCTCGTCGATGTGGCTCGTCATTGCTTATGGCTCGGATTTTTGGATACACATCGATCTCGCATGGTGGATGCTTGGATCGATGCACTGCTCAGAGAGAACATCGACCACATTGATCGATGTTGTGGTTGCTGCTTCCTTTGTGAAGCTCTTGAGATGGCTTTCCGTGATATTCTCGGCCCAAGCAAGCAACTCTAAAGTCCCCATGGCTTCTTAAGGCTCCAAAACACTCCAAAAGTGTCTGATTTGATTTAAGTACCTATAAACATACAAACACATGCAAATGCACTAAAACTATCCTAAATGGAAATTAGAATATATAAAACTAAACTAAATGCATGCAATAAAATAGGTAAAATATGATCTTTAACTCATTTCTGCTTGCCTCTCAAACAAAAGCTAAGCATAGTGAAGCTATTTTATTGAAAAATGATAAAGATAAGGAGAGTGAACTTGTACCTTCCGACATTGTTGTGCTAGTGCTCTTTGTCTTAGTGGAAATGGAATGATCTCTAATATATTTCATGTACTTCACCATAAGCATAACAACTTGCCTTAATCCAAATTATAAAAGTTGGGGGTTTGTTTCTAAATTTTAAATAATTGAAATGCACAAACTAAGTAAATAATTAAAATGCGTAAAATAAATAAATGGTAATTAAATAAATTAAATAAGTAATAATTAAATAAGCAATAATAAATTACTGAAACTAAATTGCGTAAAGTAAATAACAGATAGTAAATTGCATAAAGTAAATTAATTGCGTAAAGTAAATAGCGTAAATTAAAATGCATAAAATAAATACCATAAATTAATGTGCGTAAATTCAATAACATCAAATAAATAGAATAAATTAAATAAGATAAATATAAAATAACTTAATTTAAATAACTTAAATGATAAATTAACAATTAATCTCTACGGTGTATGAGAACGATTTCAGGGAGTCTATATTTAGGATTTATGTTTTTACCAATTAGTTTGTGTTGTCAATCTAGGGATAGTCGATGTAGGTTAGTGACCACTCTCGTGATAAACTAGACACTGTGTCAGACCCACTCTCGTGGCGACCTTCACGCATTGCGCACAATCCCATAATCGATTACTAAGTATTCATAAACTTCCATTGGACTGTAAATCAAACGGCCTTGTGTTTTCAGTAATACGAAGTGATTGATAGATCTATTTCTGAAATACTACCCACTCTCGTAGTGAAGTGTTTCTAAGATTTTAACCTAACTTAGCTAGAGTTAGATCAATGATTAATTCTACCAAACAACAAACTCGATCATAGCTAATACTCTCTAATATTCAGATCTGAAGTTTTAACCTACTCTCGTGATCTAAAGGATCTACTCCCTTAGACGTGCCTTGTATGGTCTCATAGAGGTATCACATCCAATGTATCTCAAGCCCCAAACCGAGAAGGTTAAAGTTCATTAAGGTGAGAAGTCAACTCCGATTTTTCAAGTCTCCGAAAGAATGATTCTTTTAGAGTTTGTCGATCCACTGATGGGGACGATTTGTTTCAGCTCTTCTCACTATGTTTCATCCGAGTTTCCTCGAGAGTTTAACCCGATGTGACCGCAACTGCACGGTTAAATGCAATTATAGTATAATTGGGATCGATCCACAGAGACTGAAATAACTACACAGAGATTGTATGAATGAATCTAATCTTGGCAAATTAAAAAAGTTGGGGGTTTGTTTCTAAATTCTAAATAATTGAAGGGCATAAACTAAGTAAATAATTAAAATGCGTAAAATAAATAAACGGTAATTAAATAAGTAATAATTAAATAAGCAATAATAAATTACTGAAACTAAATTGCGTAAAGTAAATAACAGATAGTAAATTGCATAAAGTAAATTAATTGCGTAAAGTAAATAGCGTAAATTAAAATGCATAAAATAAATACCATAAATTAATGTGCGTAAATTCAATAACATCAAATAAATAGAATAAATTAAATAAGATAAATATAAAATAACTTAATTTAAATATCTTAAATGATAAATTAACAATTAATCTCTACGGTGTATGAGAACGATTTCAGGGAGTCTATATTTAGGATTTATGTTTTTACTAATTAGTTTGTGTTGTCAATCTAGGGATATTCGAAGTAGGTTAGTGACCACTCTCGTGATAAACTAGACACTGTGCCATACCCACTCTCGTGGCGATCTTCACGCATTGCGCACAATCCCATCATCAATTACTAAGTATTCATAAACTTCCGTTGAGTGGTTGAAATGATTGATAGATCTGTTTCCGAAATATTACTTACTCTCGTAGTGAATTGTTTCTAAGATTTTAACATAAATTAGCTAGAGTTAGATCAATGATTAATTCTACCAAACAACAAACTCGACCATTGCTAATACTCTCTAATATTCAGATCTGAAGTTTTAACCCACTCTCGTGGTGCTAAGAGATTTTATTCGTATAACTTTAAGATTATAACCTTAAGCATCTCCCATAGTATATGACTTAGCATTAAGATTGAATATTAGAATAGCTAGATCGATTAAGAACAATCAAACATATGAAATACTATTACATAGATCCCATCATCGATCTCCACCCCAGAGATCTAAAGGATCTACTCACTCATACCTCCGAGGGTGATGGCAGGATATGAGTAGGAAGACATGATAAACAATGAACAAAAGCAATAAATAAAGTAAAGAAACAAGCAGAAGAAGAACTAAAGCAATATCATAAAGAAAACATAAGAACAAAGAGTTTTGAGACTTTTCTCTCTAAGTGGTGGCTCTCAAAGTTGGCCAAGAAGGAGGGTTGCTCTCTAATGAGCATTACATTTGTTTATATAGTATTAGGGCATTACGAGGAGTCTAGGTCGTGCCCAAGAAGCTTCTAGAAGTCTCTGGATGAAAATAACAAGTTGTCCACTCATTAATCGCCAAATCATTAACTTTCCTTTTTCAGCTCGGAGAGACAGCATCGGGTACCCTGGGTCGATGCTACAGCATCTTGCAGCCTGGATCGATGCTCTAGGTCGGTGCTACAGTAAAAACTATTTTTCTGCATTTGCATCGACCTAGACTGGTCGATGCTTGGCTTTGTAGCTCCAAAGAAACCTTCTGTGATCGTCCACGACCCATGGCAAGGAACTCCAACGTTCTCATGGCTTCTTAAGGCTCTTAAACACTCTAGAAACACCGATTTTGCTCCAAGTACCTATAAACACACAAACACATGCAAATGCACTAAAGTAGTCCTAAATGATAGTTCTAATGCATGATATTAATCTATATTAATATGTAAAAACATATAAATATGAGCTCTATCAACTCTCCCATACTTAATCTAATCAAAGGGAAGGAAGAGGAGAATCGTACTTACTTAGACGAGTCTTGCAGGGTCTCATAGAGGTATCATGTCCGATGCATCTCAAGCTCGAAATCGAGAATAATTAAATTCATTTAGGTGAGAAGTCAACTCTAATTTGTCGAAGTCTCCAGAAGAATGATCCTTTTGGGGTTTGTTGATCCACTCATGGATTTTCCAAATTTCTTAGTAAAGATCACACACTATCCAACAAAGCATCCAAACATAAACACGAATAACACAATTAACAATTTATATCGCTACCTCATTAAAAACCTTTTCACATGTTATTGAACCTATGAATGAGGTAAAGAGTGTAACAGTCTCTCAAAATGCGAAAAATTTATGGCAAAACTTCCATCAAAAAGATGTCAAGGAAAAAGAATTACCTTTATAGATCGCAAGACTCCCCCCACACTTAAATCACAACCTCCGCGTTGTGACATAAAACCATAAAGGGGGTAAAAAGCAAGAAAATTCATACCTGACTTTTCTTATCGGGTTCGTGGGTATGATCAGCTCCCACGTTGTCAAGTCCTTGATTTATATATATATATATATATATATATATATATATATATATATTTTATGTTGAAAATAACCTGAAAATTAAAACATAAAAACCAAAAAGTAAAACGAAATAACAAATTTTTTTTTTATATATCTATATATATATATATATTTTTATTATTCTCTTTTAAATAAAGACGTTTAAATCTTAATAATAAAACTAAAAATGCAAAAATACGAAAAATTTAAGATTAAAATCTTTTTTTTTATGGTGTAAATATTCTGAAAATTAAAACAGACTAAAGAAAAAATAGAAAAACCAAGGAAATCTTTTTTTTTATGGTGTAAATATTCACCAATGTGAACGAGATTCGACGTTTAGGACAATCGATCACCACTCCAACCGTTGCAAGAAATGGGCCTCCAAGGATGATTTAAGTACCATCATCCGCCTTCATGTCAAGTATGTGGAAGTCCGTAGGGACACTACAATTTCCGATCCAAACCATGAAATCCTTAGCTACTCCATTTGAACTTATTACATCGGCGTTGGCGAGTCCAATTTAAACCTTTGATGGTTGAAGATTTGTGATTCCCATCAGCTTAGCTCTCTCCATGGACATGATATTGATGCTTTCTCTGGAGTCACATAGAGTGTCATCGAACTCAAAACCTTGGATAGAACACAGGACTTTGTATTGTCCGGGATCTTTCCTCTTGAAAAGTGTTCTAACCGGGTCTCTATTTATAAATGATGTTGTCTTCGGTATGCATCTACCCAATATCTGAAACTTGTCTTTGTTGATTGCATCGACAAATGAGCTTGTCCATATTTGATCATGTTGTGCATGCCCTCGAAAGAACGTAGGCTTCGAGGTATTTCCGTCTTCTTCAAAGATTGGGAGAGGGGTTACCACGTGATTTTCCTTGTTGGTGTTGATGTTGAAGCTTTGGTTCGGCTCATAATCATGACCACTCCTGGTCGATGCTTGCATCAATGATATTCGTTTTCAGCTTCAAGTTTGGGTTCGTGGTTGGGCGTCGACCCCTCCTGGTCTATGGTCTAGGGTTGATGGTTTGCCCGGGCCGTTCGTCGACCCCTTCTGGTCGATGCCCTGGTCGATGCTTACTTCGGGAAGCTCTTGAGATGTTTTTTCATGATATTCTTGGCCCCAACAAGTAGCTCCAAGGTCCCTATAGCTTCTAAGGGTCCCAGAATGCTCTGAAAGTGTATGATTTCCTCCAAGTACCTATAAACACATAAACAAATGAAAATGCACTAAAACTATCCTAAATCCAAGTTATAAACATATAAAACTAAGCTAAATGTATGCAATAAAGCATGTAAAATATGATGCTATCACACGTCTAACATCGATCGGGTATGGTCGATGCTCGCATCCGATGTCCTTAGTGCCCGCTTGGTCCGAGTCATCTTCTTCCAGCTTTTTGTCACTCCTCAGTGAAATGACGTTAACAAACTTCTTCGGGTTTATTTCTGACTTTCCGGGAAGCATTCCTTGGGATCGTTGGGCCGAAGATGCTACTTGAGCGGTTTGTGTCTCCAACACATTAATGCGCGAAGCAAGTCCGTCGAACTTGCTATTCAGCTCGTTACACCTTCTACGCACGTTCTTGAAGCCTTCAGAGATATCTATTGAAGCTTTAGCTTGCCCCTCGAGAATGCGTTGAAGCATCCCTTCGTACTTCTCCTCCTGTGGTTGAAAGTTTTGCCTCCTTGGCCTTGGTATTGTTGTGGTGCGTAAGACGGTTTATTGAACTGATTACTCGGTCTGAATCCTCCTTGTTGGTACACGGAGGTTGGTGCTCTCATCGATGGATACACTTGGTCTTGCGGGTTCTCGACGTTGTTGCTGAGGTATGAGAGATTTGGCTGGTTTTGGTAGTTGGAGTCGAAACCACCTTATTGATTCCGCTAACGAAGTTAACCTCGCAC
Source organism: Boechera stricta (assembly GCA_018361395.1). NCBI lineage: Eukaryota > Viridiplantae > Streptophyta > Magnoliopsida > Brassicales > Brassicaceae > Boechera > Boechera stricta. Next base: position 12,646,621 of record CM031538.1, on the reverse strand, counting down.
TCGTTCTCTTCTCTTGTGTCTTCCTCAGCATGTATACTAGTAGCATCCATTTCATCTACGAAGTGAACGTTTCTCCTTGTTGTTTGCAAGACCTTATCGAGCTTCTCGTTTAATGCCTTAATGTCCAATCTCGTCTTATCACCACCATCATCAACTATGCCACGGTCTCTTTGATCGTACTCTTCTCCACAATTGACTTCACTATGAGCCAAATTCTCCACCAACTTCATTATGTGTTCAGCAGTTTACCCTAAGAAGTTACCATTGCTTCCGGTGTCGAGAAACATACAGTATTTGGGCAAGACTCTTCTGTAAAGAGTGCTCAGTAGCGACTCCTCACTAAAGCTATGGTGCGGGCATTACATGGTGTAACCTTTGAATCTTTCCCACATCTCTCCGAAGTTTTCAGATCCTTTTTGCACAAAACTCGATATCTTGTTTTTCAAAAGAGCGGTCCGGGAGCTTGAGAAACTTTTTGCGAGGAACATCTTCTTGCATTGTTCCCATGTAAGAATTGCCCCAGGTGGTAGACTCTTCTCCCACTGCTTTGCTTTATCACCCAAAGAAAATGGGAATAAACGCAACTTCAGAGCGCCCTCCGAAACTCCGTTAATTTTAACGGTCCTGCATAGCCTATCAAATTGATCTAGATGATCAATCAGATTTTCCATGGGCAGTCCATGGAACTTGTCGCCTTGCACCATGTTGATCAAGCTTGACTTGATCTTGAAATTTTTATTCTCCACTGATGGGGGAATACCGGATCTTTGAGCCGCAGAGGTAGGCTCATCAATCGTATCGATCGCCGTAGCAGCTCGGTTTTGGTGTCCAGCCGCCCGACATGGAACACCATCAGCTTGAGCGGCGTTGTTGACACGTGCACCGCCCTCAATGTTTTCAGCTGGTTGTTCGTTTCTTTGATGTCACGAACAGAATTGGTAAGAAGATTTTTACCGTTTCTTCTCGTGTTCATACACCTGAAATTTTAGCAAGCTAGTAAGACATAAACGCCTAGTCTCAGATTCACTTCAAAACTCTATGGCTATTGCATATTCTCCCCGGCAACGGCGCCAAAAACTTGGTCATCAGGAAATTTGGGGGTAAATTGTAATTTTCTTCTCAGGTTTCACCCGTGCGCTACTAGAAAATAGTCCCGAGAGTTTAAACCATAAGACCGCAAGTGTACATTCATGTAATTATAGTTATACGGAATCGATCCACAAAGAGAATATAATAACGCACAGAGAATGCATATGCAAATCTAATCTAGGCGGAATAATAAAACTGGGGGTTGTGTCCTAAGTTATATGTAATAAAATAAATAAAACATAAAATAAAATAAAACATAATTTAAATGACATAAATAAAACAACATAAATTAAATTCTTAAATTAAATTGCGTAAAATAAATAATATAATGTAAAGTGCATAAAGTAAATTGCGTAAAGTAAAATGCATAAATTAAAATACATAAATAAATAACATAAGATAAATAACGATAATAGAATTTATCAGGGATTCTAAATTATAGGATTTAAACTTTTTAGTTTATTTTGTCAATATAGGGATATTCGAAGTTAGGCTAGAGACTACTTTCGTGATAGACTAGATACTATGTCAGACCCATTTTTCATGGCGATCTTCATGCGTTAAACGCATCCCATCATCGATTATTCTTATGTGTGAGAGACACATCGATTGGCGGCTGTCACACTACCAACCGATTAACCAAGTGATTACTCACTTGTGTTAGAGCGTGTCTAAGATGAAGAGTGAATGATAGATCTATTTCTTAGAATACACTCCCACTCTCATGAGGATGTATTCCTGAGATCAATCCCTAACTTGGCCACAACTAGGCAAGCAATGAGATACTACATCAAACAACAAGCTCGACCGTAGCTAATACTCTCCGGTATATGGATCTTGAAGTTTTAACCCACTTTTGTGGTGCTAAGGGCTTCTATTTGCATAACCACGCCTCTCGGCTCGGTTATATCCATAAGCACATCCCGAAGGACATAGCTTAGCATTAAGATACATATTAGAGTAGCTAGATCGGACAAGAACAAATGAACATAATTAAAATCCTATGAAGTATATCCCATCATCGACCACCACCCTCGTGGTCTAAAGGAGCTATTCCCTTATCTCTCTGTGAGGTTACAGAAGAGATAGGGCATTGGTATAGAAAATGAAATACAGTAAACTAAACTACACAAGATCAGAAACTTAAAGCATAAACATAAACAGAAGCATAAGAAATAAATAAACCTAAAAGAAGAACTCTTTATTGATATGAGAAAATGAGGCACAAAAGTTGGGAACTTTTTTCTAATGACATTACATGTGTTTATATAGAGTTTATGAGGCTTGGAAGAGACTAGGTCGTCCCTTAGAAGCTTCTGAAAGGCATTAACTCGCACAGCCTAGTTTCCATAACTTGAAACAATCAGAATCAAAAGTTTCCTTTTCGACTCGGAGGGACAGCATCGACCACGTATGGTCCATGCCCTTGGTCGATGTGAGTCTTCGGAGAAAGCATCGACCACTTCTGCTCGATGCTCTCGACAATGTGGCTCATCACAGCTTCTGCCTCGGATTTCTGGAAACGCGTCGTTCTCGCCTGGTGGATGCTTGGATCGATGGACTGCTCAGAGAGAGCATCGAAAATTCCTGGTCGATGTTGTGGCCGCTGCTTCTTTTTTTAAGTTCTTGAGATGGCTTTCCGTGATATTCTCGGCCCGAGCAAGCAACTCCAAAGTTCATATGGCCTCTTAAGGCTCTAAAACACTCCAAAAGTGTATGATTTGCTCCAAGTACCTATAAATACACAAACACATGCAAATACACTAAAACTATCCTAAATACTAGTTAGAACATATAAAACTAAGGTAAATGCATGCAATAAAATAGGTAAAATATGATGTTATCATTTACTAACGTTGAAACTCAATCTCTTAGACTTTCCCATTATGCAATGTTCACAGAACTCTAATTCTCTGACTTCATTCTTTTCTAGGAGTCCTTTTCCTACCAATATCTTTAATCCTACTGTGCCATAACTATGTTTTCTTATTCTTGTCCTCCAAATTGCAGACTTCAGTAGCTATTGTCTCACCATGAAGTATGTACAAGCCATTTACCAAGTTGCCTGATAAAGCTGTGATGTCATTCTTGAAATATCTGACTTTGCATGCTCCACCTTCATGCTTATATCCAAGCGTATCTAGCGTACCTGTAGAAATAAGATTTTTTCTAAGGTTAGGAACAAATTTAACATTGTTTAGTACCTTTATAGAGCTACCGTGACTATTGATCTTGATGGAGCCTTGTCCCATAGCATCTAGTGAGTTATTGTCACCAAGTAGGATTTTGGTGGTATCATTTTCTTCAAAGGTAAAAAACCAATCCCTTCTAGACGTCATGTGGGAGGTGCATCCAGAATCCAAAACACACAAGTCTTTCACCATCTTGTTGTTCACACTAAGTGCTTCTGACACCAAACTTTCTGTAATCACACCAGCTTCACCCTATCCCTCATTTTCATGTTTCTTTATCCTGGCAAAACAATATTTCTTGACATGCCCTTCTTTCTTGAAGAACCAACAGGTAAGTCTTGTTTTAGACTTTGATCTGCTCCTATTTCTGCCTTGTCTTTGACCCTGACCTTCTATCTTCTGAGTAGGTCTACCTTTTTCCGATGTAACAAGGCTGTGGATGAAGCCTTATCAACCTCTCTTGCTTCTGCAAGTTCTCTTTCAAGAGACTTAGTGGAGGAAACAACATCTTGAACTGATACAGTCTTGTTTCCGTATTTGAGAGTATGATTTAGTTATGCATAACTCGGAGGCAAAGAGTTCAAGACCAAGATTGCTTGAACCTCTTCTGTAACATTGATTTCAAGACTTCCTAATTCTGAAACAATCCTCAAGAAGTCATCAATGTTCTCATATATCGTCTTAGTATCCAATATCTTGAAAGAATAAAATTTCAGTTGTATGTAGATCCGATTAGGAAGAGAAGTTTCCATGTAAAGCTTATTCAATGTAGCCCACATTTCAGCAGCCGTTGCACAATGATTAATCTTTCTTAATACAGCATCACCAACATGCAAGATTATGAGGTTCTTGACATGTTCAGATTTGTCGATCTTGGTTTGATCTAGAACTTCCTTTGTTGTAGATGCATCTGATGTAGAGACATCACTAGTAGCCAATTGTTTACCTTCACTCTTAGCAATGAGAACCGTCTTCGTCAACTCAAAGTCACTTATCACATCTTTGAGTCCAAGAACACCGAGATGAGCCATCATCCGAATCTTCCATAGCTAGAAATATGTGCATCCGTTGAAGTTCTGAATCTCAGTCCTCGTACCAGTACTCGCCATGATTGACGAACCCTGTGCTCTGATACCACTTTGGTACGACTTGAACACCACTCGGAATCACTCAAGAACACGATCGCTTACGGATTTGAACAAGAAAAAACTTGATCGCAAAGTAAAAGAATGAAGAACACGAAGAATACAGAGATCTGTTAGCCAATTCGATCAATTGATGTGATTGACCTACGTCTGGGACTGGATCTATCCAGCAATCCATTAAGAAGAATCAAGCTTCGAGCTCAAGAACAAAGCTCAAAGACGTTACAAGGATCGTTATGATCTTACAATTGATTTTGAGAATAACAGAATGAGAGACAGCGGAAGAAGAAGCTAAGCTAATAAAGAGCTCGAATCCTCTAGATGCCTTAGAGTCTTTGCCTTCAACCAATGAAATCAAACACGCTACTTGAGCTTAAGTCTTTACTTCAAACTTTGTTCCCTCCTTCTGAATCCGGTTAACTAACAAAACCGACCAATCCAAACTTCAATTCTGCTTAACCAAGTCAACATTCAGACTAAACCGAGTTGAAACTTGAATCACATCACAGGCGACATGGCGAGCTTCCAACTTCACCGGATCAGCTAATCCAAACCATTGATCACACGGTACGTAATCGACTATGCACACATAAGTCTTTGGTTTAAATCAAGAAATTATACTTTTTTCATCCGTTTTCACCTTCTAAAACCTCTACTAATTTCAATTGAATGATGCATTTAATGTAAAACTGTTGTTTTTTTGGATGAATAAGTTTTACATTATTTCAGAAAAAATAATAATAATAAGTCAAACAATATAACCTAACGAAGGAAAACAAAAAAAAAAAAAAACCTTATTATTCGTGAAATGCAGCAAACGAGTGGTCCATAAGATATGGACAACAACAAAATTGCATGACTAAAGAACCCAAGAAGAAGAAAAAAATACACCCTAATTAAGAATACCCAACCAAAAGCTAGATCTTAACGTGGCAAGTACAACGAATAAGAGGTACGAAGAAAGGATCAGTGAAGTAGCCAAGAATCACATCGGTGCATTCATGTCTCATGTTGACAATAAGGTTGCAGCAATAGTCACTAACACGAAACCTCCCTGTGGAGTAACTTACTTCCATCTGTTGCTTACAGATTGCCGACGGCCCAAAATCGCTTATGCAGCTGATGAAATGACCCCATGGATTCTGATAATGATGCGCCGGAGTTGTTGGCATTGTTGGCTCCGGAGTGGACACAGGTTTTGGCGGTGGTGGAGACTTCTTGGGAGTTGAACGCGGAGGTGATGGTTTAGAAGGTGGCGGTGAAATTTTAGGAATTGGTGGAGGCGTTGATGGTTTTGGGGTCGGGGGAGATGGTTTACGACGTGGAGGAGATGGTTTAGGAGGTGGCGGGGACTTCTTAGGAGTTGGTGGAGGCGTTGATGGTGTAGGAGGAGACGGTGATGGTTTAGGAGGCGGCGGAGACTTTTTGGGAGTTGGTGGCGGTGGTGATGGTTTAGAAGAAGACGGTGATGGTTTAGGAGACGGCGGAGATTTTTTAGGTGGAGGCGATGATGGCTTGGGAGGAGACGGAGATGGTCTAGGAGGCGGCGGAGACATTTTAGGAGTTGGTGGCGGCGATGATGGTTTAGGCGGTGGTGGAGACTTTTTGGGAGGTCGTGGCGGCGGTGATGGTTTAGGCGGTGGTGGAGATTTCTTTGGAGTTAGAGGCGAAGGAGGCCTAGTCGATGGAGTTGGTGGCTTCCGCGACGGAGGAGGTGGAGGTCCAGGGTAGGAGATAGAGACGGCGGCTCCAGATCCGTTGTTATAAGTACATTTCCAGATTTTGGAATCTTGAAAACTCAAGTTTATACCTAAGTAATGGTTGTGGTCGGTATTTATCAGCATGTCCTCATTAGAAACTTCCGAAGGTTTTGGCCAACTTGCGATCGTTGTTGTTGGTGAAATGATGAGATAGATGAAAGGTACGAGGACGATGAGGCTCTTCATTGTTGAGTGTATAGGAATGCAATTTTATGGAAAAGTTATATAGATGAGCTTTTGTTTTACCTATATATCTATATTTTTTTCTCTTTTGTTTTTTGTTTTGATTTAATGTATGAGGAAGATTAAACATGCATGACCTTTATTTATGGATAAAAATACGGGCATATAGAATTTTACGATATATTTTAGGGGGACCTTATCAGGTACCGAAACTGAATCCTCATTGTATTATATTTTCTCGGATGTCTTGTTGAAATTGTCAATTCTTTAAGCTATGTTGCAGATTTCATCATATCATCAATAAAATCCGGTTGAGAAAAAAAAAAACAGAAATCTAAAGTAAAAATAAAAAACTCTTTGGAAAATAAGATACTTCTACTAGTGAATATACTATCTACCGGGAATATGCTATGCTCTACTGATCACTGATTTCTTTGATTAATTTTTCTAAAAAAAGGTTGCATATAATGTAAACAACGTTTTTTTTTTTTGAATAAATTTTACATATTAAAAAAAACAATATTTAACTTGTATTCTATCACTTGTAATCCACAATTCATAGTGGTTGTTTGAGGGGAGAGTCCCTCATGAAATGTACTGGTAATTATTCCGGTTCTCATTCTCGAGTGTTCTTATTGTTGTAGTCTCGTGTGATTGATTCGTGAATCAAGTATCGATCGAGCTGACTTACGAAGTCGATCAGTGTGAATCGGTGGTTCGATAACACCCATCATTACCCTAATTAACATTTTTTTTCCTACCCCTTTGTTTGTGAAGTGAGGCCTCTTTTTGATTATGCACTCATGTACAAAATCTTGTAAGATACGAAACAAGATTGATCTTCAATAGACTAGTCTAGTGTTCTCTAAAAAGACTAGCAAAACAACAAGATCGATCTTCAATAGACCATTTCTTTTTTTTTGCTTCTGTGAAATCTTGTGCATTCCTCTTTCTTGAGATTAACCCATATCATATACTTAAACCAATTTATTGATTTGACCGTTCATTCTAAACTGATTGAGAACGATTGAGACGACTTCCTTTGTGAACTTTCACTTGAATTCACAATGAACTTTAAAGGCATGGATGAAATTCGTCTTATCTTTTAAGGCTTTAACACAAGAGATTATAAGAACACTTTTCTTATTGTATTAGAAACTTCTCAAAACTAATACACTTTTCTCTTGAGTCTTATTACAACATCCTCTATAATGACTCTTTATTTATAGGACATTAGCTACTCCTAATCCTATTGGGAATGCATCATATTAGGATAATCACATTTATCCTAAACAGATTCCAATCTTATCTACTTAACTAAGTTATCATATTCACTTTAACCATCTCGGTTTAGTGACATCTTAAACCATAAGTAGTTCGGTTAATTAACCAACATTCTCTCCTCTAATTTCCGAATTCGAAATTGAGAGGTCTTCAACTCTAATCTTAGCTCGCATGTCCTTGAACTTAATCCTCACCAAAGGCTTAGTCAAGATATCGGCCTTTTGATCAACTTCGGGAACATGTTCCACTTTAATTTGCTCATTCTCGATGCATTCTCGAATGAAATGATATCTTGAAAGTATATGCTTGCTTCTACCATGAAACACGGGGTTCTTTGTCAGGGCTATGGCTGACTTGTTGTCAATCCTCATGATAAATAGCGTAAATTAAACTGCATAAAATAAATAACATAAATTAAATTGCAGAAATATAAAGTGCGGAAATGTAAATTACAGAAAATAAATGGCAAAAATTAAATAATATAAATATAAAATAACTTAATTTAAATAACTTAAATAATAAATTAACGATTAATCTCTAGGGTGAATGAGAATAATTTCAAGGAGTCTATATTTAGGATTTATTTTTTACCAATTAAGTTTGTGTTCGTCATTCTAGGGATATTCGAAGTAGGCTAGTGACCACTCTCGTGATAAACTAGACACTGTGTCAGACCCACTCTCGTGGCGACCTTCACGCATTAAATGCATCCCATCATCGAATACTAAGTGTTCCTAAACTTCCGTTTGAAATGTTATTTCCGAACAACCTTGTGTTTACAGAAGCACGAAGTGATTGATAGATCTATTTCTGAAATATGACCCACTCTCATGGTGAAGTGTTTCTAAGATCTTAATCTAACTTAGCTAGAGTTAGATCAATGATTAATTTTACCAAACAACAAACTCGACCATAGCTAATACTCTTTAATATTCAAGTCTGAAGTTTTAACCCACTCTCGGGGTGCTAAGGGATTCTATTCGTATAACCTTGCCTACTGGCTCGGTTATAACCTTAAGCACATCCCGTAGGACATAGCTTAGCATTAAGAATGAATATTAGAGTAGCTAGATCAATTAAGAACAACAAACATATGAAATCCTATAACATATATCCCATCATCGATCTCTACCCTAGAGATCTAAACGATCTATTCACCCATACCTCCAAGACGGCAGGATATGAGTAGGAAAACGTGATAAATAATAAACAAAAGCAGTAAATAAATCAAAGAAATAAGAAGAAGAAGAACTAAAGCAATATTATAAACAAAACATAAGAACAAAATGTTTTGAGACTTTTCTCTCTAAGTGATGGCTACCAAAAAGTGGGAACCCCTTCTAATGAACATTACATGTATTTATATAGAGTTTATGGCTTTAGGAGGAGGCTAGGTCGTGCCCAAGGAGGTTGGGGAAAGATCTTTTGCGAATTAAACTCGCAGGGTGCCAAATAAGGCAAGTGTAGGATCTTCCGGTTTAGAAGTTAAATAACTTTCGCATCTGATCTTGGTATGGTATGATTCCAATTCGTGTGGCTTCTCTGATGAGTCAAGATACCATACCAGGTCGTTTCGCATCCTAATTCCTTCTGTTTCGATCGCAATGTTCCAAACCGTGCACGTAGGTCCAAATCGGGTAAGTTCAGAGTCACCTAACTTGTAAAATTCATATCTTCTTATTCTCAGCAGCTCTTGACCTGATTTCAACTCTCAGAGCTTCTATTTTGAATCAAGATTCCATATCAAGTTATTTTGTAGCTTAATTCCTTCTCGTTCGACCGTAAGCCTCCAAACAGTGCAGACAGGTCAAAACATTGAATTTCGAGTTTCTTCCGTCGGGGCTAGCATCGACCACGTAGGATCGATGCACATGGTCTATGCTGCTTTTTGAAGCTTCTCGGGAAGCTTCCCATGATGTTCTTGGCCTGAACAAGTGACTCTAAAGTCCCTATAGTTTCTAAAGGTCCCAAAACGCTCTGAAAGTGTATGATTTCCTCCAAGTACCTATAAACACATAAACAAATGCAAATGCACTAAAACTATCCTAAATGCAAGTTAGAAACATATAAAACTAAGCTAAATGTATGCAAGAAAGCATGTAAAATACGATGCTATCAACTCCCCCACACTTATCTTTTTGCTTGTCCTCAAGCAAACAAAAGATAAGTATTGTGAAGAAATGCTAAAAATAATAAAGATAAGGAGAGTGAAATTGTACCTTGTGACATTGTTGTGTTTAATGCTTTTCGACCTTGTGGCAGTGGAATGATCTCTACCGTACTTATGTACTTTGCCATAAGCATAACAACTCACCTTAGTTTAAACCGCTCCTCCTTTGATCCTAGACTCCTCATTGTTGACTCCTCTTTTTATTCTAAGCATGGGTTCTCAACTTGGGAATATCGATCAAAGGACACGAACACTTACTCTTTCGGATTTCTGTAAGCTCAAGACCTTCTTGGTACAATTCATTTCCTCTTCTTTTTCTCACTTCAATGTCGATCGATTTCTCCCTACTTTTCTAAGGTATCATTTTATTTTTTCTATCAATCGCTTTTTCTATTAAGCACTTTTCTAGGACAAGTTTTCTTGAGACGCGAACATTGAAAGTGGTTGCTTCCAATGCCCGGTTCGCTTCTATATCCTTTTCTTTCTTTTCTCTTTTTTTTCTTTTTCTTTTCTTATCTAATCGAAGGGAAGGAAGAGGGGAATCGTACTTACTTATACGAGCCTTGCAGGGTCTCATAGAGGTATCATGTCCGATGTATCTCAAGCCCTAAATCGAGAATACTTAAATTCATTAAAGTGAGAAGTCAACTCCGATTCGTCTAAGTCTCCGGAAGAATGGTCTTTTTTGGGGTTTATTGATCCACTCATGGATTTTCCAAATTTCCTAGTAAATATCACATACTATCTTGCAAAGCATCCAAACATACTCACAAATAACACAATTAACAATTTCTATCACTACCTCTTAAAAAATCTTTTCACATGTTATTGAACCTATGAATGAGGAAAAGAGTGTAACAATCTCTCAAAATGTGAAAACTTTATGGTAAAACTTCCATCAAAAAGGTGTTAAGGAAAAAGAATTACGTCCATATATCACAAGACTCCCTCCCACACTTAAAATCACAACGTCCGCGTTGTCACATAAAACCATAAAGGGGGTAAAAAGCAAGAAAATTCATACCTGACTTTTCTTATCGGATTCGTGGGTATGATCAACTCCCACGTTTTCAAGTCCTTGATTTATATATATTTTTTTATCTTGAAAATAACCTGAAAATTAAAACACGAAAACGAAAAAAGAAAAACGAAATAACAATATATATATATATATATTTTTAATATATATATATATATATTTTTAATATATATATATATGGTTTTTTATTATTATTATTTTTTTTTTGATAAGAGACGTTTAAAAATTAATATTAAAACTAAAAAATGAAAAAAGAAACGAAAAATTTAAGATTAAAAATGCTTTTTTTTTTAAACAAAAAAAAGCAAAAAAACTATGAAAAAGTTAAAATATTAACCTTTTTTTATGGTGTAAATATCCTGAAAATTAAAAAAAAAAAAAGGAAAAACAAAAAACAAAGGAAAAACGAAAATAGCGAAAAATTGAAAAACTGAAAAATTGAAAAATAAGTATTAAAAAGATAGAATGGTTTTTTAACGTCGTGAGCTCGACGATCTTACATAATGGGCCGCTGGAGGTTGTGGTGGAGGTTTATCAGTTGGGATCACATTATACAACACCTCTTTGTACACCAATGTGAACGAGACTCCAAGGATTATTTGAGTACCATCATCCGCCTTCATGTCAAGTATGTAGAAATCTCTAAGGACACCACAGCTCCCGATCCAAGCCATGATCCTTAGCTACTCCATTTGAACTCATTACATTGGCGTTAGCGAGTCCAATTCGAACCTTTGATGGTTGAAGATTTGTGATTCCTATCAGCTTAGCTCCCTCCATGGACATGATATTGATGCTTGCTCTGGAGTCACATAGAGTGTCATCGAACTCAAAACTTTGGATAGAACACGGGACTTTGTATTGTCTGGCATCTTCCCTCTTTAAAAGTGTTCTAACCGGGTCCTTTTCTTGGAATGATCTTGTCTCTGGACTCTTTAAAAGTGTTCTAACCGGGTCCTTTTCTTGGAATGATCTTGTCTCTGAAATGCATTGTACCGACGTCTGGGGCCTTTCCTGCTTGATTGGTTCAATGAATTCGAGTATCCTTCGTTGATTGTGCTGAACATTCCCTCAAAAGAAATTCGGTCTCGAAGGATTTCTTTCTTCTTTAATGAACGGGAGAGGGGTTACCACGTGATTGTCCTTGTTGGTGATGATGTTGTAGCTTCGGTTCGGCTCATAATCATGTCCTATGCTTCCAAGGAGGTCGTCATGTGGATATTTCAGAGATGTGTGAGCGGTCTCGGGAGTCCTCAGAGGTGCATCAGTTGCTTTCGTTTGATGTGAATGTCCATTGGTCACTCCTTGAAGGGCATCGACCTCGTCTGGTCGATGTGAAGGCTCCTGGATTAGCATCGACTACTCCTGGTCGATGCTTGCGTCGAGGTCTTTCGTTGTCAACTTGGCATCGACCTCTCCTGCTCGATGTGTATGCTTGATGGGTCCTCCAGGAATGGCATCGACCTCGCCTAGTCGATACTCACGTCAATGGTCTTCGTCGGTAGGCTTAGCAACTATGGCTGGTCAATGCATAGGTTCGGTATTTGCCTCTGGAAGCACATCGAATGACTGTGCTCGATGGGAACGTTCGGTGGGAAGAGCATCGACCTGGTGTGGTCGATGCCTTGGCTCAATGGGCTCCATTAAAGACCTTGCTGAAATGTTTTCCTCCGGGATAAGACTCTTCTGACGACTTTGGTGAGTAGGATCCATAGGAAGGCGAGGTTGGTACTCCGTGACGTGGCATACCTCGGCATATCCATCCTTGGAAAGCATTCGATCGTCTTGAAAAAATTTGTCGTAGTTGACAAACTTTTGCGTTGAATCCAGAATTATGTCCACTTTTTCGTTCAATGCTTCGACGGTCAGCCGCCCCTTGTCCTCTTAGATGTCAACGCGTCTATTCATTTGATCGTAATCTTCTCCAAAGCTTGCGTTACTTTGAGCAAAGTTCTCCACTAGAGTCATCTCATGATTTGCATCTTGCTCCAAGTAATTTCTAAGGCTAGCTGCGTCTAGTAGCATACGGTACTCCGGTGTCACTCCTCGGTAGAAAATGCAAAGTAATGACTCATAGCTGAATCCATGATGAGGACATTGTGTGGTGTAGCCTCTGAGTCTCTCCCACACCTCTCTAAAGCTCTCGGTGCTTTGTTGTGTGAAGTTTGATATCTTGTTTCTCCAATAAGTTGTCCTAGCGCTCGAGTAGAACTTTTTTAGGAAAGCTTTTCGGCATTGACTCCATGTCGTAACGGTCTCCGATGGATTGTTCTTCTCCCACTGATGTGCTTCACCCCCAAGTGACAATGGAAATAAATGGAGCTTCAGTGCATCTTCAGAGAGACCGTTTATTTTTACCATATCACACAACTCGTCAAAGTGATCCAGATGCTCTATAGGGTTCTCCGTTGATAGACCTTGGAACTTTCCTTTTTGGACCATTTTAATCAAGTCGATCTTGATTTCAAACTCATCCACTCCCACTAGTGGTGGTTGTATTCCAAAACGGTGGCTTTGGCTTGTTGGCTCGTGGACCATGCCTATTGTTCGAGTAGCTTTTGGCTTATGCATCCATCTCTCGTCCATCTAGTCCAGCAACTCGTTCATTATTATTATTATTTTTTTTAATCTGAAAAATCAAAAACAAAATTAATTCAAAATAAGAGAATAAAAATAAACCTAGTCTCAGATTCATACCAAATCTTTATGGCTATTGCTACAATCCCTGGCAACGGCACCAAAAACTTGATGAGAGGATTCGTTTCACTTCTTTTCACCAGGTTTCACCCGAATGCTACTTATAGGGTAGTGTCGAGAGTTTAACCCAATGTGACCGCAAGTGCAAGGTTAAATCCAATTGTAGTATAATCGAAATCGATCCATAGAGACTGAGAATAACTACACAGAGATTGTAGGTGTGAATCTAATCTAGGTGAATTATAATTGTTTTGGGGTTTTAATTCTTAATTCTAAATAATTGAAATGCATAAACTAAATAAATAATTAAAATGCGTAAAATAAATAAACGGTAATTAAATAAATTAAATAAGTAATAATAAAATTACTTAAAATAAATTGCGTAAAGTAAATAACAGAAAGTAAATTGCATAAAGTAAATTGCGTAAAATAAATAGCGTAAATTAAAGTGCATAAATTAAATTGCAGAAATACAAAGTGCGGAAATGTAAATTGCATAAATGTAAATTGCAGAAATTAAAGTGCAGAAAATAAATGGCAGAAATTAAATAACATAAATATAAAATAACTTAAATAATAAATTAACGATTAATCTCTAGGGTGAATGAGAATGATTTCAAGCAGTCTATATTTAGGATTTATGTTTTTACCAATTAAGTTTGTGTTCGTCATTCTAGGGATATTCGAAGTACGCTAGTGACCTTTCTCGTGATAAACTGGACACTGTGTCAGACCCATTCTCGTGGCGACCTTCACGCATTAAACGCATCCCATCATCGAGTACTAAGTGTTCCTAAACTTCCGTTTGAAATGTTATTTCTGAACGGCCTTGTGTTTTTGGAAGCACGAAGTGATTGAAAGATCTATTTCTGAAATACGACCCACTCTCATGGTGAAGTGTTTCTAAGATCTTAATCTAACTTAGCTAGAGTTAGATCAATGATTAATTCTACCAAACAACAAACTCGACCATAGCTAATACTCTATAATATTCAAGTCTGTAGATTTAACCCACTCTCGTGATGCTAAGGGATTCAATTCGTATAACCTTGCCTACTAGCTTGGTTATAACCTTAAGCACATCCCTTAGAAAATTGCTTAGCATTAAGAATGAATATTAGAGTAGTTAGATCGATTAAGAACCTGACTTGTAAAATTCATATCTTCTTATTCTGAGCATCTCTTGACCTAATTCCAACTCTCAGAGCTTCCACTATGAATCAATATTCCATAGCAAAGCTCAGCTAAGTCATTTCCACTCGAAGCCGGGGCTAGCATCAACCACGTAGGGTCCATGCACATGGTCAATGCTGCTTTGTGAAGCTTCCCGTGATTTTCTTGGCCTGAACAAGTGACTCCAAAGTCCATATAGCTTCTAAAGGTCCCAAAATGCTCTGAAAGTGTATGATTTCCTCCAAGTACCTATAAACACATAAACAAATGCAAATGCATTAAAACTATCCTAAATGTAAGTTAGAAACATATAAAACTAAGCTAAATATATGCAAGAAAACATGTAAAATACAATGATATCAAAAGCCCCAAGAAGAAGACATGACCTGAAGTGCTTCTTCCGTCGTCCGGATCAATGTTGTGGCTACTATCGCTATACCCGACTAGCTTCTTAGTCCCATCAGCTTTGAAGACTAAACCAAATCCCATAGTTCCTCGAAGATATCTTAGAACATGCTTCAATGCTTGACCATGTGAATTTCTTGGACTTTGCATGTAACGGCTAAGAACTCCGACTGCGTATGCTAACTCCGGTCTCCGGTCTCGTCTCATCAATCTCTGGTTCTTCCTCAGCTTTTGAAAGCTTTAAGCTTGAATCCATTGGAACATGAGTAAGGTTGCTCGTATCCATGCCCGTGTCAACTAGAATCCTTAAAGCATACCCTTGTTGCTTTATCTTGATTCCATCTGATCCTTGTGAAACTTCCATTCCAAGGTAGTAGGTGAGTTTACCAAGATCTGACATCTCAAACTTAGATGACATTACCTTCTTGAACTCATTGATGGTCTTGTTTGTATTTGCTGTTACGAGCAAGTCATCGACATACACGGCAACAATGAGAAGACTTCCTTCTTCTTCCTTGTGATACACTGAGTTTTCCTTAGAACATCTCTTGAATTTCAATTCTTTTAGAATCTGGTCTAACTTTGTATTCCATGCTCTAGGGACTTGACGAAGTCCGTATAGAGCTTTGGAAAGCTTGTAAACCTTGTTTTCCTCACCACGTTTCACATAGTTATCGAGTTGATTCACAAAGACTAACTCCATTAGTTCTCCATACAAGAATGTCGTTTTGACATCTAACTGGTGTATCTCCCATCCGTTTGTTACGGCGAGTGCTATGAGTAGTCTTATTGTCTCAATGCGTGCAACCAGTGCAAACGCCTCATCGTAATCAACTCCTTGTTTCTGAATATATCCCTTTGCCATGAGACGAGCCTTGTGTTTATTCACCGTTCCATCTGCATTCTTCTTGATCTTAAATACCCACTTTAGACCAATAGGTTTAACATCCTTTGGTTTGTCAACGAGACTCCATGTAGCATTCTGGTTGATTGAATCAATTTCAGCTTTCATTGCATCCTTCCACTCTTTTTTTTTTCAGCTTCTTGATAAAATTCAGGTTCACCATTGATAGAGAGAAGGAGCTTTTCGTTTTTCTTCTTCAGCAAGTAAGACATAGTCTTCAAGGTATCTAGGCGTTGATATTTGTCGATTTGATCTTCTTAGGACTGGTTGTTCTCCTTGTTGTTGGTCCGCAGCTACATCATCGTGAACTGGTTCTGTTTCATGTTCTGTTTCAGCTAGATGTTCAGATTTCAGCGGCAGTGTTTCATCATCTTCTCCGATTTCTGTTTCCGGCGGCTGAAGTTCAGTTCGATGTCAATGAGCTCCCCTCGGACCAGCTTAAAACTTCCAGGTTCACCGTCCTCGTGTTGTTGAAGCCAACTCCAACCTTTGTCTTCATCAAACACGACATCACGGCTTACTACTACCTTCTCCTCTTTCGGATCATAGAGACGGTAGGCCTTTGAACCCGGCTCGGTTCCAAGATTGATCACCACCCTCGAAAGCTCATCTAGCTTCTTTAGGTGTGCTACATCCTTCTTTGCGTATGGTAAGCACCCAAATATCCTTAAATGCTCAATATTTGGTTTCGTTCCCATGTAGCTCTCGTAAGGTGTCATATCTTCTAATGCTTTTATTGGGACTCGATTGATGATGTAAGTAGCATGTCTTTTACGGCTTCTCCCCATAAGTATTTTGGTATCCTCATCAATTTTAGCATGCTTCTTGTCATCTCCATCAAAGTTCTATTTATTCTCTCCACAACTCCGTTTTGTTGTGGCGTGTAAGGAGCCGTCAAGTGTCTTATGATGCCATTTTCTTCGCAAAATGCATTGAACTCCATTGAAGTGAACTGTCCTCCCCTATCGGTTCTCAAAGTTTTAATCTTCATTCCAGCTTGGTTCTCGATAATAGATTTAAACTTTTTGAATCGATCGAAAGCTTCACTTTTCCCCTTTAAAAGTATTGTCCACATGTACCTTGAGTGATCATCAATTAGAACAAAGACGTAGCGGTTTCTGGATGGTGTAGCTGGTGTAATAGGACCACACAAGTCTCCATGAACTAATTCTATAGGTTTTGATGCTCTAAAAGAAGTTTTAGTAGGAAAAACTTGTCTAGTTTGCTTCCCGGCCAAGCAAGCATCGCAAATTTGAGTTTCTTTTTCTATTTTTGGCATTCCGATCACCATCTCCTTGCTCACCATGTTCTTCATTGCCCCAAATCTAACATGACCTAGTCTTGCATGCCATCTCCATGTGTTGTTATCGTTTATAGTATGAAAACAAGCGGTTCTTCCTATTTTCATTTCGGTTTTGTATAATCGATTTGGTGTTCTTGTGACTTGAACAAGTACCTTTCCACTTGGATCTCATAGTGTTAGATAGTCATCCTTCATCCTCACCTCACAATCTCCTTCAGTAGCTTAACCAAGACTCAAAATGTTATGCTTCAACTCGGGTATGTAGTATATTTCCTTAAGAAGTCGTTGTTTTCCGGTTTTAGCAATAAAGAAGATCGATCATTTTCCTTCTATGTTGACATATGAACCATCTTCAAATCTCACCTTGCCTTTCACGCCTTCATTTATTTCAGCAAAAAAAGTTTGGTTTCCCGTCATATGGTTACTTGCACCATTATCTAAATACAAAACTCCTTCACTTGTGTTCTCGACCAAGACTATAGTGCGAGATAGTGCGAGATCTAGCTTGACCAAGACTCAAAATGTTATGCTTCAACTCGGGTATCTAGTATATTTCTTAAGAAGTCGTTGTTCTCCGGTTTTAGCAATAAAGAAGATCGATCCTTTTCCTTCTATATATGCTCGTACTTCTTCGGGATAACTTTCTCTTCATTTAAAAACACAATTTCATGCATATATAGTGCGAGATCCGCTTCTTGAGTCTCCACTAGATTTGCTTGATGTTGTTGTCTTCTTTCGGGGCATGTGTTGGCGTAATGGCCCATTTTATCGCAACGATAGCATATTATTTTTGATCGATCCTTCTTTTGCTTCTCACTATTTTTGTTTTATTATGTGGTGTCGTTATTTTGATTTGGGGCCTCTTCCTCTACCCCTTCCTCGACCACGTCCAGCTCCTCTCCCTCTCCCACGACCACCAAATCCTCCAAGCCAATTTTGTTGTTCCGTGTTTTCAAACATTAGTTTTCCTTGGTCTTCACTTTGTGTCTCTTCTCCTATGCGTTCTTAATAGGCCTTTAAGCGTCCAACTATATCCTCATAGTCGGTTGTGTTAAGGTCCAAGACTTGTTCAAGTGAAGCTACAATGTGGATATATTTGTTTCATGGAAGACTTAAGAGAAAGGTTTTCACAAGTTTTGGTTCTTCCATGTTCTCCCCTAACGCGGTTGCCTTCGATGCAAGGCCTGAAATTTTCCCAGCAAAGTCATCAACCGTTTCGGAGTCACTCATCTTCAGCCGATCAAACTCTCCCATCAATGTTTGGAGTCTTGCCTCTTTCACACGATCCGCTCCAAGGTATCGTGACTTAATGGCCTCCCAAATTTCTTTTGATGTTGTTTGATCTCCAACTTGTAGGATCAAAGACTCGGGAATGGACTAGAACAATAAGGCGATGGCTATATTGTTTTTCTTGACATCTTTTGCTCTCGGGTCTATTGTTTCCCACACCTCATGTACCTTCAAAGTTACCCTCAATTTCATAGCCCAAACCGTATAATTGGTGAGTGTGAGCATAGGACAATTTATTTGAGGGTTTCCAGCTTCTTTTGATTTCCCTTGTGTATCAGCCATGATTGATACTAACTTGAAATCGAACGATGCTTGAATTCCTTTGCTCGTCTCTCACGAACGTCGATGGCTTGTCACGCAAGATTCCTCACGAACTCACGATCTCTACATCTCACGAAGGCTGCTTCTCCACACGAGTGCTTCCTTCTCACGAACGTCTCCTCCACGATCGTTTCTTCTTGGATAAGAAGAAAGCTCTACTACCAATTCTTATCTTTTAAGGGTTTAACACAAGAGATTATAAGAACATTTTTCTTATTGTATTAGAAACTTCTGAAAACTAATACACTTTTCTCTTGAGTCTTATTAGAACATCCTCTCTAATGACTCTTTATTTATAGGACATTATCTACTCGTAATCCTATTGGAAATGCATCATATTAGGATAATCACATTTATCCTAAACATATTCCAATATTATCTACTTAACTAAGTTTATCATATTTACCTGATAGCATCGTATTTTACATGCTTTCTTGCATACATTTAGTTTAGTTTTATATGTTTCTAACTTGCATTTAGGATAGTTTTAGTGCATTTGCATTTGTTTATGTGTTTATAAGTACTTGGAGGAAATCATACACTTTCAGAGCATTTTGGGACCCTTAGAAACTATAGGGACTTTGGAGCTACTTGTTGAGACCAAGAACATCATGAAGAAACATCTCAAGAACCTCACAAAGGAAGCAGCGGCCTTAGCATCGACCAGGAGTTGTCGATGCTCTCCTAGAAGAGACCATCGACATCTAGCATCGACCCAGGGTGGTCGACGCTCTTCCTCGGACCCGAACTTGAAGCCGAAGTCGAAGACCATCGATCCTCATCCTGAAGAAGCCCATCGATCACAAGCATCGACCCAAGGCCGTCGATGATGAGTCACTGTGCAGAAAAGGAAACTTCAGTTAATGCGAACTTGCAAGTTATGAAAACTTAGGATCTCGAGTTATGACCTTCCAGAAGCTTCTCAGGACGCCCTAGACTCCCCAAGCCACCTAAACTCTATATAAACTCATGTATTCTCACTAGATATAAGCTGAGACTCTCTAGCCACTTTTTGTCTTACTTTCAATAAAGAGTTCTTCTTTTAGGTTTACTTCTTTCTTATGCTTTTGTTTATGTTTATGCTTTGATTTCGATTTTTTTTCTTGTTCTTTAGTTTCTTATTTAATGTTTTATGAACCTATTCCTTGTCTTTGCCATCACCCTCGGAAAGACAAGAGAGTAGATCCTTTAGACCACTAGGGTGGTGGTCGATGATGGGATCAAAGATTTAGGATTGTTAGAACATGTCCGATTGTTCTTGACCGATCTAACTACTCTAATCTGCACTATTACTGCTAAGTCATGTCCTATGAAATGTGCTTAAGGTTATAACCAAATCAGTATATGCGGTTATACGAATAGAAGCCCTTAACACCACGAGAGTGGGTTAAAACTTCAGACTTGCATATTAGGGAGTATTAGTTAGCATCGAGTTTGTTGTTTAATGGAGTATCTTAAAGCTAATCTAATTGTGGCCAAAGTTAGATTATGATCTCAGGAATACATCACCACGAGAGTGAGATTGTATTCTAGAAATAGATTTGTCATTCACTCTTTGTCTTGACACACTCTAACGCAAGCTAAACACTTGGTTAATCGGTTGGTAGTGTGACAACGCCAATCGATGTGTCTCTCACACATAAGAGTAATCGATGATGAGATGCGTTTAATGCGTGAAGGTCGCCACGAGAGTGGGTCTGACACAGTGTCTAGCATACCACGAGAGTGGACTAGATTACTTCGAATATCCCTAGATTGACAACATATACTAAAAAGGTAGAACATGAATCCTATAATCTGAAATCCCTAATAAATCGACTATCACCCAATTAACTATAAATATTTAATTAATTATTTTAATTATGTTATTTTATTTATGTTATTTATATTTCTGCAATTTAATTTATGCAATTTAGTTTTCCGCAATTTACATTTATGCAATTTACTTTTCCGCACTTTAAATTATGCAATTTACTTTATGCACTTTATTTTCAGTAATTTATTTTATGCAATTTAATTTATGTTATTTATTTTATTTCTTTTACTTTTAAGTCTTTTATTTTATTTATTTTAATTGCACCATATGGCTTAAGACACAACCCCCCTGTTTTATTATTCTGCTTATATTATATTTGCATCTTGTATTATTTATTGGACAATTGGCATTTAATTCGCTGCACTTGCGGTCCTATGGGTTAAACTCTCGAGACTACTCTTTAGTAGCACTCGGGTGAAACTTGCAAAGGAAATAATAGTGGTGAAAACCATACAATTTCCTGATGACCAAGTTTTTGGTGCCGTTATCGAGGACTGTAGCAATAGCCATTGAGATTTGGTCTGAATCTGAGACTAGATTTCTTTTTTATTTTGAATCATTTTTGTTTTTTGTTTTTCAGGTAAGAAAAAAATGAACCAGTTGCTGGACTGGATAGACGAGAACGTGATGCGTATGCCAAGAGCAACACGAACTATAGGCATGGCCGACGAGCCAACAAGCCATGGCAACAGCACGGGCATACAACCACCACCAGTGAGAGATGTCGAGTTCAAAATCTAGGTCGACTTAATTAACATTGTCCAAACAGAAAAGTTCTAAGGTCTATCAATGGAGAACCCTATAGAGCATCTGAATCACTTTGACAAGTTGTGCGATATGGTAAAAATAAACGGTCTCTCTGAAGATGCACTGAAGCTTCGTTTATTCCCATTTTCACTTGGGGGTAAAGCACATCAGTGGGAGAAGTGCATTCCATCGGAGACCGTTACAATGTGGAGTCAATGCCGGAAAGCATTCCTAAAAAGGTTCTTCTCAAATGCTAGAACAGCCCATTAGAGAAACAAGATATCAAACTTCACACAACAAAGCACCGAGAGCTTTAGAGAGGCGTGGGAGAGACTTGTGGGCTACACCATGCAATGTCCTCATCATGGATTCAGCGATGTGCATTTACTTAGCATTCTCTACCGAGGAGTGACACATGAGTATCGTATGTTACTCGATGTAGGTAGCTACGGAACCTTTTTGGGGCAAGATGCAAATCATGGAATGACTCTAGTGGAGAACTTGGCTCAACGTGAAACAAGCCTGGATGAGGACCACGATCGTGTGAGTAGACATGTGGATATCCAAGAGGACGAGGAGGAGCTGACCATCGAAGCATTGAACAAAAAAATAGACAGATTTCTGAAGTTAAAGCAAAGATCGGTAAACTACGACAAATTTTTTCAAGAGGATCAAATGCTTTCCAAGGATGGATATACCGAGATATGCCACATAACAGAGTACCAACCTCGCCTTCCTACGGAGCCCACTCACCAAAGTCATCAAAGGAGTCTTATCCCAGAGGAAAACGTTTCAGCAAGGTCTTTAACGGAGCCCATCGAGCCAAGGCATCGACCACACCAGGTCGATGTGCTTCCAGAGGCAAGTCTCGAACCTATGCATCGACCGTCCATGGTTAATGCTAAGCCTGACGACGGACACCATCGACGTAAGCATCGACCAGGCGAGGTTGATGCCATTCCTGGAGGACGAGCATACACATCGAGCAGGAGTGATCGATGCCAAGCTGACAACGGAAGACATCGACGCAAGCACCGATCAGGAGTGGTCGATGCTAATCCAGGAGCCTTCACATCGACCAGATGAGGTCGATGCCTTTCAAGGAGTGACCACCGGACATTCACATCGAACAGAAGCAACCCTCAGAAGAAACCATCGGACACTTTTATCGACCATATCCGGTCGATGCACCTCAGAGGACTTCTGAGACCGCTCCACCGATTCTGGTATGCCCACATGACGACTTCTTGGGAGGCATAAGACATGATTATGAGCCAAAACGAAGCTACAACATCATCACCAACAAGGACAATCACGTGGTAACCCCTCTCCCGTTCATTAAAGAAGAAAAAAATCCCTCAGAGACCGAAGTTCTTTGGTGGGAATGTTTAGCATAATCAAAAAAAGATACTCGAATTCATCGAACCAATCAAGCAGGAAAGGCCTTAGACATTGGTACAATGCATCCCGGAGAGAAGATCATTCCAAGAAAAGGACCTGGTTAGAACACTTTTAAAGAGGGAAGATCCTGGACAATACAAAGTCCCATGTTCTATCCAAGGTTTTGAGTTTGATTACACTCTATGTGACTCCGGAGCAAGCATCAATATCATGTCCATGGAGAGAGTTAAGCTGATAGGAATAACAAGTCTTCAACCATCGATGGTTCAAATTGGCCTCGCCAATGCCGATGTAATGAGTTCAAATGGAATAGCTAAGGATGTCATGATTTGGATCAAGAATTGTAGAGTCCCTACAGAATGGTACTCAAATCATCCTTGAAAGCCTAGTTCTTGCAACGATTGGAATAGTGATTGATTGGCCTAAACGACGAGTCTCGTTCACATTGGTGAACAAAGAGGTGTTCTATAATGTGATCCCGACTGATAGACCTCCACCACAACCTCCACCATAACCTCCACCGGCCCATTCTGTAAGATCATCGAGCTCACGACGTTAAAAAAAACCATTCTATCTTTTTAATACTTATTTTTCAATTTTCAGTTTTTTCAATTTTTCGCTATTTTCGTTTTTCTTTGTTTTTCTGTTTTTACTTTTTCAGTATTAATTTTCAGGATATTTATTCCATTAAAAAAATAAAAATAAAATTAAAAAAAAGTTTATATTTTAATTTTTTCATATTTTTGCTTTTTCGTTTTTTTAAATAATAATATCTATATATAAACGTTAAGAATTAGAGTGATAATAATAATAAAAAAAAAAAGCGTTTTTAATCTTAAAATTTTCGTATTTTTGCATTATTTATCTTTAATATTAAGTTTTAAACGTCTTTATTTAAAAAACAAAAAAGTTGTTATTTCGTTTTTCTTTCATTTGTGTTTTAATTTTCAGGTTATTTTCAACATAAAAAAAATATAAATCAAGGACTTGAAAACATGGGAGCTGATCATACCCACGAACCCGATAAGAGAATTCAGTATGAATTATCTTGTTGTTTACCCCTTTACGATTTTATGTAACAACGCGGACGTTGTGATTTAAGTGTGGGGGGAGAGTCTTGCGATCTATGGAGGTAATTCTTGTTTCTTGACATCTTTTGATGGAAGTTTTACTATAAATTTTTCGCATTTTGAGAGATTGTTACACTCTTTTTCTCGTTCATAAGTTCAATAACATGTGAAAAGGTTTTTAATGAGGTAGCGATAAAAATTGTTAATTGTGTTATTTGTGTTTATGTTTGGATGCTTTGTTGGATAGTGTGTGATTTTTACTTGGAAATTTGGAATATCCATGAGTGGATTAATAAATCCCAAAAGGATCATTCTTCCGGAGACTTAGACGAATCGGAATTGACTTCTCACCTTAATGAATTTAATTATTCTCGATTTGGGACTTGAGATAAATTGGACATGATACCTCTATGAGACCCTGCAAGGCTCGTCTAAGTAAGTACGATTCCCCTCTTCCTTCCCTTCGATTAGATAAGAAAAAAAAGAAGGGAAAAGAAAGAAAAAGGATATAGAAGCGAACCGGGCATTGGAAGCAATCATTTTCAATGTTCGCATATCAAGAAAACTTTTCCTAGAAAAGCTTAAGAGAAAAGGCGATCGATAAAAGAAATAAAATGATACCCTAGAAAAGTAGGGAGAAATCGATCGACTTTGAAGTGAGAAAAGGAAGAGGAAAGAAATTGTACTAAGACGGTCTTGAGCTTACAAAAATCTGAAAGAGTAAGTGTTCGTGTCCTTTGATCGATATTCCCAAGTTGAGAACCCATGCTTAAAATAAAAAAAGAGAAGTCAACAATGAGGAGTCTAGGATCAAAGGAGGAGCGGTTCGAACTAAGGTGAGTTGATATGCTTATGGCGAAGTACATGAGTACGGTAGTGATCATTCCACTTCTACAAGGTTGAAAAGCATAAGCACAACAATGTCACAAGGTACAAGTTCACTCTCCTTATCTTTATTGTTTTAAATAAAATAACTTCATTATGCTTAGCTTTTGTTTGCTTGAGGACAAGCAAAGGATAAATGTGGGAGAGTTGATAGAGCTCATATTTACATGTTTTTACATATTAATATAGACTAATATCATGCATTAGAACTATCATTTACGACTACTTTAGTGCATTTGCATATGTTTATGTGTTTATAGGTACTTGGAGCAAAACTCATGCTTTTGGTGTGTTTTGGAGCCTTAAGCAGCCATGGAGACTTTGAAGTCACTTGTTCGGGCCAAGAACATCACGGGAAGCTTCCCGAGAAGCTTCAAAAAATAGCATCGACCATGTGCATCGACCCTACGTGGTCGATGCTAGCCACGATGGAAGAAACTCGAAATTCGACGTTTTGACTTATCTGCACTGTTTGGAGCTTTCGGTCGAACGAGAAGGAATTAAGCTACAAACCAACTTGCTATGGAATTTTGATTCAAAATGGAAGCTCTGAGAGCTGTAATCAGGTCAAGAGCTGCTAAGAATAAGAAGATATGATTTTTACAAGTCAGGAGACTCTGAACTTACCCTATTTGGACCTACGTGCACGATTTGGAACATTAAGATCGAACCAGAAGGAATTAGGATTCAAGAAGACCTGATATGGAATCTTGACTCATCAGAGAATCTACGCAAATTGGAATCATACCAAACCGAGATCAGATGCAAAAGTTATTAAAATTCTAAACGGGAAGATCATACACTTGCCTTATTTGGCACCCTGCAAGTTTAATTCGCAAAGGATCTTTCCCCAACCTTCTTGGGCACGACCTAGCCTCCTCCTAAAGCCCTAAAATCTATATAAACACATATAATGCTCATTAGAAAGGGTTCCCACTTTTTGGTAGCCACCACTTAGAGAGAAAAGTCTTAAAACTCTTTGTTCTTATGTTTTGTTTATGATATTACTTTAGTTCTTCTTCTTCTTATTTCTTTACTTTATTTACTGCTTTTTTTTATTTTTTATCATGTTTTCCTACTCATATCCTACCGTCACCTTCGGAGGTATGAGTGAGTAGATCCTTTAGATCTCTAGGGTGGAGATCGATGATGGGTTCTATGTTATATGATTTCATATGTTTGATTGTTCTTAATCGATTTAGTTACTCTAATATTCAATCTTAATGCTAAGTCATATCCTATGGGAGATGCTTAAGTTTATAATCGAGAGGTTATGCGAATAGAAGCTCTTAGCACCACGAAAGTGGGTTAAAACTTCAGTTCTGAATATTAGAGAGTATTAGCTATGGTCGAGTTTGTTGTTTGGTAGAATTAATCATTGATCTAACTCTAGCTAAGTTAGATTAAGATCTTAGAAACACTTCACCACGAGAGTGGGTTGTATTTCAGAAATAGATCTATCAATCACTTCGTGTTTCCGAAAACACAAGGCCGTTCGGAAATAACATTTCAAACAGAAGTTTAGTAACACTTAGTATTCGATGATGGGATGCGTTTAATGCGTGAAGGTCGCCACGAGAGTGGGTATATAGGTATTAAGGAAGTGAACCGAGTGTTGGAAGATACCACTTTTAATATTCGCGTCTCATGAAAACTTGTCCTAAGGGGAGGGGAAGTACTGAAAAGAAAAAGGGATCGACAAAAAAATAATGATACCCTAGAAAAGTAGGGAAAAATCGATTGACCTTGAAGTGAGAAAAGGAAGGGGAAAGGAATTGCGCTAAGACGGTCTTGAGCTTACAGAAATCCGGAAGAGTAAGTGTTCATATCCTTTGATCGATATTCCCAAGTTGAAAACCCATGCTTAGAATAAAAAGAGGAGTCAATAATGAGGAGTCTAGGATCAAAGGAGAAGCGGTTCAAACTAAGGTGAGTTGCTATGCTTATGGCAAAGTACATAAGTACGGTAAAGATCATTCCACTTCCACAAGGTCGAAAACCATTAAGCACAACAATGTCATAAGGTACAAGTTCACTCTCCTTATCTTTATTGTTTTTAGCATTTCTTCACCAT
The DNA here is from genome assembly GCA_018361395.1 of Boechera stricta. Taxonomy (NCBI): domain Eukaryota; kingdom Viridiplantae; phylum Streptophyta; class Magnoliopsida; order Brassicales; family Brassicaceae; genus Boechera; species Boechera stricta. The sequence continues at coordinate 12,619,673 of CM031538.1, read as the reverse complement.
GCTTAGCTTTTGTTTGCTTGAAGACAAGCAAAAAGGTAAGTGTGGGAGAGTTGATAGCATCGTAGTTTACATGTTTTCTTGCATACATTTAGCTTAGTTTTATATGTTTCTAACTTGCATTTAGGATAGTTTTAGTGCATTTACATTTGTTTATGTGTTTATAAGTACTTGGAGGAAATCATACACTTTCAGAACATTTTGGGACCCTTAGAAGCTATAGGGGCTTTGGAGCTACTTGTTGAAGCCAAGAACATCATGAAAAAACATCTCAAGAGCCTCAAAAAGGAAGCAGCAGCCTTAGCATCGAACAGGAGTGGTCCATGCTCTCCCAGAAGAGACCATCGACAGCTAGCATCGACCTAGGGTGGTCGATGCTCTTCCTTGTACCCGAACTTGAAGCCGAAGTCAAAGACCTTCGACACAAGCATTGACCAGAGGTAGTCAATGCTCATCCTGGAGAAGCCCATCGACCACAAGCATCGACCCAGGGCCGTCGATGCTGAGTCACTGTGCAGAAAAGTAAACTTCGGTTAATGCTGGAAGCTTGGGATCTCGAGTTATGACGTTCTAGAAGCTTCTAAGGACGCCCTAGACTCCTCCAAGCCACCTAAACTCTATATAAACTCATGTATTCTCACTAGGTACAAGGTTAGACTCTCTAGCCACTTTTTGTCTCACTTTCAATAAAGAGTTCTTATTTTAGGTTTACTTCTTTCTTATGCTTTTGTTTATGTTTATGCTTTGATTTCGATTTCTGTTCTTGTTCTTTAGTTTCTTATTTACTTTTTTATGAACCTATTTCTTGTCCTTGCCGTCACCCTCGGAAAGACAAGAGAGTAGATCCTTTAGACCACTAGGGTGGTGGTCGATGATGGGATCGAAGATTTAGGATTCAATATGTCCGATTTTTCTTGACCGATCTAACTACTCTAATCTGCACTCTTAATGCTAAGTCATGTCCTATGGGATGTGCTTAAGGTTATAACCAAATCAGTATATGCGGTTATACGAATAGAAGCCCTTAGCACTACGAGAGTGGGTTAAAACTTCAGACTTGCATATTAGGGAGTATTAGTTAGCATCGAGTTTGTTGTGTGATGGAGTATCTTAAAGCTAATCTAATTGTGGCCAAAGTTAGATTATGATCTCAGGAATACATCACCACGAGAGTGAGATTGTATTCTAGAAATAGATCTGTCATTCACTCTTTGTCTTGACACACTCTAACGCAAGCTAAACACTTGGTTAATCGTGACAGCCAATCGATGTGTCTCTCACATACAAGAGTAATCGATGATGACGCTGCCACCAGAGTGGGTCTGATAAGTTCAGCATATCACGAGAGTGGACTAGTCTACTTAATATCCCTAGATTGACAACATAAAAAAAAGGTAGAAAATGAATCCTAATATCCTATAATCCCCGATAAATCTATCACCCAATTAATTAAGTATTTTAATTTATGTTATTTTATTTATGTTATTTATATTTCTGCAATTTAATTTATGCAATTTACTTTATGCACTTTATTTTCAGTAATTTATTTTATGCAATTTAATTTATGTTATTTATTTTATGTTATTTAATTTATGTCTTTTATTTTTAAGTCTTTTATTTTATTTATTTTAATTGCACCATATGGCTTAAGACACAACCCCCCTGTTTTATTATTCCGCCTAGATTAGATTTGCATTTGCATTCTCTGTGTAGTTATTCTATTCTCTCTGTGGATCGATCTCGTACGTACAACAATTGCATGACTGTGCACTTGCGGTCCTATGTGTTAAACTCTCGAGACTACTCTTTAGTAGCACTAGGGTGAAACTTGCGAAGGAAATAACAGTGGTGAAAACCATACAATTTCCTTATGACCATCAACTTAACCATCTCGGTTTAGTGACATCTTAAACCATAAGTAGTTCGTTAATTAACCAACATTAAATACTAATGGTTATGTGAGCTTTGGTATAATGAAAGTCATAAGATTGTTTAGTTTTTGGTGAAGCTTTTCTAAACAAATAATAAGAAGAGAGTTCTTATAAACTTGTGATTTTCAAAATAAGAATTGGTATCAGAGTTTTTCTTTGTGAAGAGGAAACGATCAAGAAGGACAAGATGATCGAGCTTGGGGAGGAGTCACGACCAAACGCAGCGTTCGTGTGAAGCAACGTTGGTGAGAGGAAACGTTCGTGAGAAGAAGTGTTTGTGTGAAGCAGCGTTCGTGTGAAGCAATGGTGAGAGAATCGCGGAAGAGCAGCGTCGTGAGAGATGATCTTGAGACGCTCGAAGCGGAAAGAAGGTTGAGCTCGTGGAGACACAACCGAGGAGCACCGATCGGATCTCGGAGGAGATAAGATCGAGCCGGAGATCGAGATCATCCAAAGAAAACAGAGAGGTTTCTAGGGTGATAAGAGGATCGCAACATGAGGTCTAGGAAGGACCAATACACAACAACAACAAACCGTGAGGTAATTGCTTGGAGTGCAAGTAATTCAAATGTTGGAATTAAGAGGGAGAATGTTCGGTAATTCCAACATTAATTGGACCGCAAGATATTAATCGAGTCAATGATTAATATCAAGGGTGCTTTAGTCTTTAGCTTTATCGAGATTATGATAGAGTTAAGATAGATTCTAATAGATTTGGAGTTAGAAAACTATTAGCAAATCCTAATGTGATTAGGAAAGACTTCTCCGTATAAATACTAATGGCTATGTGAGCTTTGATATAAAGAAAGTCATAAGATTGTTTAGTTTTTGGTGAAACTTTTCTAAACAAATAATAAGAAGAGAGTTCTTATAAACTTGTGACTTTCAAAATAAGAATTCGTACCTATTATTATTGCATTCCCTAAATATCTCGAAAGATTTAAACATTAGAGCTACAGATTTTTTTTTTTTTTGGTCAACCAGCTATAGATTTTTTATTTTGTTTAAGTTAGAATTATAGTGTTGACCAAAAAATATAAAAAAAAAATTAAATACATTATAAACGGATAAAATCGTTATCCCTTTATAATACCTGAAAATATATAATTTATGTCTACAATTGAGTTCTTTCAGATTCAATTAAATTACTCAACGAAGAACATATAATAAAAAGTCCGTGAGATGACCAAGACAGGAAACTATGAAAATAACAAATAAACGGCAAATATATATAATATAAAACAACATATCCATGGAGGGACTCGCTTAGTATTTAGTGTGCTTGATGTGACACGAGTATCGAAGAAGAGGAACGAAGAAGGGGCTCTTGAACACCTTGTGAACGTGCCTATTGCACTTCTTGTCCATATTCACAACGATCTCACAGCACTCCTTGTCCAATGAGAAATCTTTCTTTGCCCAGCTCGATAATATCTGTGAAAAGCATTTCTCTGAGGTCTTTGATCCATCTTTTGTCAAGCACTTCTCCACTTTAGCCGGTTGCGACAAAACTTCTGCCTTGACCCGCGGTAAAGAAGGGAATCCCAGGAGTCTAGGAAGACCCGGGAGGCTAGGAAGGCCCGGGAGGTTAGGGAGGCCCGGAATGTTAGGAAGCCTCGGGATGTTAGGTAGTTCTGGTATGTTCGGAATCCTTGGAATGTTTGGTATTTCCGGGATGTTGGGAAGGCTTGGGATGATGGGAATGTCCGGGATGTTAGGAAGCCACGGGATGTTGGGAAATCGCGGTAGCAATCCCGGGGACGATAGAGGTGCGTTAGAGTCTGATACAGAAGAGGTTTCCCAACCAACCTTGGAGTCTCCGAAGCGGCCAGAGCCTTTGTAATGGTTATGGCCTGCTACTTGTTCTGACGGCTTAGGCCACAGTTTCTTTGGTAATCCAACGGTTGAAATCGGGAGAGAAACGAAGCATAGCAGAGCTAAAAGGAGTGTTGTGGTTAAAATTAAATTTCTCATGATTAGAGCAAAAACGAAAGCTTAGTGAGTGTGAATGAACTCCTTTGAGCACGGATATAAATTTGTGAGACAGGAGGACTACTTTATATAGAGGTGGTTTCAGCTATCATATTACTTCATTTATTTAAATAAAATTGTATTGATGGTCATACGAGCATAACCATTATATATTTAAAATCATTTTTAGCAATTATTATCACCAGGGAATAAGGCATAATTTTTATTCCCTAATCACGTCGTTTACATTTCACTAAATATCAGGTCACGGAATTAATGTGATATGTTAAGATAACACAATATGTAAAAAATAAAAATAAATAAATAAATAAATTGACATCGATGTTAAGGTGTACATATACATACGTTATTTTAGTCTAGAAACATATATGCGTTTACAAGAACAGTGGTGCAAGATGTATATATTTACATTATGACTTCTCTGCTACATATTTAATATAGGGAGCTACAAAGCCTACAATTGGCCAATAAAAATGTGGCAAAACAGTAACCAATTTGTGTATTTATTCATGCATGATTTAAACAAACAACGTGATATCATGTGAATAGTGTGTCACCAGATATGATAGTAAGATATTTGTCAAAAAACACGCTCTAAAATCTAAGTTAATTAAAAAAAACACTTGCGATGATCAACTAACTTATTTACAGTATTCTTATTCTTCATTTTGTAGATAAATGACCAACTACTTTTTTGGTGGGCTATTTTGTTAGATAATTGTTCTTGCATATGCTTGATCTTTGGGTCTAAGTGCCAACCTTCGGAGAATAGATAAACGTGCACCATAGAGAAAATGCCTAGGGCTGCTCGGAGCACCGAAAAATGTGCTTTTCAAAGACCTTCTGCCACTCAAGTCAGAAGAATTCCGAAATAAATTGGATGGGGTAATAAGGGCATAAGATGGTATGCATGTGCTCTTAGACTTAGGGTACTTTATTAATGCATATTCTCTCTCAAGAATATTAGAGAAAAGCTCAATGTCCCTCTTTAAGTGGTGCTTAGTGATATTTGCAAAAGATTAATTTTATCAGGTTTGGATATATCGGGTACCAAAAATATATGGTATCAAGCTCATCCTCTTTTTAACTAGTTCATAAAAACTTAAAAGAAACAATTTGTGGTTCTTTTCAAATATGAATTTACAAGGAGAAAAACTCATACTATTGAGTTCTTAAAATTTGTTCTCAATCCGCGAAGAAGGCTACAAGTGTTATGATGATGCTCTTCAAGTGTGGTTTTCCATGCAAGGAGGATAGCATATCTTTCAGTTTTATGTCATAAAATTTCAAATTCTGTCTTTTCTGCTTTATTTCAAAAAAACGTTTACACTAGTTGTAAAAACAGTCATTTTTTGAGTGAATATAGTTTAACATTTATTCCAAAAAAAAAAAAAATTGTTGGAAATCGCAACATAAATGAAAAAGAACTGCTAATGGAAATAATGTATACATAACAATATCTTATAACTTTTTACTTTGGATCACTTTCTTAACAAGATTTGTTAAGATTAATCCAATGGTAATTAGATGATCTTGATGGACCCATGAAATAAATATATCCATATGTTTCATAATCTTGGTTGACATGCAAAAATATTGAGTCCACGCCAATTTTTAAAAGTCTTTACCTGATCACATTCTTTAGTGCGTGTACCAAGTATAATCAGTTCAGTAATGGGTCGGCTGGACTCTCAAACAACTAATATATATCCCATTGGTTCATGCCAAACCCGAACCTCTTCAGGTTCATTTTTGTCAACTTCATATGGTTCAAGCTAAATCTCACGTAGTTGGTTAGTAGTGGACTTGAAACTAGCTTTTGGGACTTCGCTAAAGGGTTTTGAATGTCTGTTTGAGGAGGAGGCATCATCATAATTTGTAAATTATTGAACCTTTATTAGGTGTTTGTCATATCCTACTTAACTATTTCTCTTATTTTACTTTCTTTTAATTGAGATACCGCATTTAAAGGAAATTTTCTAGAAATTGCTTAACGTCATTCTTCAGTTGGACAACCATCTATGCAAGGCTGATTTTGTGTTTTTTCTTAGCCAAAGTTTTACTGTTCTACCTCCTGGAGAAGAGTTTTTTTAAGGATAATAGGTGGTTCTGACTCCATCGCTTGCATATGAACTTATGCGTCTACCTTACATAGACTATATATTTTTTTTTATTGTTTGCAAGCTCTCCTCAACGCTTCTGAAATATTTTTAAATCTTATGTTATTCCTCTAGTAGGGAAGAGCTGAAGATTTCCTATACAATCTTCGCAGAGGCTATACTTGCTTACATAGTATCGATCATCTACAATGAAAAAGGATATGCTCGAGATTTTTTCTCGCCCTCGAATGGATTACTACTTGCTAATGCGTCAAAATCATCTCACCGTCCCACTTCTCTCCAATTAATTTACGTTGTTTTCGAGTATTTTCATTTTAAAGGACCTTTTGGCGAATATCACGGGATGCGGAGAAAAACGTAGGAGATCTTGGATAAATGAGCCAAGAAGAACAAGGAGTTAAAGCTGAGGAATGTAGAGAAAGAATACCAAGATGGAGCTAGGATTTGAAAAATAAAAAGTTATCCAAAGGACATTGTACGCAAGGTCCTAAGAGTAAACAGACCACGAGAAAGGATCAATCAAAGACCACTAAAGATGAGGGAAGCATGGGAATAGAAAAAGGAAGGTGAATCTCATAAAACATGAGCCTGACCGAAATGTTGCCTAAGGAAGAAAATCATATCCAAATATGATTGATTCAAGATTCACTATCAGGACAAGAAAATGGTAGTGAAATGATTCGGTCAGGCTCATGCTTCTCTAGGCATGCTATGAGACTTGCATAGAAACCATGTATCAATCATGTTCCCAAAATATTGTGGAAACCGCGACCGATTACTATGAAATTCATTTAATGCATAAAACCGACGGGTATTCCATTTGTAATTCCGTAATAAAGAAATACCGTGGGTCTCTTCTTTTTCTCCATTTTTGGTTTAAATCTAGCTCATTTGTAAAACATCAAATCGATTATGTAAAACGATAATAGATTTGTTTTGACTAGGAATCTTCCATGGACCATGTGGAAGCTTCATGGAAGGTGTGTTGACAGGAAGCTTGGTGGAAGGTGAAGGCTTCTCTGTTTTACTGATGGTGATATCTCTGTTTTAACAGAGGTTGAAACCTTGTTTTGAGTCAGAGTCTTTTGACTTATTTCTTGTTGACTTATACTTATAGCATGTTTGATCATTATTTGCCGTAGTCGTCCAACTTGACCTTGATTCAGTGTTTTATATATGTGAGTTTATCGTATACTTTCCTGTTGTGCTTTTACTTGTTAATCTTAATCGTTTAGTTTTGTTTGTCATCTTTTATCAATAGTTCTTGCAGCTCTACCTACATTAGAAAACTATTCATAACCAATCACTGTTAGCAAGAGATTAACTGCACTCGAATAGATGTAATGTATATATGAACTAGCTTTTTTGTCGATTTGATCTCTAAATATTACATTGACATTGTCATGCACTTGCGGCGTGTTTAGGCTTAAAAACTCGATCAACTACTACAATATTATGTGGTGAAAATAGGTAAATTATATTTAACTAGCTATCAATTGTTTTTTTTTTTAACGTTTAAGTTATATGTATTTATTCCAAATGAATTCACAACCTTTATAATTTGGTGAAATTCTTTGATAATTGTACGCTTAGAGTGTCCCTGAAAGTGATGGAGTATGTAATGGACTCAGAGTCTCAAGAGTGTCCGTTGAGGACTGTGCAATACCTACGATGTCATTGTGATTTGATGTGAAAAGTAATGAGTGATGTAAAAGTATGTGTACACTCACATGCAGTCCCCGTACTAAACAAAATAGTAAACTACCACTAGTAAAAAAAATTCGTATAGCCACGAACTAGCCACGAAAAACCACGAAAAATCATGAAAAAGCCACGAAAAAAATCAAAATAGCCACGAAAATTAAAAAGCCACGAAGCTATAGCCACGGATAAGCCACGAAAATTATCCGTGGCTACACTTTCGTGGCTATAGCTTCGTGGCTTTTTTTTCGTGGCTATTTTGATTTTTTCGTGGCTATTCAATATTTTTTCGTAGCTTTTCGTGGCTTTTCCGTGGCTATTCCGTGGCTAGTTCGTGGCTATATGAAATTTTTTTACTAGTGTACGGTCACTTTCTCTCTATGTATAATTAGATTTTCTAATTATGTAGATCTATCCTTGATCAAAACTAGAAAATCAGAGTTCACGACAAAAACAAAAAAAACAAAAAAAACAAAAAGAAAATTGGATTTATCGCTATTTAATTCGTCAAAAAAATTACGTTTTGTCGACTACAATATTTGACGGAGGTTATCAGTATGTAATTTAGTTACGATATCATATCACATTTTGTCAACTACAAGATTTGTCGACACCTGTTGATATCGGCACCAGGTATCGTAGATCACTTTTTCACCAAAAGATAAATATATTAATTGGATCACGTAAGATATGCTTATAAGATATTTCACAATGAAATTTGAATATGATAATTTTATTTATCCTGTTACATGTATGGTGCTGCACGTTAATGTAATCGAGATTTGCGAACCTATACATTTTAAATTTTCTCTCTCACTGGGAAAAACAAAAAAAAAAAAAAAACAAAAAAAAAAAAGGACAATAAAACAAGAGGTCTCACTCTCAGAGTTTTAAATCTTGGTTTCATTTACGAGTTTTTATTCCTCATTTTCAGCATATTTGCATGGCGTCATCCATGTTTAGATCTCCTAGCAAGATTCCGGGGATGAAAGGGTTTGAGCAGAAGAGCTACGTTGGACGTAAAGCAACGTCGTATAACATCAGAATCAATCCTTTTCGAAGCACAGAAGTTGCTTGTCAACTGCAAAGGATCGACTCCAGTTTGATATGGCCGGTACATGCTCCTGAGGCGCCTCCAGCGCCGAGTAAACCAGCCACACCTGTGATTGATCAGCCTCTTGTATGTAAACTTACTTATTTTTAAGCCAAAAAGTTTTTGGCTTAAAACACTTTTTTATTTTGGCTTTAAACTTGTTTTGTTATTTTCAATCTAATGTGAATTAAGTGTTTCAGCAGCTAAGCCGACGTGCACGTCGTAACCGCAAGTGCCCTACCCAGAGAGCTGCCTTTCAAGAGACTAATATCTCTCCTGCCAATTTCATATACCCCCTCTTCATTCACGAAGGTTAGTTTGAGTTTTGATTTAGGATTAAGCCGGTTATGAAAAATGATAAGTAGTTTTTGTTTTGCATTCAGTCAATGTGATGCTTTAAATGGCAAGAGTATATTGTGTTTTACATGCATGCTGCAGAGATTATTTTGGACTTCGGCCTGAAATCCCTAGTTCTCGAAAAAAAACTCTTTTTTTTTTTTAATCGTGACACATGGGACCCTTGTAGGTGAGGTAGACATTCCGATAAGAACGATGCCTGGACGTTACAGGCTTGGCTGGCGACATGGCCTCATCGAAGAAGTGAGTGTTGTGTCTTTATGAAAACTTAGGGACGATAAATTTGTTGTCTCTTCTTCTTGTTTTACTTGTTGTCTAACGAGGACCTAAAATGAAAACTTAAAAATATATAGTAATTGATTTCAAAAAAAATCCTCCATTGTTATAAGAATTAATCATTCTTCCTGTCTAAACCATCTTGTGTGTGTTTTGAGGGGAGAACAGGTTGCAAACGCCCGAGATGTTGGTGTAAATAGCATAATGTTGTATCCTAAAGTTCCTGAGGCGTTAAAGGTTTTCATCAATTCCTTCTTAATTATTATGAACATGTACATGATGAAGTTTCCATACACCAATGATAAACTTTTCCTTGTTAGTCTTCAACAGGGGAAGAGGCGTTCAACGACAACGGTCTAGTGCCTCGAACAGTTCGTCTTCTCAAGGACAGATTCCCTGATCTCGTAAGATTCATATATGTCCTCTTTGCTCACTAGCTGGAAGTAGTCTCGAACAAGATAACAACACTTTTCTTTATAATTTCACAAGGTTATCTACACTGATGTCAATTTTGATGAGTACTCATCAAGTGGGCATGGTGGGATCATAAGTGAAGATGGTAAGAAATGTATTTTGAATATTTTTCTGAAGAAAACAAGTCACTATATATCGTAGCGATTTTCAAAATATCCATCTATGTTGTATAGGCGTGATACTGAATGATGAAACAATTCACCAATTGTGCAAGCAATCAGTTTCTCAGGTAAATATAAAACCCTTCTGAATCAAAGAAACAAAACGTTTCAAAATACTAATAAGAACGGATGCAGGCACGAGCTGGAGCAGATGTTGTTTGTACGAGTGAGATGTTGGATGGTCGCGTAGGCGCGGTTCGTGCAGCTCTAGATGCTGAGGGCTTTCAGCACGTTTCCATCATGTCTTACTCTGTCAAGTAAAATACTACTTACTATCTAATTATCTTGATTTATTTTCAATTATGTTCAACCTAATTAATTGTAACCACTACACCAACAGGTATACAAGTTCATTATATGGCCGTTTTCGCAAAGTGGAATTGGACAAGAAAACGTAAGACAAACCTCAGTGATATTGATAGTTTTTAATTTTTTTTTCAATGTGCTTACTTTTGTATTTACATTTTATAATTGTTTTTTGCATGAAACCATAATCTTTATGTGTAATCAATTATGTGTATGCATCTACAAGGTTTCTTAGCTTGACCTTCTAATTAATTTGTTGTTGTTAATTGGTGGGTAAATAAAAGTTATCAGATAAACCCCGCAAATTCAAGAGAGGCATTGATCGAAGCCCGAGAAGACGAAGCTGAAGGAGCTGATATCCTAATGGTGAAGCCAGCACTCCCATCTCTCGATATCATACGCTTATTGAAGGACCAAACTCTGTTGCCCATTGGAGCTTGCCAAGTTTCTGGTGAATACTCCATGATCAAAGCTGCCGGACTTGTCAAGATGATCGATGAGGAAAAAGTTATGATGGAGTCATTGATTTGCATGCGCCGAGCTGGTGCAGATCTCATTCTCACATACTTTGCTCTTCAAGCTGCTACAATATTATGCGGCGAGAATAGAAAAATTATATTCAACTAGTCATTGATTTTTCTTTTTTTTTTTGCGTTTGCGTTCATTATATGTTTAAAATGCATAAATTTATTACAAAGATATTCACAACATTTATCAAATAAAATTAAAACAAACTACTCTTATTGCTGTCAAACAAAAAAAAACTACTCTTATTAATTGTTCACTTAGAAAAAAAAAATTATAACGAAAAAAGTTTATTATCTTAAAATCCTAACTTCTTACGAAAATGTTTTACACATATAAGCAAATGCAGAAATTGGTTCGTGTGACAATCTAGACTTCTTTCATACTATTTTGTCCATTCATCTTTATATTTCTCTTATATTGTTAATATTTATTTATCTTTATTATATTTAATTCCAAAAGGACCCAGATACATCCCAATGCCAACCATTAAAATCTTTCTCGTCTTTATGTAAAGCTCTTGTCAATCCTGTTTTTCTTCTTGTATTTTTATTTTGATATTTTTGTAAATTGATTTTCTTCTCGAAAATATTAATTTATAAACCATTTCAACCCTTAAACGATCTTCATTTGACGCTGCTTACTATGGATTGTCTCACTTGCAAGCTAAGTGTTAAAAAATGGAAGTTGAATTGCAAAGATCAATATTAGATCAATCCTTAAAGCTGCTAAAAGAGATATTATAGTTTATTAATCCTTATAAAGTACCCAAACATTAATATCCCACACGAACCAAGAAAATTATGACCTAAAATCTTGGAAATCTTCCTCGTCTGTGTGCTTTGGGAATTGTCAACCTTGCAGTTAACTTGAGTTGACGTTACTGTTCTGTGTTTCACTTGCAAGCAAAGAATCAAATATGAAATCTCTGTTGTGAATATAAATATTAAACAATAACAGTGAGTTTATGTTACCATTCGTGCCAAATACTCTAACGCCAATATATTATCAAGGAAACAACTGTCCGAAATTACACTATAAAGATCACAATATTTTGATCACTTACAATATTTTGTACCGAAATTACAATATTTTGTACCGTTATCTCTTACACTATATAAAGATCACAATATGGAATATGCGGTTAACACATTTAAAAGAAAAAGGAAAAAAACAACTACTTTCACAAACATTTCCAAGCTAAGATAAAAAAATATAATTTCCATAACACCTAAAATATAACCACCCAAAAAATAAGGCCGGGAAGATTGTCTTTGTGCTTATGAATGTTTATCATTTAAGTATCTCTCAGCCACGGCAGCGTGAACAGCGGCTCCAACGGGTAAACTATTTTCATCGATCATGAAATGCGGTGAATGACCGATGTGAACTGATCCAAGTTCTTCGTTTCTTATGCCAATGAAGTAGAATGCAGCTGGGATGATCTCTGAGTAGAAGGCGAAATCTTCAGCTCCCATCATCTGTGGAGCCAGCGTGAAGTGACTATCTCCGAGCAAATCGACGGTGACTTTCTTCAAGTGATTAAATGTTGCTTCGTTGTTCGTGGTTGGTGGGTAGATCGCGTTATGCTTCTCAAAGAAGTTCACTGTCGCTGTGCAACCAAAGACCCCGACCTGATCCACGAGTACCTGCCGTTACAAAAAAAAAAAAAAAAAAACACGCATATTTTTAATTTGGTTATGCTATACCGATAGAGCTAGACAAAATACTTGTAATACCTATCTATTTTGATCTATTGTGATTGTCCTGTGGAATAGAGCCAACCTATAATAGCTAATACACAATTTGGACCGGATGAGACCAAGCACCAAAACCAACCAGACATATGTAATGTACTAATATGGATATTTGGACCGTTTTGTACCGACTTAAAGATAGGAGGAGAAAATGTTGTTTACAATTTGTTTTTTTTTTTGTTTTTTTTACGTTTCAATTTCATCAGCTTTATTGAAAATAAACACTTTTTATAATTCAGTTTGGTTTGGTTTTATCAAAAATAATAAATTTTAAAAGTATAAATATATAAACAATTAAACTAATATATGTTTAGAATATAATTTTATTACATTTATTTGTGTATATATAATTAAAAAACAAATCATAGTCAACTTTGGCTTATTCAGTTTAGTTTAATTCAATTAGTAAATTCAGTTTTGCTGTGGTTTTTGTTTCTTATACTTCTTTAAAAACAAGAAAACCAATTGAGTAAACCCATTTTTAATCGATTGAATTCATTTCTGTTTGGGTTGGTCAAATTGGTTTTCTATGCCACTTTGAATATTACTTATTGGGTCTAAATTTTGCTGGGCCCTGTTTCTGGACCTTTTGAATTATTAGGTTTACGTAGTACAAACATATAGCAAGAAACCAAAATCTTAGTCCAAGTGGTTATTATGGTACGCACCTCTTGTATACGCTTCATAAGGTAGTAGAAGCTTGAGTTAGAAAAAGCTCTGAAAGTACCACCGAGGACCACTGTGTCCGGCACCACATCGAGACTGTGACCGCCATCAAATGAAGTTACCGACACAACCTACATTTCGAGAAAAAACGAATCAGAATTCAGCTTTTAATTTTCAAATATCTTAATGTGGATTTTAAGAAGCACCTGAGAGTCAAGAGGACTAGCTTCACGAGATACAATGCCTTGAAGGCTAATGACAGCAGAAGAAGCAGCAAGAATAAGATTAGCGGTGCCACCGCTCTCTTCCGCAGTGATAACCGCCCGGAAAATTCCACATCCGGCGAGCAAAGGACCACTTCTAGACCCAATAACACCCGTTGGATGGATGTGGGACACATGGGCTGCGAAGATAGCCTCGACGTCATCCAAGGCTCCGTCTTCGATCATACTCTTCGCACCATTTCCAGCTTCTTCGGCCGGCTGGAATAACAGAACCACTGTTCCCTATAAAATTCACAAAATGTATTAATGTATGTTTTTACCAGCAACGGGAAATGGTCTAATCTATCTACTTTGATCTCTGGTCCAACGAAACTATGGGCCTAAACACCATAACTCCTCTGTTACACAAAAAAGAATTTAAAAAACAACTGGATGCTTTCCCTTATCTTTAAAAGCAAGAAATCATTATTTCACATCACTTGTCATTATAGTACAACAAAGAGTGACCACCAAGAAACAAAGTTTAGAAATCTTACCATTCGAAAAGACACAAACCACTTTTAAATTGATAAGCAATCAAATAATGTTAAAAAAAAAAACAAAAGAGTTTCATGAAATACCTTGAGAAGATGTTCACGAGACTTAAGAATATGAGCAGCACCAAGAAGCATAGTCACATGTGCGTCATGACCACATGCATGCATTTTGCCTGCAACTTTACTTTTGTATTCCCATTCCGCTGCTTCCTGTTTTGCATGACCACAACTAATATTATGTCAATATAGTTGGAAATTTTTTATAAAAAAATCCTAAGAACTCTCTATCCGTTATCTATATCCATATCACCTCAACTACACAATCTATTATTATCATCATATCTGGTACATCATGTGACAGCCTGTGTGTCAGTGAGTAACTACCAATATAAGTACACAATATTTCCTAAAATATAATATTTTACATGGTCACATGGAGCAAAGAATATAATGAACTAGTTTAAACGTTGTTATGCCAATAGAATTGATAACAAAAGAAATTGTACATTCAAACCACAATTTGTATACTTTCTGAATCTTGACTTTCCTTTCGAAAATATATTTTAAAAAACTAAAGTCTTAACAAGAAAAACATATACAAAAGTCTTACTGTTTCATACAATACAAATAGGGCCGATTCGAGAGTGCGAAGTGTACAAACACACATGAAAATCATGTGTATTTTGCTCAAATTTTTAATGTTCATATGGACCTTAGTCCCACATTTTATACTGTATAATTTAGGCGGCACAAATAATATGAGCCACCCATGTCTATAATAGTTTGTTTGTATCAATCTATGTAATTAATACAAGTAGATATGTATGTACTCATATCTATACATTTAAAAAAAAAAAATTCTTCAAACATATAATTAAGAAACGTTCATGTACTATTTTCGGTTTGGTTACCTGAATTGGTAGTGCGTCCATATCAGCCCGAACCGCAACAAAAGGCTGTCCACCGGATCCGATCCAAGCCCTAATACCCGTTTTTGCTAACGGATATCTATACATAATACCCATACGGTCCAGCTCGGACCTTACGAGCCTACTCGTCTCGACCTCCTCAAACGCTAGCTCCGGGTTCTCATGGATCGTCCGCCTAACGTGTTTGAGCCACGCCACGTTATCCGGCTCATAGGTCAGCCTAAGAATCTCTTCAGAACAGGCTTTGGTCCAAACCCGACACTCATCTGACCTGACCCGAGTCGGTTGACCCGATGATTGGTTCTTGGTCGGTGTCGGCCGTAGTAACATCCTAAAAGGGTTGTCGTTAGGATATTTCACTTCAAGAAAGGGTAAGTTGGTGGCTATGGTAAGAGAGACAAAGATTATGGTTAAAGAGACATAGAGAAGATTAAGTTTCCGGAGATTGTCCATTAACTTTCTGAGAGATAGAGATTCTTGTTCTTGTTCGAGAGAGAGAGAGAGAGAGTTCGAGAGAGAGAGAGATAAAGTTTGTTTTGGTTTTAAAAACAACTTGTCAGAAGAGAGAAAGATTTGGGCATGTGGCCATAATAGGGGTAAAGAGAGAGAGAGAATTAGTCACGTGGGTTAATTATGCGTCGAATCGTAACGGCTGAAGTGACATACCACTTACCACGGAGACTTGTTCACTCTTGACACGTCTCTTTAGATTTTATTTCATCCATTTTTTTTTTCCTCGGCCGGTGATTTATGTTTTTTGTCGTTGTCTCTTTGTTATTTTGTTTCTCTGCCCGTGAAAAGTTAAAAAAAATGTTTTATTAACTCTTCCGTCTAGAAATGAACAAAAAACATAAGTAAATCAAATCTACGGCAAAAAAAAAACATATCAAATCCAACTGAAATTCATCTGAATTTGAGTCGAATTTTACTATATATCCATAAAAGTTTTATAACGAATTATTTGAACAAAGTCCAAATCGAATCTAAATTTTATGCAACTAAACCGAAATAAAATTATTAAAATTTAATATTTTGAGTAAATAAATATTAATAAAAATATATTTTAAATACAAAAAGAATTATAATATAATTAAATATTTTAAGTAAGATGTTTTACCAAATCCGAACTAATTTATCAAATCAAACCAAACTGTATGGAAACAAAATTTTGTAATTTGTCGAACTAAACTTTTTTATGGCCGAATAAATCAACTACTGATTTGATCCACTTTCATCTCTATTTCTTTTGTTTTTTTATAATCTATATATTTTAGAAATCTGGTTTTCTTGGTTTTAAAATATTTTATTGTTTGCTGAAAGAGAGAGGATTATAATATCGTTTTACATAGACCATTCGCGAAGCTGTAATAATTGTGTCCGTATTCCAAAGGAATAGTTTTGACTCTTAGAAAATACTATTGTTATTTTTCATTGGGGACCATATGAATTAATAAAACAAAAAGAAAATTATTCCATAAATATAATACTGTAATTAAAGAACTTCATTTATATCCTTTTTTCCTGTCCGAATTTATTAATATAAAAATAGTTCACAACATCCAGAATCAAATATACGAGGCATGACCATCCAAAAAATTGGTAGATCGTTACTAAAAGCAATATTTGTGCGATTACATATAAAGATCTCTAACCACCCAATACGTTTTGGACGTTCTAATCCGTCTAACTAACGTTTTAAATTTCAGTTAATTAAAACCAAATCCAATTTTAATCTGATTCTTACCCAATTACAAACATAAAACCATAAAAAAAAAAACACATGCACTGATGTGCTCTCGCTTGCTTCTTCTTCTTCTTTAATTAAGCGATAGACTCTCGCTCCTCCTCCACCGGAAATTACCCAGATCAATTGAGCTCCTTTGACATCATCATGGCTGCCACCCACATATATATATATCCAGCGACGACGAGTGAAGCAGTGAACCATAAGTAAAGAGAGAGAGTGAGACGTGTTTCTGTGTATTTGTGTGTGTTTACGCTTTTTGGCTTTTCTTCGCCTCTTCCACGGCGTGAATCGACTTTTCCCAGATCTCATCTCTTCCGTGTTTGATTCACTCAAAATCTGCAGGCGAATTGAGATTCATATATCATTATCGCTTGCACTAGGTTTTAATCAAATCGAGATCTCCGGATCTGATTGTGTCGGTGTTCAATTTTAGCAAATTTGAGCCAAGATTCAAATTTTGTCGGGTTTATGTGCATTTAGGGTTTGTCGGGATTTATGTGCAATGGCTATAATGCTTCTTTTTAATTTTGTTCTTCTTCTTTCTCCATAGGTTTGTCGGGATTTATGTGCAATGGCTATAATGCTTCTTTTTAATTTTGTTCTTCTTCTTTCTCCATAGGTTTGTCGAGATTTAGGGTTTAGTTGTGTTTTAAATAAAAACGGATTTGGTTTTAATTAACCGGGTTTTAAAACACTAATTAGACTGATTAAAACGCCCAAAACACGCTGGGTGGTTACAAACCTTTACGTGTGTAATCAGATCAAATAGTTTTGTTTTATGTGTAATTAGACCTACCTAGTTTTTTCAGGTGGTTTGTGTTCGGTATATTTGCTTCTGCGTGGTTGTGGACTGTTTTACCTTTATTAATAGAGATTAAAGATTCATACATAGGGATTTAATCTAGAATGACTTATATCTAATCACCTAATATAAAGTAGCACTTACTACACTCTCTAATATGTAGATAGAAGGCATGTGAAAGAAGCTGTAAAACCTTATGTTCTTTCTAATCACCTGCATCATTAATATAAATGGTTCAATGTCACTTTTTTTTTTTTTGTGTTTAGATAACTAGTGGCAAACATTGAGAAACTTAAGTTTTCGGCTCTCAAAATTATTGGAGCAAACTACAAATGGACCATCGATGTGGAGCTTTAGAGTCATAAGAATTATCCGAGACCATAAAATAGGAAAATATATCGCTTCCCAACTATAAAGCAAAGACGATAATTTCACTATAGTATCACTATAGTATCACTATTAAAGTATTCATGTAAGCCTATTACTGAAGCTGAAATGCTCGAGAGACTTACCTCACTCTTCATAAAGAACACCGTGTCTTGCAAGAAATGTATAGAACTTGCAGATACAAAAGGTTTATCGAGTTAATTGTTACTCTCATACTAGCGGAGAAAAATAATGAACTTTTTCTTGAAAACCAAAACTTTCGGCCTACGAAAAATCCAAAAAAAGGGAAATCAACTTATCGAGATCGTGGTCGTCGATTAAACTATGGACGTGGGAGATCCTTTAACCCACAAAGGAGGAGGTCTTTTAAATAGGTTCAATCTGAACAAGGTCCCAAAGAAAAAGAATACCAGGAAAGCAACGCACAAAAGCTTGAGAACATCTGTTACAGATGTGGATCAAAAGAACATTGGGCCCATGTATGTCGAACCCCTAAACATCTTTGTAAGTTGTATAAAGAGTCTCAAAAGGGACAAGGGAAATAAGTGAATCTCACGAAACACTTTGAAGGTATATCGTACCTCGATGCTTCTAACTTTGTGAACAATTTCGACGGGACCGCTCATTTGGATAACTAAAATGCTTGTAGTGAGACTACTAGTCTCCATAATACCATTATCTCAGTTATTTTAAATGATGTTGTTTCTTAAAATGAACTAATGTATGATATTTTAAATGATGTTGTTTCTTAAATGAACTAATGTATAATTATTTTATGTTTTCTATATCAATAAAATTTGTTTATATTTATTAACGTTTATGTTGATTACAAAAATAGATGAAGATTCAAACAAAACAATAACAAGAAAAAATCTTAAAGAAAATTGTATACTAGATAGTGGAACAATGAGACATAAGAGATTTTTCTTTGATTAAAATCGACAAAAATTATTGTCAATACAATATCGACTCCTATGAACTTGATTGAAGGAAGTAGCAAAGCTAATTTTATTGCCGAATGAAACAAAATTTTCCATAAATAATGTCTTATATTCTACAAATTCTAAAAAGAATTTGTTGAGTTTCAAAGACATATACCTTCAAGGATATGAAATCCAGCCACTAAGGATGAGAAGAAATATATGTATAGAACTTCTAATAAAGCTGGAAAGAGGCATGTATTTGAAACATTCTCAGAACTTTCTTCTGGTTTGCATTATACTTATATAGAAGCAATAGAATCACATCTTGTAATCAAAATAAATCCATAATATTTCACATTGTGGTATGATCGCCTTGATCAGCCTAGCACCACAATAATGCGGAAAATCATAGAGAGCTCACATGGTCATTCAATGAAAATTCATGAGATATATCAGGGGAATAAAATGACATGTGCAACATGTTTTCTAAAAAAATTGATCACAAAACCATCGTCAACCAACATTAATAAAGAAACATCAAAGCTCTTTGAACGAATTCAAGACGATATTTGTGGACCGATTCATCCACCATGTGGACCATTCCACTATTTTATGGTATTGATTGATGCATCTAGCATATTGTCACATATTTGTCTATTTTCATATCAAAATTTGGTATTTGCGAGATTCTTAACTCAGATAACTAAATTAAGAACTTAGTTCTCTAATTATTTCATTAGGAGAGCTAGATCCGACAATGCTGGTGAATTCACATTCCAAACTATCAATGATTATTGCATGGTAACGAGAATTAAAGTTAAACATCATATAATTAAACGTCTGCCATTGATTGCAAGAACATCGTTCATGAGATCAAGACTTCCAAATTCTGTATGGGACATGCCATTTTGCATGAAGAAGCACTCATTCGAATAAGACCAAGTGCATATCATTAGTATTGTCTATTATAGTTAGCATTTGGTCGATAACCAAATTTTCTAATCTAAAGATTTTTGGTTATGCTGTGTAAAACTTGATGGAGAAATAATTTCTCCTCGAGTTTCACCCGTGAAGTACTAAAAGAGTATTCTCATGAGTTTACCCGAGATGCTTACTGATATGTTTGCATTTTGCATCATTTTAGCTTGGTTAATTCACACATTTAGACTTGTTATTTAACCTGTTCTTGTCATTTATCTCTAGTTTTGCATACTTAGAGTGTTTTGCATTAGGTTTGCATACATCTTGCATATTTGGCTTATACGATACTTTTAGGCGATTCGGAGAAGTTAGCATCAAATTAAGCTGTCTAGGGCATCGACTCGAGCCACTAGGGTCAAGACGAGGAAGCTAAGGCTGGAGATGATGCAGAAGCAAGCTCGAGCCTATAGGGTCGAGCTAAGGGGTCGAGTCAACACAAAAGATGTCATTGTGGAGGTTTTGGCCAAGCTCGAGCCCCATGCTCGAGCTCCCGAAGAAAAAGAGGAGTCTTGAGTTTTCAACCTGCCCCATAGGTCGAGTAGGAGGCTCGAGCCCATGGTCGAGTAGAGGCTCGAGCTCAAGATACAATGCAACTTGATTTCACCCTGATTTAGCACACCACCACCTGCATAGTCGAGCAGACCTTATCCCGCTTTTTACCATTTTACCCATGATGTTTTAGGGTTTTTAAGACTTAGTATAAATACCTAAATGCGGATTAAGATTTCTAAGTTTGTTTTATGCCTAATTTTCGCTTTCCTCTCTTCATTGTTCTTTCTTGTTCTTCATTTCCACTTTGTAGTTTGATTTCTTTGTTATTTTAGTTGATTTCTTCTATTTCTATCATATCTCTCATTCTCTCTATCTATGCAAGTTTCTAGATTTCTCTTGTGAATGATGTTCTTCATAATTTTAGTACTATTAGGTTTCCGAGGATGGGTTAGATTAGTGTGGAATCTTAGTCTCCTAGGTGGTTTGTTCGATTGTTTTAATCCCTTCTAAATCAGTGTTCTTAATGCTAATTTCTCTCTCGATCAATTGAGATTAGATCTTAGGTGTTTTTCCACCCAGAAGGTGTTTGATAAAATGCTTGAATGAATTGATGTTGAGATTGCATTCCTAGCCTAAGGATTAGATGTCTAGTGGTGTTTATGACAGTATTGAACTGGTCTTATTGCCTGCTAGGGTAGATTTCGCCAAGGGATTGGGTCTGAACTAGTCTACCAGGTTACTTATCACGGGAGTGGACTTAACCGTTGTGATGTTTGATGTCTAGGGAATAGCTTGATTGAGTTTTGTTAGACCACCTAAGTAGGCTAAGAGGACACACTAAGTCGACACCCCATCCTTAGGAACTTCTCTCTTGATTGATTGAATTCCTCGCCTCAGCCCTATAATCGTCTGATTGCCTTTGTTAGTCCTATACAGATTCGTTTTAGATTCCTTTCAGTTTGTCTAGGTGTTAGAGTCCTATACGCCTCTACTTTTGACTTGAACGGTTTGATCTTATCCTTTTTGGTTAATATCTTCACCCTTATGGATTGACACCTTACTATACTGCAACGAAATCTTGGTCTAGTAAGAAATTGACATATATCACTTACTGTAAGTGCACGGTTAGTCACTTGTAGTAGTGGTCGGGATCGATCCAAAGGGGAGATACGGTTTAACACACTAAGCTATATAAGAATCAACTTAATCTAGAGCAATTAAAGAGTAAAATGGAACCAACTAAGCTAAGCAACAATTAAAACAAGTAAGAGATCAATAAGTGAAATGGAAGGGTCATGGGTTAAGCTATTGCAGTAACTAAGGAAATATGGTTGGAAAATCATGCGATCTGATCAAAACGAGCTATCAACAATCCCAAGATAAGAGACTAATTAAATATTAACCCAATTCCTTGGCGAAAACCCATTTGAGAAGATTCGAATTGCTTGAACTTCCGTAGACATCATACTCATCTATTTACATAGGCTAGGACATGTAAACTCATGCTTAAGTTTGACTAAGGAATTTCATCGAACACTTTCCGGGCAAAGAATTGAACTTCCCTAAACTAGTTTTCTCAAGTCTAATCTAGCAGGAAGAGCCCTTAAGCATGAAGGATCTAAACTAATATATCATTAAAGAGCTCAAATCTAGGATTATCCAACCATAGAACCCTAGCTACCTACTTAACTCACAACCCAACCTTGAAAGTACTCACACATGGTGGGGAAAGCAAATGAAAGAGATAGAGATGAAGACATAAACATCATAAAATAGAAATCAAAGGTTTACAAAGTTTGTAATTATAAAATACAACCTTATAGCCTAAGAAATAAACCCTAAACAATGTCTTAGATGTGTAAAATCTTAGTTCTTTGGTTACAACTTGGGATATTTATAAAGGGTCCAAAATTAGGTTTCCAAATTTTCTCGCGACCATGTCATCAGTTGATGCCATGTCCGATGCCTGGCTCTGGAAATGCGACGGATGAAGCTTCAGGACATGGCATCAGTTGATGCCTCCTCTATTGCTGGTCGATGCCTGCTACGGGAAACACGTTAGACAAAATTCCCGACGATGCTGATGCCTCCCTCCTAAGTGGTCGATGCCTGCTACTGGAAACCTTTGTTGAGTAGACTTCTGGAAGGGTATCGACCGATGCCTCTTTTCTGGTTGTCGATGCCCTCAGCTGAAAATATTGATTTTGTGCTCAAACCCCTCTTTCTTGGTTCCCAACTGATGCTAAAGCTCCTCAACTCCATTAGCTTAATGAATCTCCTATAGTTGGCTCCAAAAAGTACAAAAGACAAGATGAATGCTATTCCTAGGACTCTAATGCAATATAGAGCTAAAATGCATCTAATATGCAACTTCTAACACTTAAGTTATATGAAAATGATGCAAACTGATATGCTAAAATGGGTTAAATACAGAGTTATCATGTGACTATAGTACAAACAAAACATACAAAGATGAGACCCAAAGAAGGTTGGGTATATATATTGGATGTGATTCTCCATTAATTATACGATACCTAAAACCACATACTGGTGATGTCTTTACGTCATGTTTTGCCCGTTGTCATTTTGATGAGAAAGTATACCTGGTTCTAGGGGAGAAAATTAGCAAGTATGGAAAAATATCAAATGGTTTGTACCATCCCTTCTACATCTTGATCATCCTACAATATAGTAAAAAATAAAGGTTCAAGGAATTACGCAATTGCAATGTATAGAAAATCCACTTCCCGATGCATTTGCAGATACCAAAACGGTAACTAAATCATATATACCAGTTGTAAATGTTCCTACTCGAATTGAAATACTATAAGAATATAGAAAAGCAGATGATATGCGTGAGTGTAGAACACACTTGAAGCTTGGTAGACTAGTTGAATCTAAGGATAAAAATCCTAGAAAACGAAAAAAAAGTTGAAAAGCATGATATTCCCAAAATAGCAGAAAGCATTTTGGACGAAACCAATATGAGTCTAATGACAATGTGAGCATCATGAACCTGAAGGAAATCATGGAATTTTTTCAACAATATCCATAATGGAAAGATATGAAATCAAAATAAAATGGATGATGTTGATGACGTTTTCTCATACTTTGTGTCAAGGGAAATAAATGAAGAAAATGAGGATCCAAAACTAAAGTTAGTATATGGATGACAAAAGAAACATGACTACATAAAATGGAAAGATGCAATACAAGTTGAACTTGATCCACTAAATGAAATTACAAGATACAAGGCTCGTCTCGTGGCTCAAAGATTTTCTCAAAGGGCTGGGATTGATTATGAGGATGCAATAACGTTTAGATTCATGATAAGTCTAGCAGCTGGCGAAAATTTACAGATGCGTCTCATGTATGTCGTTACAACATATTTATATGGATCACTAGATAACGATATCTATATGAGAGTTCCAGATAGGTTTAATATGCCAAAGGCATTAAATTCTAAATCCAAAGAATTATGTGCAGTAAAATTGCAAAGATCATTATATGGGTTAAAGCAATTTGGATGAATGTAGTATAATCGTCTTAGTGAATATTTTAATAAAAGGACATGTTAACGATTCTATATGCCCATGTGTTTTCATCAAGAAAACAACATCCGAATTTGTGATAATCGCGGTATATGTTGATGATCTTAACATAATCGGAACTCAACAGAAAATACCGAAAACAACGAACTATTTAAAAGGGGAGCTTGAGATGAAAGATCTCGAACAGATGCATATAAATTGAACATACTCAAAAGGATATATTTATACATCAATCCACATACACTAAAAGAGTGTTACGTTTTAATATGGCTAAGGCAACTCTTCTCAGTAATCCAATGGTCGTTAGATCACTTAATGTTGAAAGTGATCCATTCCAACAACCTGCGAAAAATGAAGAGATACCTGGTCTTGAAGTGTCATATCTAAGTGCAATTGGAACTCTTATGTATCTTGCAAATTGTACTCGACCTGATATATCATTTTCTGTTAATCTTTTGGCTAGATTTAATTCGTCTCCTACACGAAGACATTGGAATGTCATTAAACATCTCTTTCCTTATCTTCAAGGAACTATTGATTTAGGATTATTTTATCCAAAGAATTTCAATGGTCAAATGAATTGTTTTGGAGATGCAAGATATTTATCAAATCCACACAAAGTTCTATCACAAGCTGGATATGTGTTCACAAAAGGCATCGCTATATCATGGCCCTTTTAGAGTATACGCTTGTGGCTACTTCTTCAAATCATTACTGAAATCATTGCATTTTATGAAGCGAGTAGAGAATAAGTATGACTAAGATCGATAAGTCGACACATTCAATCAAGTAGTTGAATTCGTCTGAATACAGAACCAACTATCTTATATGAAGATAATGATATATCAAAAGTACAGACTAAACATATTCTTCCAAAGTTCTTTTCATGCATCTATGAACTCGTAAGAATAAAGATATAGAAGTAAGATATGTCCGATCATCTGAGAATTCTACAGATCTCTTCACGAAATCATTATCCACTATTTTGTTCAGGAAACATATCCATAACATTGGAATGCGTCGTCAACAGGACTTAGAATATATGATCCTGATCATTCTAGGGAAAACTTGCGTGGTTTCAATGGTTTTTCTAGAAAGATTTTTAACGATACAACATTTTTTTATGCAGGAAACATAATGACACTCGCATCTAAAGAGAAGTGTTACAAAATTCAGTAATAAAAAAGAGGAATTCTCAAAGTCATAAAATAATGCGCACATGTGATAAATGTTAAGTATAAAATATAATTTGTGTGGAGTCCACTATCACTATGCATTCATGCATAGTAATATACTTTTTTTACGTCTATCTAAACGATCGAATTCGATTAATATAATTGACTTCACAACTTCAGTTAATAAAAGAGTAATAACAAAAAAATGCATAATTTAACAAAACTGCATTCAATACAATTTACATTTATACTATTCAAAAGTGACGCCGATACGACACTTGCATCTCGGTTACATAAATATCAAAATATTTGGAAAGGATCAAACTTTTTTAAAAATTGGTTTGTAAAATACCGGTTGGGTGTCAACAAACAAACATTTATTTCTCTTTAAAATATTAGAGACGAAAAATGTGTCCGTTGTGATTAGGAATCTTTCTCTAAGTGACGAAGTTGAAACAATCATTATAGAGTACAAATCAGAAGAAAGCTCGACCTTCTATTCAAACCTAATTAGACAACCATGCTACATGTGAGGAATATATTATCATGGAACACATCCATGATACTTATCATCATTATTGGAGGAAGCTAGTTTTACGGACCACAAAAGGAACAACCCTAACTAAAAATATCACTTGTTTCTGTAGCATAAATGAGAAAAATCGTTTTGAACAACATAGATAGTTCTACTAGAAGCCAATTCAGAAAAATTACTAAAACATCAATTTCATGACACAGGAATTCATACCATTTCAATAAAATTCATAAACACAACCATCAATCAGTACTCTTTAACAAAAAACAAAAAAAATGGGATAGGTTGATCCACTCCTATCCAAACCTAATCAGAATACTCTTATCCAAATATTAAACCATATCTTAATGGATTTATTTTCCAACTAGATATTCACACGGATTCTTTTTATTAATTAATATATATATATATATAATATACTGATTTGCTGATTAAATATAAAAATTATAATATTATAAAATTTAAATAGATAAATTTGTATTTATCAAATTTTGACAATCTCATGTATTAAATGATACTCACGGTGATAGTTGATAGTTGCTTCACATATAAATGATATCTGTGACAGTTGATTCACATATAAATTATTTTTCCTATTATTATATTAATTGAAACTATGTTAGGAATAATATAAAATAGAATATTTTTCGTCTATTATCTCACGATTATCCAATGAAATATAATCCCAAATAGCATTAATGGATTGTTCATATTCTTTAAGTTTATTTGGCTGAATCACATTCTCAAAATTAACTGAGCAACCACCATTATATTCTAAACTGATATAAAAGATTAAAATTAGTATACTTTTCATTTGATTGTAATTCTAGCGATATATATATAATTATAAAATAGATACAATCGCTCTTTTTGATACTGGTGCCGACCTAAATTGCATGAAAACAGGACTAGTACCAAAATATTTTCATCACCATACAAATGAAAAATTCTCCGCAACGAATAATTCAAATCTTCGTATAACTTCAAAAACGGAAGCTTCGATACTAAAAGACAATATTCTTTTTAAAACTGCTTTTCTCACAAATGATATATACCAATGTTATAGATGATTCAATTTCTTTCAAAACTCACGATAAAAAATTATAATTTGAATTAATGGAGACTCCAAAAAAGAGGAGTCTAAATTTAATAAAAGCTTGCTCGATATAGGAAAATTATATAAATTCTTTAATCAATAGCAAAAAATTCCGTTTATAAAATCTACAAGCAGAATTTTTTGTTGAGAAAACAAAATAAGCATTAGAAACCTTGATTACAAAAGAGAAATTTTCAAAACTAAGTAAATTATTCGCGGAACAATTATGTTCAGATTTACCAACTGCTTTCTGGGATAGAAAACAACATATTGTTGATCTACCCTATGGAGAAAAATATGATGAAAGAGAAATTCCTACAAAGGCTCGTCCAATTCAGATGAACTCTAATTTAGAAAGTCATTGTAAGAAAGAAATTTCAGAATTTCTAAACAAAAAAAATAATTTCGAAATCAAGATCTTCATGGTCCTGTGCAGCTTTCTATGTGAATAAAAATTCTGAAATAGAAAGAGGGACTCCAAGACTTGTAATAAGTTATAAACCTTTAAATTCGGCAATAAAATAGATTAGATATTCAATACCAAATAAAAAAGATCTCCTTCAAAAACTTCATTCTGCACACATTTTCAAAATTTGATTTAAAATCAGGATTTGGCAAATCCAAATATCTGAAAATGATCGATATAAGACAGCATTCACTGTTCTTTTTGGGCAATACCAATGGAACGTAATGCCTTTTGGTTAAACAAATGCACCTTCGGAATTTCAAAAAATTATGAATGACATATTTTCCGAATATTCAAAATTTTGTATAGTATATATCGATGATATAGTTATTTTCTCAAACTCTCTTGAAGAACATTTCAAACACGTAAAAATATAACTATGATGCATGAAAAAATAGACTTGTTATTTCAAAAAAAAAATGTCTTTATTCTAATCAAAATTAGATTTTTTGGTCATTACATATCCAAAGGTATGATAAAACCAATAGAAAATTCATTATAATTTGTTAATAAATTTCCTGACAAACTTTTAAACAAGATTCAGTTACAAAGATGCCTTGGAAGTCTTAATTACGTCCTAGATTTTTGTCCAAATATCAATAGAATAGCTAGACCACTACATGATCGTTTAAAGAAAAACCCAACCCCTTGGACAGATGAGCATACTGTTCTAGTTCAAAAAATTAAAATATAAGTCTTAGAGATCCTATGTCTGCATATAGAGGACCCATATTTAACAAAAATTGTAGAAATAGAAGCTTCTGATATAGGATACAGGGCTATTCTAAAACAAAAGGAAACAACTAGTCGTGAGAGTATAATACAATTTACTTCTGTCCATTGGAAGAAACCCCAGAAAAATTACTCAACTATTAAAAAAGAAATATTAAGTATAGTTTTATGTATACAAAAATTCCAAAGTGATCTTTTAAATCAAAAGTTTATTCTGAGAATTGATTGTAAAAGCGCCAAAGATGTTATACAAAAAAAGTTAAGAATCTTGTTTCGAAACAAATTTTTGCCCGATGGCAGACTTTATTAAATATTTTTTATTTTGATATAGAATATATTAAAGGAGAAACAAATTTTATTCCAAATTTCTTAACTCGAGAATTTCTCCAAAACAAGTACGATGCCACCAAAGATGATTGACAAAGGCAAAGGCCTTTCCCTATAATAAAACCAAGAAAAAATCCAAACTTCAATAACCTCCAAACCTAAAACAGAACCCTGGATTACAGTTACCAAAAAGAAACCAGAAAAAGAAAAAAAACAATTCAAATACCCGAAGAAATGCTAGATCAGATACGAACCTTACAACAAGATTTTGAAAAAAGTTTTGCAAAACAAGAGAAAGATAATTCTTCAAAAATATCCTATTCTCTTGAAATTTCAAAAATCCCTAAAGCCTCCTTAAAAATGATTTCAAAACAAAACTAGGCTTCAAAAATAATTTCAAAACCTTTAAACAATTCACAAATTGTTTTAAAGGAATTTCCACAAAAATCTTCTTCGGAATATTTCGAAAAATCGATTTACCAAAATGTTATTACAATTGAAAAAGACTTCTTTGTTGAAAATGATTCATTTTTACCCATCGAAAAGTTTTTTGGGAAAAATCAGTTTTTTTAAACCATTCAATACAAATAAAACTGTATTTTATCAAACAATCTTGAAAATTACGGGATCCGTTACTTTTAAACACTATTTCCTTGACGAAAATCATACGGATCCTGCTTATTCCAGTTTCAAAATACAAGAGATCATTTCACCAGAAAACTAAGACTATGATCTTAATGATAATATAAGATTCTCATAAAGCTTTTCAAATCTTTCTTGTTACGAAATCTCATTCAATTACTGGGATTATTGCCAAGGTTGGTATAATTTTTTCTTAATTCAATCTCCCAAACACAAACACACTTGGTTAATCTTTTTCGATACTACTTATAACCTATCCAAATCACCCTTTTGGTCCATTCAATGATGGAAAAACTTTGGTTATATCATAGATATTTTCAATCTTCGGGTAAACAAATCCTTCCAAATCTTCAAAAACACTTTCATACCATCTGATGACGAAAAAAGATTTCCCGCTTTAACCCTTTTTCACTCCAAATTTCATTTACCTTGGATTTTCATGGACTTTCGAATTTTCAAATGATGTGATATCAATCATCAGGCAAAGATTTAAAGTCAAATAGTGGGACAAATATAGAATCCCTTCAAATCTATATCCTTTCAACATTCCCGAATCGATATGAACCCATAATTCAAAATCTCTTAACCAAACTCCTTCACAAACACTTACCCAAACACCAGAATCAAAGATATTGTCCATGGCAGCTGCAAAATCAGAAAAAGAAATCAAGTCAATCTCGATGCGATTCTTACCAACGATATCGACTCAGCACTCTCAAACATCAAGAAATGAGCCTGACACGCCTGAGATAGATGAAGACATTTTTGGTAACAGCGGAATGTAAAAAAAAAAAAAAACTATGACATTCTTCGGAAACACGAGACGTCATCCACTACAAAATGATCAAAACATCATCATCAAATATCAAATACAAAGACGACAACCACTTAAAAAAACAATGAAGACCAGACCCAAAATGATCAAAACGCCTTCAACAAACATCAGACTACAAGACGACATCCACTACAAAAGATGAAAAAAATCAACTCCGCAAAATCCTCGAGCAAACTACAGTTACTGTCGGCACACGACATCCACTACAAAAATAAGAAAAAATAAATTCTGCAAAATCCAAAATTAGTATATGTCGGCACGCGACTCCGAATGAAACAAGGTACAAAACAAAATCATTTCAATCTTCACGACAAAAGCAAAAGCAAAAGTAAAACGAATCTAAAAAAAGACTAATGATGGCTCCTTTAGTGTCGACATCAAAATCTATTCTACATTTTATATAGAAAACTACCATTAGTAGAAAGTTATTTTTTCTTTTTTGATATTTTTGTTTAAACTGATATAAAATTTTTGGATTGTTATGAGTTATCGCTTTGACACGTGTCGCAGTCTAAATTATTAATGACACATGTCAAAATCTAATGAATTATCCCTTTGACATGTGTCACGCTCACGTTAAACGCACTGTTTTATATAATAAGGCTAGATATTGGACCTGTGCGATGCACGGGTTCTTTTTATTACGGGTTCTTTTTGTTAATTAATGTTGTTGAAAACTTCCTGATATACAATATTTTCTTGAACATTACTTTTATATGATTTTGTTTCAACGTTGAGAATTTTTAGTCATGCAACTGTTGTTACTCTTGATAACGCAACGTACAATTGCTCAAGAGAGAAGACTGGGTTTGGCAAACATAACCCAACTTAGTTCAATGTTTGACCTTGACTCTTGTTGATAGTTGTTGCATAACAAACTCGCACATGGAACTATTCTTAGTTTGAAAGACCATTTTGCATCACTTGACGTGAGAATTATCCTAGAAATAAGAACTGCTTCCCCAACATAAGTTCCAGTAAGTATTTCTGTTTCGACAATCTTTGTGCCTAAGCGAGTTACCATTAATCTCATACCATTGCAAATCCCCTTTCTTTGATCTAAATTTCTTAGCAACATGATTGACACACTTATCTTTAGAGTTAGTTGGTGGTCGGAAATAGATGAAAGTTTCAAAGAATTTAAAAATAATTCAATTTTTAATTTTACATTTTAATTTTCTTACATAAAAAAAATAAGTTTCTACTTTTCTTAATCAAGGAAAATAATCTTAAAAAGTAAATGATTTCATCTATCCAAAATTTAGATACAATAAAATGAATGCAATCTATTTTCTATTTAATACATGAACTAAACTCTAAGATACAAGACCTTCTCTAACCACAAAATATTTACATATACATAAATTTTATAATATTCTGTTTATTGGATAACATCATTGTAGATCTTTTTTTGTTCGTCATTTAATGTTTTCATCTCTGAGCATTGGGTTATTTATCTGTTTCAACAACTCCTTATCTCGCTTTGGCATATCTTCAAACTCTGTCAGTGACTTATCATTTTATGCCATGATTTTCTCTATTTATATAAGTGTATCACCTTATAACACTTCATCAGGGAATTGGATATCATTGAAGGTTAATGACTTTCTTTGTATATGTGGTATATCCTCTACCAGGTGATGCCAACAATGCTCCCATAGAGATATAGGACTACTTAATTCGCAATAAAGTAACAATGTCACAAAGAGAACACGAAGCTGAAAAGAAGATGCGTATTGTGCCGCTTCGTCCCGTGGTCTCTTTCTATCCTGATCACCATCCAACTACCGTTTTGCACAACATGCTGCTAGAAATGATGTGTGCAATATTGTTCACGATAAGTATGTCATCAAAGTTAATATTTTAAAATAGTAAATATTAAAGTGCCTGAACTTGACATTTTGCTAAAACTGATAATTGTCTTCTCTCATGAGTCAATTATATTTTCATATTTTTATTCTACATTTTATATAGAAAATTAACAATCAATTTTCTTTCCTATTATTTTGATATTTTTATTAAAACTAGAAATTATTTATTTTACATTTTTTGGTTTGTTTTTTTTTTAACTAACAATTTTTCTGTTATTGACATTTTTACTTAAACTGACAAATCTTAATTAATTATCTATTCTACATTTTTATAAAGAAAATTAACAATAAATTGTCTTTTCTATTATTTTGATATTTTTATTAAAACTGAAAATGATCTATTTTACATTTTTTGGTTTGTTTTTTATTTTAACTAACAATTTTTCTGTTACTGACATTTTTACTTAAACTGACAAAATCTTAATTAATTATCTATTCTACATTTTTATAAAGAAAATTAACAATAAATTGTCTTTTCTATTATTTTGATATTTTTATTAAAACTGAAAATGATTTATTTTACATTTTTTGGTTTTTTTTTTAACTAACAATTTTTTTCTGTTATTAACATTTTGCTTAAACTGACAAAAATCTTAATTAATTATCTATTTCTACATTTTTATATAGAAAATTACCATTAAGTTATCTTTTCTTGTAAATCGAGAAAGAAATATGAAAAAGTGCTTGACTTTCATTAACATACGACATACGTATTTATACAGGTTTCTTGAGTTACAAGATAAAGCTCAATCTCTAACAGAATATCAAGACTAATTATGCAATCTTATCCATCTAATCCACGATCTCAATATGATCTTATCTATCCAATATACAATCTTATCTAACATTTCTATTATTATATTTTTATTAATTACGAGTTTTATATTTTTATTAAAATGAAAAATTATATAATTTTATTAAAAATAGAATATCTATTCTACATTTTTATATAGAAAATTAACATTATCGGAAAGTTGACATGTGTCGAATTCTTATGTGTTATCTCTTTGACACGTGTCACATCAAGATTAGATGACACGCGCAATCTAAGAAAACGTCAAAATCTAATTTATCTCTTTGACGTGTCATTTCGCGCAGCGTTCAGTTTATATAATAAGATATTTGATAGACTGAATATGAATCTAAATCGAACCAAAAAAAATCAAATTGCAAAAGTCAATTGATGTCTTCCAGATATCGTAATTTAAAACGGCCGGGGTTATGCTCCTCAAGAAACATGGTTTGCCTTTATCTAGCAGTAATCGAAATTGGTCAGAATATCTTTAGATCTGTTGGACCATATGGACCTCCCATAGCTACTGCATCTTCAATGATCGACATCTTCAAACTAGCAGATAACCAACACCAGAGCAATTCAAGATGCCTATGAATGGTAACTAGAACATAAATTGGACAAACCACATCAGTTGCAAGAAGGGTTTTCATCACCGAAATTCGAAAAAATAATTGTTTGAAAAGTTAAGATAGAGAAAAAAAAATCCTAGAGGAAATTAGCTGCAAAAAAAAAAATATATATATATATATATATATTCAAAACTATATTCATACCAATACTAAAAACTATGAGTGGCCATTTGGTTACTCAGTTCGGTATGGTTACTTGATTTTGGAATCCAAAATACTCAAAAATACCAATAATACTGGAAAATATCTTTAAATACCGGAAAATATCTAAAAATACCCAAAATACACAGATTTTTTTGGTTCTATTCAGTTCTTTTCAGTTTTCGGGTATTAATCGAAGTGAACCGAGAACCGATCGATTGGTTATCAAATTTGCACCTGATCGATTACTATACAGGAACCAAAATCAAACCGAAGCCCTTATTTTGTTTCGGTTCGGTTATTCGGCTCCGGTTTAAATGCACGGGGCTACTAGAAACAACTTAACAACACAGGCAAAATAAAAAATTTTGTTCCTACCTCTACTAGAAACCACTAGAACAGAACAAGGGCATCACATTTACATTAAAAATCTATCATATCAATATCATGTCCTCAGGCAAAGTCTAACATAATACGAAATCATATAGTAAACCCTTAACAGGAGATTCAAAAAAAAAAAATGTTCTTCTTCTTCGTTGGTGGATTAGGTCAACAAGTGAGGCAGGTGCTTAAATCTGGAGCCGGAACATGCATAAGATGCGGCTCTGAAGCCGATTTGGTCGATTACGACAAAGTCTTGAAACTCTTCTTCGTTCCTGTCTGGAGATGGCCTGGCAAAGATCCTCTACTTCATTGTGAAGACTGCGATCTGTTCTTCCCTCAGTTTCAGTCGTCACCGCCACCAGTTTCTCAAGCTACATGCCGCTTCTGTGATCGTGTTGTGGAGCCTGAGTTCCGTTTCTGCCCCTTTTGTGGCTCTTCTCTGTAACTTTGGTCTGTTCCAAAGGTTGTACTTATCTACAAATAAATCTTTATATCTCAAGATGTCTTCGTGACTTTAAATGCATGTTTAATTTACTGAGTCTATGAGTTATGTTCTGTTCTTTAAAAACACAATCACTATATATGTAAATTTTTGTCTTTCATAATATACAAATTTAGATTACTTACTCTGGATACAGAATGTGAAAAACAAATTATATACTTATTCTTAGAATACCTATGTGAAACTTATCAAACAGATGGTTCTTGGAAGGCATGAGTTTAGTGGGGAAAACCGATAATTCAATTTCTCATAGTCATAATAGAGTGAACTGTACATAGGGAAAAATGAATAACAATATATCTCCTTTAAATTTACAGTGATGTTTTACATTTTTTACCTACGCAAAAGTTCTTTGTTTCATACTTTCATCAACTTTTAGATGAATCCACAAAACTCCGGATAGTTACTCGGCCAAGCTTTCTCTGCGGCGAGAACGAACCAGATAACAACCTAAACTTTTCTGAGAGGTTTGGCTGGTGAATGTGAGTTGCTAAAACTTCCACGTCGCTGAAACATTAGATTTCCTCAATAACAGTTAGCCGGAGAAAGGTAGTTTTTCATCGCCACGATCTACCCCATTCCTCCATAGTCTATACCGAACTCCGAGCTTGTCATAAGAAACTGGTAAGTTCCATATGTTTGCACCATTCAACATCCGTTCTTGTTGTCCTAAAACCAGCCGCAGATCTTCGTTTAAGACCTGGAAACATAGAAATGGTAATTGAAGATACAGGACGCAATGCGATGATGGTATCTAGATGATGGTATCTAGATGATTGATTCATTTGTGATGTACACTTTACCTGTTCAGCGAAATGTCTCCAGAGATGTTCCATGAATGGAAGATTCTTTAATATAGGAGCAAAGTCTAGTGACATTCGGTATAGAAGTCTTGTCTTGTTTTTCGAAGAAGGTAAACAGACATGGAGTTGATGAAGATGTGTTGCACACTGCTTAGTGCTCTTTCCTTCTAGTTTCCCTGGTTTGGAGATCCCGATTGTCGATAGCACAATACAAGGCGGTTTAAATTCCATATCGATTGGATACGGATCCCAGTACCCTTGGAGACCTGAGGAA
Source organism: Boechera stricta (assembly GCA_018361395.1). Classification (NCBI taxonomy): domain Eukaryota; kingdom Viridiplantae; phylum Streptophyta; class Magnoliopsida; order Brassicales; family Brassicaceae; genus Boechera; species Boechera stricta. Next base: position 12,584,537 of record CM031538.1, on the reverse strand, counting down.
GGTGTTAAGAACTTCACCAAACTGCAGGAGCAGAAACCAAAAGCTTAAAACGAGTACACTTTAAAACAGATTCATCTTAACGATGAACAGAGTAATAAGAGTTAAAATAAACCTTGGGACACTCCAGCCTTTAGCAAAAGTGGATGTGTGAGTGAATGGGGCATGCGCAAGATCTAATAGATTATCTAGAAGCAACCCGTGTTCCACCGGAAGTTCCATTACAAGCTGAGAGTTTATCAGAGAACAAATGAGAGAATGATGCATCCATATGAGATGATTGGATAGGAGATATGCTTGAAATGTAAGAATTACCTCAGCATGGATTACAAACCCTGATGGAGGTTGTAAAGAAGGAAGTGTAGGTGAAGGTGGATCATTGCCGGGCCAGATCCATATCATACCTTCTTGTTCAAGACAAGGCAACGACTTGATCTTCACCTTCAGTAGCTTTGTAGACGGCATCTTCTTACATTCTCCATCGGTTGAGTATTCCCATCCTACAAGGTCACATTTAATAAGATACTAGATGTGGTTTTTCACTTGTTGTCAACATGTGTAGAGAATGAGTTACTAACCATGGTAAGGACATTGAATACGCCCCTCGTTCACTGTGCCAAGATCAAGAGGACACGCTCTATGCGCACACGTATTCCGTACACATCCTGGTTTTCCGTCTTCACCCCGAAAGATGACCCATGGTTGCTCAAAGCATTCGATTGGCACCTTGAGACATAAACAATAGAATTTCTCAGAAGCTTGTAAAGAAAGGGAGACGGAGAAATCAGGCAAGAACTGGAATTATACCATTGTGTCATGCTTGAGATCTGCAGTGAAAGCAACGGGATACCAAAAATTCTTCAAGTGTGGACTATAAGGCGGAACCGGACCAGAAACATTCAAGCTTTTCGCCCCTGTGTTTGTCTTTTCCCTGTCTAACTCAACAGTAGAAGCAGTGGTTGAAGAGGAGGGTTTATCTAATTCTGTTACAACTCTGCCAGGTAACAACCTATCATTAACCAGTTCTTCCATGTGAGCTAACTTGTCTAAAGCAGTTGAAACCCTGGCTTCAGATATATGCACCTGTTTCGTTTTGACTAAGAGTTAGAATAAGTTTGAAGATGAGCTCTAACTAAAAAGCTAATTTTCGAAGAGTAGCATTCTTAAGAACCTGTTGGTGTGCTTTTGATAGTTCTTCCTGCAATCCAGCTAGTTCTTTCTTAACAGTACCGATGGACTTGTACTCACGAGCTAGGGGATTAAGTACATCAACGACCTGATATACATTCATTCCACAAACTTAGAATCAAAACACAACCAACACTAAACGTAAACCATTAATGATTGTTAATACTAAAAATATAGCTACAAAAATAAGTATCTGAAGACATGTGAGTACTTAAAACTGATTGTCCCAATACAACTAGTGAACTGATAAGCTTTGAAGAACTTGAGCTCTTCAACTCTTAGCTATACGTCTACTATATCTAGCCTAGGACTAAATGTAGCAGATTAGAGCTATTTTCATAGCTCTGTTCTTATCATAACCTCAAGAACGCAACTTTACCAACTCGATAGACTTAAACAAGCTCAAAACAGTTCAATGTAGATGAAGTTTAAGGAAGAAACAAACCTTGTCATGAAGAATCATAATGGTAAGAAGATCTTGACGAGCACGCCAATCAAGGTATTGAATATCAAATCTAGCAACTTCCATAGCTTGATTTACATCCAAGAACTTGCCTTTATAAGGAGGAGCTTTTGATCTAGGATCCTCCACATCAAACAAAGGTCTCCACTGACTCTTCTTCTCAAGTAATCCACTCTCATCCCCAAACACAGCAAAAACCCTGAACTCTCCTTTCACTCCCTGAAACCAAACAATCACTCAACCATTCAAAAATCAAACCTTTTCTATCAAACAATCACTCTACTGTCAAATTAGAAGTAAAAAAATTCACAATTAGAAGTAAAAAAAAAAGATTCAAGCCCAAGTGGAAGAAGATGAGTAAAGTTACCTTCTTTCTGGAGATATTAGATGATGGAGTTTTAGAGAAGGAGATAGGAAGAGATAAAGCAGAAGCACTAAACACGGCGGCGTTCATGGCGTCACCGGAAAAGAGAAGAAAGAAGACAATAGACAAACAAAATTTAGAGAAAGTTTGAGATTTTATCTTTTATTTAATTGAGATTTTTTTTGATGATAAGAGTTGGGATTTTGCCCGCGATCTGAGAAAGCCGTCGGAAAGATGACACGTGGATAAGAAATTGTGTACGTGGCAGTACTATCATCCACATGATGGTGAATAAGAATTTGCCAGGTCGGATTCTCTAAGATAGCTTTGCTTTTGTGAATTTTCTTGTTAAGTTTTGTCATTTTCCCGCTTTGGTTTTCCATCACTAGTTTTTGTTGTTAGTGGTCAAAAATATGTATGTTTTTTTTTTTGTTGGCTCGCCAAATACACCTACATTAATGTTTTGATCGGACAAAAATATTTGAAGGGCAGATAGATTTGGAAAAGTTCAGTGATTTTTTTTTTTTTCCGATTCCGTGCTAGCCAACTCTGACGTGAAGCTTCCCAAACTTAACCAATCTTGTGGCTCACGGATGGCTTTTATCAAATCCAAACAATCTGTTTCAAAAACATTGTTAAAACCCAAAAGGTTCACATATTTCACAGCTCACACTTCATTAGCACAATTTCGATGGAGAAATGGTTCTTTTTTGAGCATACACCACGATTTGCTATTGCAGCCGCATTTCAAATGGCAAAGACTATGACACATTTCATATTGCAGAAGTTAAAGATAGGTTTGAAAGAGTGATTAAAAAAAGTGTAGAAAGATGAGAAAACATATATTTCATAGAGATAAAAGTTAAAATGGCGAAGTTTATTCAAACAAAATTGAGTTTTATTTTGAATCTTACCAGCCCTGACCGAATATATTTGGGGCTTCAGGGCAAAAAAAGATTTTGGACATTTTAATATAGTTGAAATTTTAAAATATTTATACCTATTGTTAAAAGGTTTTTAAATATTTTTTTATTTGTTTTTTCAATTGTTGGACATATTTCTAATTTAAAAAGTTGTGAATGTTTAAAATATATGGACCTATTTTAAAAAAAATTTGAAATTGACAAAATAAATCTAAAAAACTGAAATTTGGGGCCTAGTTTTAATTTAAAAAAAAAACAAACCCTTTTATAAATTTTGTTTTTGAAATGGCCACAAGCCTATGGACCATGGCACCTCTGTCCCAGCCCCTTGGACCGGACCTGAATCTTAATGCACATTAAGGTATTGTTGATAACTTTTTGTATTATGTTTTCGTTACTTCTTTTTATATTATATTTGGAGAATTATGTGAAAAACCCTATAGTAAACTAAAATCATTGTATACTAATTTACTATGTAAGTTCATTTTGAGATGATTTGGATTTTAGTCTTCTTTTATGCTGACATGGTTTTCACAATCCTGTTTAGAATCATGGGATCTAAAGCAAGTTTAGAAAACATGATCCTTAGTAATTTTTTAAAATAATTATAACATTATTATTTGAAATTATATGTATATAAATAAATAACAATAAAATACTGATAAAACTATATATCTTCACCATGATTTTTTTAAAAATTTCTTATAATCTTTTTCACTAAACACTCATAATAGTATAAAAATTGTCTTTAAGTAGAGAAAATAATTAGATCATTTAACTTTTTTGTGATATACTTGATCGAAAATAAAATTTTATTAATTACAATATTAAAAAAAAAATTCCGCAAAAGTAAGTGAAACCAAAATCATCTAACAATATCCAATAAGCAATGAGAAAAATGTCAAAAAAATGCACAAGTTTACAAAATACTCATTTTTAATCTCCACTTATTCGGAACGCCGTAAAAAGCCTCATCATACCGCTGACTTCTTATTAAATCTTTGACTTAGCTGTTTTAGACCCACTGTTAACTGAGTTAACAGACGAAACAAACGACGTCCATCGGAACACTGTTGCCATCTGTTCGTCAACTCTGCGTTTCATACCCAAAAACCCTCAATTCGACATTCTAAATCCCTAAATCAACAAAGAAAACTTTTTTTTCTCTCAAATCTCTAAATCCCCAAATGTCGAGTTCTTCAACGGAGTCATATTATCATGTTATCTACCGCGGGATTCCGGCGAAGTGTGCGTGTGGGCTGGATGCGAAAATCTTCACGGCGAAAACTCAAGAAAATTCTGGGAGACCGTTCTATCGATATGTAAGCAAGAAAGAGGTAAGTGATTTCATTCTTCTCTTTAGGTGATATAGGTTATATCTAATTAATTTTCGGACATACTCATCTCTTTAAGTGGGTTGAGGAAGCTGTTCTTGAAGATTTTCAAGATGCAATGCCGAGAATAGGGGAAACTGAAAGTCATATTCTTGAGTTGAAGAGACTGCTTCTAGAGATTAACTGGAAAATGGTAGTCGATGATGAAGAAAGGAAGCGTGAAATTCAGAGGTTGAAGAGGGTATGCATCGGATTGTCAATGGTGGTGGGAGTAATTAAAATTTTTTGTGTCATAACCTTGTTTAATTAAGTTTGTTTGTGTTTCAGTTTGTGTTTGTGATGATGAAACATTGTGTTGTAACTTTTTTTAGTAATAGAAGTTTGGTTGCTAAAATCTTTGTTGTTATGAACATGAGACATCTTGAGAAAGAAAACTAAGAAACAAACACATCCAGACCAAATATCCGACCAAACACATCCTTACATTGATGTCATAAAAACATCCAGACCAAACACATCCTTACACTGATGTCAAAAGTTTACAGAATTGGAAACAAAAACAAATATCCGAAAAACAATCATCTAGACCATGGTCGCCACCCATGTGAGTTTTCTTGTGAACTCTGTCGGTATTCCACATCAAACCAAGGTACCTAACGCTCTATAAGTGTTTGTGCAGCCCTTTGTGTACCACCTTGTGAAGCTTTCTATGTACCACCTTGTGAAGCTCTCTGTGATCCTTCTGATGCTTGTGACCCTTGTCCAAATAAAATTGTTCTTGGTTTCTAGTTCAAATAAACATTATTAGTGAAAATAAACATATAACAAAAGAACCAATATACCTGGATTTTCTTTGGCCGACCTCTAGGCTGCTTGGGTTGACTTGGGACAGCTTCATTCTTACAACCAGTTTTATTGTGACTTTTTTGCTTGCAGTTTGATCATGTCATTACTCTTCCCACGCGTGTTAGCTTGGTGTTATTTGCCACAGTCTCATTTATTTCCCTCTTCCTAGCATAATTGCTTGGTCTACCCAAATTTCCTTTCCTCCATGGTGGTGGCAAGACACGTAACCTATTCATCCTAGGCCACAACAGCTCTCCTTGAACAAGCTAAATACCATCCTTATAAGTCAACCGCTAAGTGTTTGTTGTATAATAACTATTCACGTAATCACCCACTTCCTGTTTTATCCCTATGATAACTGATGTTGCATGTACATAAGGTATACCAATTATCTGCCACTTTCTGCACCCACATGTATGGTGATTCATATCCACCCGATAATGAACACCATCCACAGCAACCTCATGTTTATTATTCCTGGCCATAAATATATAGTAAGATGTAGAGCCTTCTATCATTTTCTCTATTTCAGCATGGACTCTCTTTGTAAATTTTGTCTTCAATCTTCCAGCAATGATATATCTCTTCTGATTCTTGACCATACACTGTCGCCTAATATCTTCTAGAATATCTAGTAGGGGCTTTCTCCTTGCTTCAACATTTTTGAATACCCACTTCTAACACATATGTGCTCATTAACAAACACCTTAATTTGAAACTTTTGTATCCTCTTCTCATATGATGCATAACATCTCCAACCACAGTTAACATCTGTATCGGAATATTTCGCACCTACCTTCTTAGATTGTGAACGATACAACATAATGTCATATCTTGTCTTTAATGAGTATTTCAGAAAAGCAATTTTGAACTCATCTCGAGTTGAGAAACATTTATCGAGTTTAAGATGTTCATCAGGATCCTTTGGTAATTCACGATCAGCCATTTCTTCTTCGGTTTCATCGTCCGACCGCTCTATGGGATCTGGAATCACCTCGTCATCCCAAATGCCTTGCTCACTCTCTGCATCACTAACATCACCAAGGTTGTTCTCATATGCGGCTACCTCTATATCAACTTCTTCGTCTTCAGGTTCACCTACATCTGTCTCTACTTCTTCGGTATCACTATCTTCGAGGTTAGCACAATTCTGGTCACCTTCTACTGCACAATCATCATCACTTATAGATCGTCGTTCTTCGGCTTCATCATCGGGAATTTCATTGGGAGCTTCAACATCGATTTCGTCGGGATTTGGTTCGCTCCAGAAGTCGTGAACTGAACTTCCTGGACGTGGAGGACTTAAGATGTGGCTACCTATCCTCCTAAACATTTGGGGGTTTATCGATGAATCGATTTAGGGCTTAGAATAAGAAATTGAGGATTTTTTATTTAGGGATTTTAATGTCGATTTGGAAATTTTTTTAGATTCCTATATAAGTATGAAACGCAGCGTTGACAAACAGACGACAACAATATTCCGATGGACGTCGTTTGATTCGTCTGTTAACTCAGTTAACAGTGGGTCTAAAATGGCTAAGTCAAAGGCAGTCAAGGATTTAATAAGAAGGCAGCGGTATGATGAAGCTTTATACGGCATTCCGGATAAGTAGGGATTAAAAATGAGTGTTTTGAAAACTTGGACATTTTTTTGACATTTTTCCTCTATATATATGCTCTTGAGATTCTCTTATTGATGTCTGGTATTTCTTAACTAATTTCCAGATTATGCATATTGTTGGTACTCAGCTAAATCTTTTTAATTTATTGGGTCTCTATCTCTCTAGCTCTCACTTTCCTGTTTTGACTATGCATCAACCTATTTCTCTCTCATTCACTTGAGAGCAAGTAATGGGTCCTTGATGCCTATATTGGTCTTTCATGCCTATTGCTCCTGCTTATAAAGCATTGCACTGTGCCATCATTGCATACAATTTCAACGTACACTCTTGTAGCTAATGATAAGAAGGAGGGTGGTTGTAAGTCTAAGTCTGATGTAGTTGTAAGTCTGAGTCTGATGTGGTTGTAAGTCTAAGTTTTGATTCCAAGAAAGCAGAGTCTGTGGTCTATGAAGATGGAGAAAAGCAGAGATGCAATGAGAAGTTGTGCAGGGAAGTTAATAAAGAAGAAGAAATTAATGCAAGGTTGAAAGAGAGAATGCTTGCAATAAAGGATGTGGCACTGAAGCTAGAGGCACGTATTATTGAAGTAGATAAGACTTTTGCAAAAGATTAGAAAATGGAAAACGAGAGGAAATCAGACAAAAAAATGGAGTTTCTGTTTGATCTCAATAATGTCACACATCAATCTTGGTGGGATCCTCTATTTAACCTCTGTTATCCTTGGGCATCATTATTTCTGTTCTTCTTCATCTTCGTATAATTGATCATTCTAGTTTGTCCAAAATCTTTCTTTTTAATTGTAATTACACTGGATTCTTGTCTCCTATCTAAAGGTCGCGTGTTCGATTCACGCTCACTGCACCAGTTGTTAAGGTTCTTGATACCTCAACTTCTGGTTCTCGGTTCAAGCTCATATCTTTGTAACTCCTCTGTTTTTATTCTCACTGAATCTTTTAAGAAACGATGTAATCTCTTGATAAAGGACTCTTTATTGAAAGATAGGAAGGAAAGACGGAAACAAATCGATGAATCTCTAGTGAGACTTCATCGCCTCTAGTTTAGAAAACTAGCCCAGAAAATCCCACAGAAAGCCTGACTCTCTCACGCTCCTCTTAAGCCTTTAAATAGACCAGTCCAAATGCTTCTCACAACCCTAATTTCCCCCTCCTGTAGCAGTGACACCATATGCTTTTTGTATTGCCTTGTCTTCTTGTGTAACGTTCATTTGACTCATTTCTCCTGCGTAGCTGACCTCTCCCGCTTAAGTTTCAGAACGAAATTCAGACGATAAGGTCCGACACAATTTATCAGGTTTTCCAGTGAGACATTTCAGAACGTATATCGAACAAGGAAACAAAGGGATATTTCGGAACGTAATTTGGATGAAGAGGTATGATACATTTTATAAGGTTTTCGTGTGGGACGTTTCATGAATATTGGTTTAAAATATAAGTATTGGTTAGCCTTTAACTAAAACAAAAGAATGTATAAAGCAAGACTTCTCTAGAAACTACGCCTCTTCTGTTGTTTCTTCACCTTCTTCACATTTGCATTTTTCTCTTCTTTGGCTTCTGGAGACCTGCACAAACAAACAAACGAAAAACTAGAAAAGAAGATAACTCACTCCTTTCCACTCAAATCTTTGAGAGCCTTATCAATTGCAAAGACTACCATCTTCTTTATCTGTTTAAACATATTCACATAGAATAAAACCATCTAGAAATGATTGCAACCAGAAATCGAAATAAAACAAGAGATTCCTCTAGCTTGTCCTCTCTTGAATGATGTTCTCGTGGAAGTAGACGATACTCTTTTGTCAACCGAAAACACTCACTCACGTTTTCAGGTGACACAAAGTCAAGCGCTACCTTTGTGCAAGACTACAACAAACAAAATTAATGAACCTTTTGCTCAGAAATTATAAGCAGAATTGCTGCTCAAGTCCTACTGTATCCTAAAAAAAGTACCCCAAAAGAAAAAAGATTACCTTCAAATTTCTGACTTGATGAGGGCAACCTACAGGGATCAAAACAGCATCTCCAAGCTTCTGAACAAAGGTCCATGGTTCAATGCCTACAAGATAAAACCCAAAAATTCACCAAATCTGCCAAAGATAAAGAAGGACAATGTGATTGGTTATTAACAGAATCCAACATACCATATTCTTCTTTCAGCATCATTTTATGGTATCACGTCAAATAGAACGTCTGGTCATGTATTGGATTAACAACCTAATAAAAAGAAAATGGATTGAACATAAGCAAAACCCATAGCGTTGTAGAGAGACACTGGAAGCATTATATGCACACTACATATCTTCAACGCAACCATATAAACTTTTGGGCCACATAAGTAAAATAAGAAACTATAGTGTTACCTGGGAGACAGGGCAACAGTAGATATGTCTCAACTCTTTGTGATGTCTCTCAAGGTACTTTTCTAATTTTGGAACATCTTCTCTACGAAAAATGTCCCAAAGGGCTCCTGCATTAGTTTCAACTTCTTCTTCTTCAATAGAGTTTTCAAGAATCTTCATCTTTTCCTTGTGTATAGCTGCTGAACCAAACAGCTCCTCAAGATCTTGTTTAGCATGTTTCTCTTTCAGTTTTTCTATTTTAGCTTTGTTGTTACTATTAATGGCCACTTCACTTATGTGTGTCAGCACATTCACCTGAAATTATAAATACATCAATTAGGACTGGTATCTGAATTAGTTGTTGTTATTATATGGTCTGAGATAGTTATGGGTATACCAAGGAAAAATAATTATAACAAAGAAAAGAAATATCAAATGAGTACTAACCGCATCAGACATGTTGCAATGGAGCTTGGTGACAGAATCTCCACGGCCAAATTCTTGCGCAAACCCATAAGCAATGTATGTCTTGTTAACCAAGCAGCAGAGACAAGGTGTAGCACGTGAAGAGACAGCTCCGAAGTTTTCCCCAAGGCTGGTCAAGGACAAGTCTCGAGAGAATAAGCAAAAAGGGTGTGCCATTTCAATAGTGTGGAGTGACCATACCTTGTGCAAGTTTATCATGGGCTATTTAGTAGTTTATTAAGAGAATAGTGTGTCCAGCATATACATGTATAAGTGTATGCATTGGTAGATGTAGTTTGGTATTTTCCTATAAATGTAAGGAGTAGAATCACTTCTAATAGTATCAAGAGCATATAATAAAATGTAGTTCTTTAAGAGAAATTAGTTTTCTCTCATCCTCCTTATTGAGTGCGTTTTCATTCTTCACTTAAACACAAAAGTATGAGCTAGTGAGAGAGAGATAAGGCTCTTGTGCTTCTTTTGCAAGTGACTAAGCAATTTCTATATCTCTATTTTCATGAGTTTTCGATTTCTATCAAAGTTTTTACATGTCTTTGGCCCCATGTCTGGCTTCAAGCAATCTCCAGGCAATCTGACAGCGAGATTCAAAGGTCCACTACGAGGATGAGTGTACTGCTTTAAAGGCAAACTGCATAAAAACTCTTCAAGTGTCTTAGATGGAGGCCAATCTTTCAGTTTCAGAACTTTTGGCCAACCCACGAAATGATAACGGCCCTTTGAATACCCGGTAAAGAATTCATGAAGATTAATCGGAATCTGCATCGATAACAATTCATTAGATAAATTAGAACATAGCAAGAGGATGAGCAACAAATGAGCCATTTTGTTGCCTTTTCAGCAGTTTACTCTGTAACATGAACGTCAACTCGATTTATTGAGGAGAAAACTGACCTCACATAAGTCCACACAATCAATAGCACTAACTTTTAGAAGTGTTTCATGCTTGGTATTTCGTATCTGATGGCAGGCACGATACATTACCATTGGTTCCCAGCTTAAACCAGGTGTAGACTCAAGCACATTCCTCACAACCACAAGCTCACCTTTAACCCAGTGATGCTAAAAATGCTTCAGATCATCTTGTTGGACATCTGTAACACTTGGATAATATAGATAATTGTCTTCTGAACCTTTTCGACAAGCAGCCTTTAACAATTTATTGTTGTCCATGTCAATATAACCTTTAGAGTTAAAACAAGGACATCGCTCCATGACTATTTCAGGTAAATCCATAAGCTTGCTAGCTTCAGCAGTTTCTTCTGCTTTCTAAACCAAATCAGATACCCAACAATCAGGAAGTATGCGTTTCAACTCTAAATTCCCAGCACCACAATGACAAGTAATGATTCCAGCTTCATTTGCTTTCCACATAGATGGATGCTTAATACAGTCTTTGCTACTCTGTTCATCATTCGTCGTTTGAATAACTTTTCCTTTTCCTTTCCTTTTCCTAGCTGTTTCCTTTTCCTGAGTCTAAGCGGGTGTTCATCAGATTCATCAGCATGTAAATACTGTAAACCTCGGTTAATATAGTTCCAAGACATCTTCTCCTGACATGTCTGAAGCTTTCCTTTTCTGATCTCGGCGCAACATGTAAGGCAGATTTCAGAATTACAGATCGAGCTCAAGCAACTTCTATGAAGATCAACGATTGAAGTCTCGCAGTTATCACTGTATGCGGAAAGAATTTAAACGAAAAATATTATTAACAGCATGTAACATAAGAACTTGTCATATTCATTGAAACAAAACTGTCAGGGTGATTTACCGGTATAGTCTTTTATCAGGAGGACATTTAGCATCTTGAGGCTTCACCTCTTCAAACTCCAGTCCTGTGAATTTATATAATTTTAAGGTATCCTCTTATTTCTTGAACTAATCAGCTCACAACCTCCCAGTTTGAAAAATTATTCCACTCACTTTGAGTTTTTGTTTGGAATCCTAATCAATATAATGCACATGCAAACGTAATAGTATAAGAATGACAAAAATAATCAATTCTTTTCAGCTTAACTCAGCACGGAAAGTACCGGATATCTTAGCCTCAATGTTCTTCTCAGCAATTTGTTCATCATCTATTTCCTTCAGATGTGGGAGAAGCCATTGTACAATATACTTAGAGCAACGAATTGTTTCTTCCTTGCCGACTTTGAGGTCCGAACTTATCTCCTACACAGTATTGGAGTAATTATTCTATGGAGCATTAATAAAATTATAAATAAAACAATAACCAAGGAAGATATGGAAGATACTACAAAACTTACTTCCATTTTTGTATCTAGACGCAAGCATGCTTTGCAATTGCAAGTATTCCAGCAGAATGGGCATTTCTTGGCAATATTTTCTTCTGCTATGCGGGGGTACCTATACATAGTATTTAGACAAACGTTTCAGGGCTGCTGGGAAAGACAATCCAGTACAAAAGTACAGTAAAGGAAGTGAATCACAAAATCCTGAATAATTCAATACTAACGAAATTTTGATATGTTTGTAAATTAGGTGAAATTATTAAGGCATCAACAGGAATTGATGCTGAAAAGCTAAAACTATGTCTTCATTCTGTAAAAAAACAAAAGTTTTTGCATAAATAAAGAATGAAGAATAAACCCAAAAACTCTAAAAAATCACTTTTTCACATCCGTAAAAGAACTCAGTAACATGAAAACAAAATTATAGGTAAATGATATTGTAAGAAGGGCATACCAAGTCCGTAGGCATGGAATGCAATAACGCTTCCTATGGCAAGTCTGACACCGCACAACACGCCCTTTATCGTTCCGTTGACATTGATGACACATATTGGACTTGGAATTTTCAGCATTATCCTGGATATACCCAAAATATATTCAGATTACTATGTATAGGGATGTTAATCAGGGTTTTTCAACCCAGCCCAACCCCGACCCTCCAATGCTCAGCCCTAAACCAGCCCTAACCTGCTATGAGCCCTCCACATTATGCACAAAACAAGTTAAGCCCCGTAGAGCCCTGTACATTTTTTTTTTAACACATTAATGTTTTTATGTCAAGTTTTTTCCTGATCACAAAATTGATTCATTGTTGATGTTTCATATGTCTGTTTTATTGCCAACTTAATACCACAATGATGACATCTAGCCCTTTCTTTCTCATCTGCATCTAGTCCTACAGGTGTAAACTCTTTCCAGCATTTAGCTTTACGTTTTTTACGTACCGGTTGAGCGGGTTGAGTTGGTTGAGTGACACTTTGTGTTTGTCCCTCTGTGGAATCTCCAGTTATAAGCAATTCATCATCATCATCTTCTCCTTTCATCTCAACTTCATATAAATATTGAGAATCAGAGACGTATTCTTCTACTGTTTTTATCTCGTGACCGGTAGATTCTTGTATGTCCATTGCCAAATGAGTTTTTTTCTCACCACTTTCTTCAACTTTTTCGTGGTTTGAGAGAAAGTATAGAATCACTATCAACATAAGATACTTAGCAGTAGAATCTAAACTGAAGATGTAGAAAAGGCAATTTTACCACTATAGGTGACAGAAAGACCTTTCGGAGCTTAGGAGACTGAGGGTCATCCCCTCCTGTGTAATTTTTTTCTTTGCTAAGAATCAGATCTGGCGAGCAACTCTTTGTTTGGGGAATGTCTGTACCGGTTGATGAGGAGCCATCAAATGGTTTTCTCCAGCTAATCACATTCTTGCTTTCATTTTCTTGATCATTCTTGGTTGAAACTCCACAATGAGGCGGTTCACTTTTGGAATTAGCTGGAAGAATACTTGGATCATGACCTTCGTGGAGATTGTAAAGCAATTCTAAGATGTATCTACGCTTAAGTGAAGCTTCCTTAGCAGGAAACCAATTCCTAGTTAGCTGAAAAGAAGCAGAAAATAAGTTAAACACTTAAACCATCCCATTCAAATCACTGTTTCTCGGTGGGGTGCTTTCATATCATAAGAAAAATGAAGATCTTCGCGCAAATTATTTTTTTACACAAGTAAAAGTACCTACACTAAAACTCAATAAGACTCCATATTGAACGCAAATAAGATTCTAAAAGTTTGCATCAATTTTCTGAATAATTATTCGTGAAACAGGTAAAACTATAGCCAGAACTTAACAAGATTCTCAAATGCATTTCAATAGTCACTCTAAAGTTAAAGGAAAACTCTAACAACGATATGCTAACTATGGCATAGTAAATTCAGCATGTCAGATGCAACTTCATCATATACAAGGAGATAGAAACAAGACTGCTTACAAAATTTGCCGATCTTGTGATAAGGGATGGATTGAATTTAGCAGGAGCTTGATATACAAAAAGATCCAAATAGTGGAGCAAAAAGAGGCCACAGTCAAACGAATTCTCTTGCTGCGGGAGGTGAATTTTTCAAATGAAGCAATAGCATCAGAAAAGCCACTAGAAATTCACAAAAGTCCACAATGGGAATATCAGTTGACTCCACTAGAATAGTAACATGTTTTTTGAAGATAGCCAACCAACCAAAACGGATTTGATATGTTAGACACAAATACGTCTACCAAATAAAGCTTCACCTATCAAGCTCATCAACATGTTCATCTATTGCACGCATACATGTAGGAGTACTACGCAAGCGAAAATAATCTAGACCCAGAGGTTTACAAAATCATGACAGAACTATATTAGTTTTGACATGTGCCTTCTATCTGAGCTCAAGCGAAAATAATCTAGACCCAGAGATTTTCAAAATCATGACAGAACCATATTAGTTTTGACATGTGCCTTCTATCTGAGCTCAAGATAATTTCATCCTTGTTAGGAAGCAATACCTCAAGCGAGATGGAGTGCATATTTGGAGATGAGAAATCAATTGTTGTGTTTCCATGCCTCGCTTTCCACTCTTCACATAGGTAACTATTATCACATGATGGACATTTGAATAGTTATGATAACATCCATGTATTTGACTATGCATGATAAGAAGAAGTGGAAAAAGGGAATAATAAAAAGATGTAAATAGGTAGAAAATTAATAAAGACTTCCCATAAAAAAGACAAATCATCAACTGTAAACCTAAACACCCTTAGTCAGCTTTGATCTCAAGCAAAAAAAATTGGATCCAGCCTCCTATGCATAATTTGCATCCAACACTGTATTAACTAGCAATAACTCTCGAGACTAAATTCAAAAAGTATTGCAACTTAAAATGGTCTCTTGAAACCCAAATGTCAAGAATGAGTAAAACGCAATGGCAGTGAAAATGAAACGTGTTAGAGCATACCTCAGAAAAATGTTTATGAGACCTGTGTGGCTTCCTTTAATTGAGTTCAGATGCAAGATGCAAGGAACCCTTTGTCGGTTTTCGACTTCTTCATCAGAAGAGTGAAAATTTATTTATAAGCTGTAAAACTAAGTCAACGAGCATAAGAAAATATCATAACGAGTTAATCTTACCATGAGAAGGAACCAATTCACCGGGATTACAGATGATAATCAGACTCCAGTGAAAACTGTAAGCAAATGCAAGTATAAGTCATCTTATCAGCGGTAAGAAAAAATAGTTATCTGCGTGAAATATGTTTTCACCTGTAGTTTATAGGAAAAAATATATAATCTTTTTCAAAAAGATCCACATTCTTAGTCCACTTCTGCACGCGTTGGTATGCTTCCCTTCCTCCAAACATGCTAGGTGAACCTTTGTCTAAGTTAGCCAGTTTATGAAAAAAGAAACAATTGAAAAAGTGGAATCTGCCCTGTTCCTTCGGTGGAATTCGATTCTTAATGTACCTGCAAGTATCAAACCCAACTTTACAAGCTGCGTAGAACTAGCTTATGCATGGAAAAGGTAAATATAAATGAAAGAAAATATAATACGATACAAGCCTTGCTTTTGGCTTCTAGGCATCCTCTGCTCTACAGATACAGTTTTTATTTCCTTCTAATGTTAAGTTAATAGGGAAAGATAGTAACTTACTTGATATAGAAATCAATGATTGTATCGTTGATTAAACATCCTGGCTTCAGAACCTCAATGTCTTGCTTCCTAACTACTACAGCATCTGGCTCTCCTTGAGGGTAGACTAGATCTTCAAATGAATCAGCGAGACTGAAGATCAGAATACAAACAGCACATATCAAGAGGTAAGATAAAGTCATAAATAACATATAAGAAGAGTACATCACCAAATTGTCAGATTACATTAACCAAAATTTATTACTGTAAACCACATTATTCGAAGATGTTATAGTTCATACTCACTTGGTGAGTGAAGTTCCCAAATTATGTCCACTACAAGCACTTTCCTTGCTTTCTCTGTCAACATTCAACAACGACAAATTAAGATGTTAGAACCCACCAGATTGTTTTTCTATCTTAATAACTTCTGTCTCCCCAAACCTTTTACAGGATTTAAAACATAACTGGTCCTTGTTAAGGGCAAAAGCTCTTTTTATATATTGATTCGTACAGCTTCCATGAATCTATTTAGGTAACAAGGAAACAGTTGAATGCAAGAGAACATTTTACACAATAGCAAATATATATTTTGTTCACTATGTCATCAATTCTGTTAAGAGTTGCTATGTAAGATGCAGCGACAACACAGGATATACAAAACAAAGAATACTTAAAATGACATGAAACCTACTTTGTTCTCAAAACATTTGCTGGAATTTGAGGCAAAGAAGTTTCTCCTTCCCTGAAACCACCAAGCCCTTGTCAACATACCAAGAGAATAAAAATAATCTCACTTATGAAAGGAAAGAAAAAGTTTCAGATATGAGAGCAAGAATCTCACTTATCATTGGACGTCACAAGTGAGAACCAAACAGGACCATTTCTCCTCTCCTGTTCTGCACTTGACTCATCCGGTTGTGGCAAATTTCTTGAATCACCAAAAGTGGTTGCAGACCTTTTGAGTCGAGTCCTACGCATTCTTTTAGGAGTAGCTGTTTCTGATGTTGTAGGATTACCATTATTACTCTTTTCATCCTCATGTTTACATTTTCTCTTTTGATCCTTAGATTTGATTTTATTCCCTTGAAATTGATTGCGAGATGCAAGCGCGTGCTCAGATTTTGAACCTGACCCTTGAGAAGCAGAAGACTTCGGGGGCTTTGTCCTATTTGCCACTTCAACCAGAAAGTTTAAAGGTTTCCAATCCAATTTGGAATCCCAGGGTTCATCACCATCCTTGTTTTCCTTATTGGAGAATGTCTCTTTACATGACTGCAAAAAACAAGTAAACTTAAATGGATGGACTACATTTTAGTGTACCAAAACAAAAGAAATATGCAATCAAAGCATGTCAGATATGAAATGACGCCCTTACGAGAAAATAGAGGATTGCAGTGAGCACCTTCTTTAACTGCCTTTTATTCTGATTGAATTTGTTAAGAGTGTCGGGTGAGCTTGTGCTCTCTAGAAGCTCATCCCCAGAAGATTCTTCTTTCTTCACACTTCTCTCAGCCAAAGAACCATTACGTAACTCTTTTCTTGTTGCCGCTTTAGTTCTTCTTCCCGTTGTTCCAGTTTGTGCTGACACCCTAGGTGTGGTCACAACCAAAGACGATATAGATCTCTCCTTCCTCTTTGCTGGTAAGGACACAATTTCAGGAGCTTTCACTTTTTTTCGTTTAAGAGGAAAGATTCTGGCTCTCAAATGGATAAATGGAAAAAAAGGGAAAAAAAGTATAATGACTTCCTCTTTATATAGTCTAGCTGAAATGGATAAATGCCACTTCATATCCAAACATGTCTCACGTGTGTGTATCATAAAACTGAGCTCATGCATGCCATCTAACATACGTATCCCCAGAGACGAATTCTGAATTCAACTAACAATATACAGCCAAGTTGACGAAGAAGGAGAAATTGAAGCAGTCGAAATTGCATATTTTTTGGTCAACAAAAAACTATTCATTGACCCGCTTTCAATTGTATCGATTGTAGGACGAGACGGAGACGAAGAAGAAGAAGAAAGAGATATATATATATATAAACTGAGAGCTATAAACATCCAAATTGAGAAGAAATTAGAGCAAATGTCAGCGAATTTCGAAACATTTGGTGGGTTAAAAGAGGAACTGACATGTGTGAAGGCACTCGGAAATAGTGGTGGCGTCACGGAGGATATTGTCGCAGAGAGGGCAGCTCAGGCATGCCTTCATCCAGAGCCGTGTCTACTGTTATAAAAAAAAAGCATTCGCCTTAGACCACCAATTTTTTTAAAAAAAATAGGCCACATTTTTTTAATATGAATTATTATGTATTTAATAAAATTTTATATATTTATAATTTTTATAATTTCTGTTTTATAAGGAAATTATGTAAATTTACCATTTTTATTTTAGTTAATATTAGAATAAGGAATAAGGAAAGAAAAAAACAGGAAAATAAATTCTACAAAAGCAAATAAAGTAAAATTTCCTTTTAAGTTATTCAACTAGTTCGGTGGTAATTCATGGGTCAATGGTTTCCCACCATGGGCTCGAATAGTATGAAGTATGGGTCCAAAAGAAAGTTTTTTCATTAAAAAAAAAATTTCTTTTCGAACGAAATGTAACGTCGTGAATTAGAAAAAAAAGAGATGGAGAAAGAGTGAAGGACAAGAAAAAATCAATTTTTCCTTCTTCGCCTGCTCCTAAATAATCTTCGTGGCTAAGTTCGTGTCTTCGTCTAAGTTTGACGAGAATCGTATTTATAAATCTCCTGCATTGCTTAATCGAAGGTGATTGTTCATGTTTTACGCTGCTCGTTTTGTTTCTGGAAAGAGACTATTCAAGACCATTTTTTTACAATAAATTTCAGAAGATGCCTCCAGACCAACGAAAACACACTCTGGATGGGAAAAACAAAGCGAAAGAAAAAGAAGAAAAATTCTTAAAATCTCAAGAAAATTCTATGCTAAGGTATGTGAAGAAAACTAAGATTGGTGAATCGATAAAACGAACATCTTAGTACTTGATGGTGGGTATGATGAAAATATGGATGATTATGAAAATATAAATGAGAATGAGCATGTGGAAGCAAAAGAAGATGAGAATGTGGAAGCACAAAGATGAGAAAGTGGATGCACAAGAGGATGTGAATGCGATGAGATGAAGCAAAATGATGAAAATAACTCTGAATTTAAAAAGCATCATGAAATTTCGATATTTGTGATCCTGCAAACTGGGAGAAAATTGATCGAATGGCGAGATTTTATGGTAGAAAAGGACTCGCCAAGACAGAAATTGGTTTTGAGTTTCAAGAGACAAGATTGGTGGTAGACATTTTTCCCATTCATATTATATAAGAGAACTTAGTAATGGAGAGAAACAAGATAGACGTTGGCTGGTGTTTTCAAAAACAGTAAACAAAGTTTTTTGTTTTTGTTGTAAGTTATTCAGTAAAGAAGGCAACACTATTCTGCTGGCATCTACAGGTTTAAATGATTGGAAAAACATTTTGGAAAGGCTTAAGAAGCATGAAACAAGTTATGGTCATGTGTTTTGCATGAGTAAGTGGATGGAACTGGATTTGAGGCTACAAAAAAAGAAAACCATTGATAAACATGCGCAGGATGAGCTCAATAAAGAGAAGAGTCATTGGAAAAATGTGTTGTTGAGAATATTTTCATTGGTAAAGACTCTTGCTAAACAGAATTTAGCATTTCGTGGGAGTAATGAAAAGATCGGAGAAGATGGCAATGGAAATTTTTTAAACTTTATTAAGATGATTGCTGATTGGGATCCCGTTATGAGGGAACATCTTAGGCGTTTTAAAGATGGTACATCTCGTTATCACTATCTCAGCAACAAAATTCAGAATGAGGTGATAACATTGTTAGCTGATGAGATCAAGCATATGATCATCAAGAAGATCAAATGTGCAAAATACTTTTCAGTCATCCTTGATTGTACTCCAGATGCTAGTCATCATGAACAAATGACTCTTATCATTCGTTGTGTTGATTGTTTATCAGATGTCGCCAAGGTAAAAGAGTTTTTTCTAACATTTTGAGAGTTGATGACACATCGAGAAGGACTTTTTCGTGAGATTCAAGATGTGTTGTTGCTTGGTTTGAGTATTGATGATGTCGAGGACAGGCTATGATAACGGATCAAATATGAAGGGAAAACATGGGAGTACAAAACGATTTCTTGATGTTAATCCACGTGCTTTATACACCGTGTGGATGTCATAGTCTTAACCTTGCATTATGTGATATGGCAACCACGCTACGGTAATATCATTTTTGGAATTATTCAACGTATTTATCGCTTGTTTTCATCTTCAACAAAGCGATGGAAAATACTGAAGATATGGTGGGAGGACCGACAGTTAAGAATTTGTCTCAAACTCTGGGAGAGTCATGTTGAATGTGTCAAAGCAATAAGATTTCAAGCTCCAAAATAAGGGATGCCTTAATCTATATAGCTGAAACTAGTGAGGATCCGAAGCCCAAAGCAATGCTGAGTCTCTTGCCACAAGTGAAACACATGGGATTGGAAGTTATGAATTTTGTTGTCCATGGTTATTTGGTACAATCTTTTAGTTGCTGTTAATTCAGTAAGCAAGAATTTACAGTCCGAAAACATGGATATTGATTCTGCTATTGCTCAGCTAAAAGGGCTTGTTTCTTACTTCCAAAAATACAGACAGGTTTGAGGAAGCAAAATCTGAAGCGATAGCTGAATTTATGGAGATGAACCGTATTCCGCAAATACTAAGCGTGTTATAAGGAGAAAAAACATTTTGATGAAGATTCAGAAGAGAAATAACAGATTTGTCACCTGAAGAAAGCTTTAGAACTTCTTACTTCATCCAAGTCATGAATCAAGCATTATGTTCTCTTCAGACGAGGTTTGAACAATTTCAAAAATATGAACAAACATTTGGTTTTTTGTTTGATTTGAGGAAATTGCAGAGGGCAAGTGATGACAGTTTGATGAGATCTTGTACCAATCTTGAAGTTTTTCTACGACATGGAAATCATTCAGACATTAATGGGAACGATCTATTCTTTGAACTAAAAGTTCTGAAGGCAAGAGACTACAAGAGACCTATTGAAGTGTTAGATTTTCTGAAAACGAAAGAATGCTATCCAAACTTCGATCGCTTATCGAATATTCGATTTATTCTGCTTCAGCTTCTCAAAGAAGTTTTTCAAAGTTGAAATTGATCAAATCTTATCTTCGATCAACTATGTCACAAGATAGATTGAATGGTTTGGCTATCATATCAATAGAGCGGGAGCTAGTTAGAGAACTCGATTATGTGAGTTTGGTGAATGATTTTGTAGGAAAGAAATGTAGAAAAATTGTGGTTTAAAATTTTTATATTTTTCTGTTCTTGTTAACGTTTTTATGTACGCTATGAGATACTATTATAATTACTATTTTTTATATAAAAAAGGCCACATATTTCTGTTCGTCTTAGGCCTCCGAAAACCTGGGCACGACACTGCCTTCATCGACTCCATCTTCACCTTACTCACCATCTCTACCTATCTATTGGGCTCAATCACTCGCACGTGCTATCCCCAAAACTGCATGTGGACGAAAACGGCGAAGATGTGTCGTCTCTATCTCTCTCGTTCGGTCGCTGGTGATGATCTGAGGAATAAATTATATGGTGAGAGAGCAGTCGAGAGAGATGGAAGAAGAATTCGACGATTCGGACAGGCCGCCGCTCATTAAAATTTAAGAGACGGACGTGACACTTTATTTTATTGGAACAAGGGTTTTGTGTTCTGTCTAAAGCTCTCTCTATCTCGTCGACAATAAGACGAGTGCTGAAAGACCGTTGTGTTTTGTGTGTTATTTATTGGGAAAATTGTGAAAGACATGCTCTATTTTTTAAAAATACTTAACATAACAACCGTTAATTGTATAGTTTTTGTGCAAACAATCATGTACCATGTGTCATATTTTGATTGGCGGTTTTTGGTTTCTGGGTTTTGTTTGATCGTCTCTCTCATCTGTTTCTTCTTCTACATGTTGTCTTTTTTTTTCTCAGATGAGGCCATTGACATGCTTGCAGAACTTCGAGCACAAGAAGAAACATAATTGGGGTTTGAGCAGCGATGACAGCTCATCATCCGGTTCACATTTGTGATTCTTTATCGGTTGTTACCTCCCATCACCAAAAGATGTAGTACCCTTAAGAAAATCAATCGGAGAAACAAAAGTAAAACTCTACTATGCAAATTCTCAGATCCTCAAAGCTTTTTCCGGCACCGAAATCGAATTCATCGTCATTGTCATGTATCAACAAATGTACGCAACAAGCGTTGCATCAAAATGCAAATTCACAGAAATTCAAAGTATCATTTTTGCAATTGGAACCAAGACATTTGTTATGAGAAATTTTACTCTAGTTCTCCATTGGATGTGTTGTTTGATTATCAACGAGAGGAATTACAAGTAACAAGGATCGAAAATATGGTAACACTGGACAAATACGAAACATGTGTTATTAAACAGAGAGTTGCACGCCAAGTGTTTGTTGTATTGTCTCTAAGAGTCACGCCAAGTGTCTGTAACGAAGAAGAAACAGAGTATTGAGATTGAGCGATTGCTATATAAGCTCAATCATCTTCTTATTGTAATCTATTCGTGATAATAGAAAATGTTTGTGTTTTCTCTCTCTATCTCTCTAATGGCTACAATGACCCTTTTAGTCTAAGAACTCCTTCCTCGTGAATTCTTTGCTTCTTGAGTGTCGGTGCTTTGCTTTAGTTAGCATTGAATCGAGCATGGGTTCTGCAGATTCATCTTCTTGAGTTGCAGATCTTGGAGATACAGTTTTACTATATCACTTCCATGGAGAACGGTGTTTTGATGGTGCCTTAAGGTGGAGGTGAAGAAGAAGGTGATATATTAAGGTTTTAATGGTTTGTAACCATCATATTAGTAGGTTTTTGTGTGTTTTCTTTGTGCTTTAGAGTCTTTACAGGTTGGAAAATGTCTAAGTTCGCAAAGAGCAATGGACAAGGGAAAAAGATCAAAACTGGATGTTTTCAAGATGCAGGATTATGCAGAAGGGTCAAAAGTTTGCCATTCGTTGATTGTCTTTCCTATACCAGATTTCGATGATATTTGGACACAAGATAGCTCTTTGAGTTAGATTTCATTTGGGACTGGTTTCATGTCATTATCATCAGTGGTTCAAGAGTTATGCCCGTTTTACTGAAGACAGGTCAATCTGGCCAACATCCGAAGAGATGGAAAATGCCTGAAGAACGATCGATCCTCCAAGGAACGATCGATCCTGACCTACCAAAACATCCCAGAAACTTTGAGAGAAACAAGAACGATTGATCCTCCAAGGAACGATCGATCCTGACCTACCAAAACATCCCAGAAACTTTGAGAGAAACAAGAACGTTCGATCCTCCAAGGAACGATCGATCCTTGATCCCACCTACTTTAGATATTTGTTTTAGACGCTGCTTAGAGATATTTAAGTTTAGTTTTCGACCTTTGGTCATATATTCATGTTCTCAGAACTCATTCTCTCTCATTTGAGAGTGAAAACTTGTAAAAACTCTCTCATATATATCATCTGTAAGCTTGGAAGAACACAATCTTGATTCATCATCCATAGAGAAGATTTCTTATCTCTTAAGCAATCTTTATCTTGATGTTTATGAATCTCTGTCATTTACTTAGTCTGAGTAAGTATCCTTGTTAGGTTGGGGGGTTTTCAAAGGAATTCATATCATTCAGACATAGATAGGGTATTGATATTTGATCTTCATCATTGTTGCTTTGAATTAGATTAGATTGAATCTTGTCATCTTCAATGGTTGTGTTTATTGCTTAGACTAAACTGATTTTAGTCAATGACGAGGTTTAATCTATCCACAAAAAGTGTTATAGGTTGCTTGATAGAACATAGGTGAGCAATTTGTCCTTAACAAGTTGATGTTATAACAAATCAACTCAAATTATTGAATTTTTGAGTTTCAAACAAGTTTTTAGAACCTTAGCTAGACAAAGTGATTGATACGAAAGTGGATTGGTTATACATGTTTGAGTTAGATTGGCGACAACGATTGAAAATCTATCTTTGATCTTAGGTTGATTCTATTCTCCAAAAGCTTATAGGATTAACTGGATAGGACTTTAGATGAGCGGATTGTCCTTGACCAATGAAATGATGTTAAGGTAATTCGTGAAGAATCAAACTTGAGCCCTTGAAAAGCTTATTGAAATCATAACGCAGAAGGTTGTTCGGTAAAGATATTTGCTTACGACGATTGAATTTTATCGTGTTTAGAAGATGGTTCCTAGTTATAAATCTCTGAATAATTGTTTGGTTTCAAGCTGAATCCCGAATTCTGATCTAGCTTATATTTATCAATTCTTAGCGTTTTTTATTTACTTTTGTTTTGTTTACAATTATTATTACAAACTCTTTTATTCTTGGCTTACTTCTTAATCATTCTCTAAATTGTAGTGCAGCACTTGATCCTGGATTCGATCCTAAGTACTACAACGTGCTGGGGTTATTTGTAGACCGGTCCAAAAACCGAATGGCGCCCTGCCGGGGATCAATATCGTTGCTTCGAGTTTGAGACGATATTTAGTCTAAGTCTTCATTAATTAGTTTTATCGAGTTTTCTTGCTTGTGTGTGTTTCAGGTGGATGCCTAGAAGGCATTAGCAAGGCATTCACGTAAGCTAATGGCGCAACAGCCGCTTGGTGAGGCAAACCCACTGGTAAGTTTTATTTTCTTTTGTTCTTAACAAACAGAGTGGCATTTCTTCAATGAACATATCCCAAGCTGGTAAGTCCTTCTTACTCTTCTTCTGGTTTATTTCACACCGAGACGGTGTGAAGTAAGTCTGGGGAAGTTGGTATTCGTATGGTAATGTCGTTTTCATTTTGTTTTATTATTTCTTGAGTCTTTTTTTGTTTTTATCGAGTCGGTTTTGTGAGAACATTGTTGCATTTTTTCCTGAAAGGTTTTTAATGAGGCATCAATTGAACTTGTCATTGATAAATGTTCTAACCTTTGAATGACAATTGGAATTGTATAAAATTACAACAGGAAAATTGGAAAACCCATCAGTGGATCAACAAACCTGAACAGAACCATTCCTTCGGAAATTCAGATAATTCAGAACTGGCTCTTCACCTTGATGAAAATGACCAAAGGTCGAAAACTAAACTTAAATATCTCTAAAAACGCGTCTAAAACAAATATCTAAAGTAGGTGGGATCAAGGATCGATCGTTCCTTGGAGGATCGAGCGTTTTGTTTCTCCAAAGTTTGGGATGTTTTGGTAGGTGGATCGATCGTTCCTTGGAGGATCGATCGTTCTTGTTTCTCTCAAAGTTTCTGGGATGTTTTGGTGGGATCGATCGTCGTTCCTTGGAGGATCGATCGTTCTTGCAGCTTATTTCTCCCTCTGCTTCAGATGTTGGCCAGATTGACCTGTCTTCAGTAAAATGGGAATAACTATTGAACCACTGATGATAATGACATGAAACCAGTCCCAAATGAAAGCTAACTCAAAGAGCTATCTTGTGTCCAAATATCATAGAAATCCGGTATAGGGAAGACAATCAACAGATGGCAAACTTTTCTTCTGCATAATCCTGCATCTTGAAACATCAGTTTTGATCTTTTCCTTGTCCATTGCTCTTTGCGAACTTAGACATTTTCCAACCTGTAAAGACTCTAAAGCACAAAGAAAACACACAAAACTCTAATATGATGTTACAAACCATTAAAACCTTAATATATCAATTCCAGACTTATCTTTCATCTCAGCAAACAAAATCTAAGCTAGTGAAGAAATCCTAAGTTAGGGAGAATGAACTTGTACCTTCTGTCATCACATTGTGCTAACAATTTCTCAACCTCAAGGAAATGAATTGATTCAAACCGTACTACATGTACTTCACCATAAGTATAGCAACATACCTTACTCTGAAGCCACATCCAACATCAAGTTCAAACTCTTCATTACTGACTCTTCTTCATTCAGTTAAGCGCGATGTCTCAATTTGGGATTATCGATCAAAAAACGTAAACACTTACTCCTTCTAATTTCTGTAAACTCAAGACAGTCTTTGTACAATTTCTTTCCTCTTTCTTTTCTCACTTCAAGACAATCGATTTTTCCCTACTTTTCTAGGGTATCATTTTATTTTTTCTATCGATTGTCTTCTTCTTATTCTCTTTTCTTAGCTATACTATTTCCACGCTGAATGTGGGTGTAACCATCAATGCCCTATTCGTTTCTTTCCCCTAACTAAAAATTATCATTTTTTTCTTTTTTTTTGAAGGGAAGAAAGAAGAAAATTGTACCACACAGACATGTCTTGCAGATTCTCTATGCATGGAGGTGTCATGTTCGATGCATCTCAAGCCCCAAATCGAGAAGATTATATTCATAAAGTTGAAGAGTCAGTTTTGAATCGTCTGAATTTCCGAAGGAATGGTTATGTTCAGGTTTGTTGATCCACTGATGGGTTTTCCAATTTTCCTGTCGAAATCTCATACAATTCCAATGGTCATTCAAAGGTTAGCACATTTATCAATAACAAGTTCAATTGATGCCTCATTAAAAACATTTTCAGGGAAAAAGAGTGCAACAATGTTCTCACAAAACCGACGCGACAAAACACAAAAATGACTCAAGAAATAAAGAAAACAAAACAGAGAAACGATATTAGTCATACGAAGTATCCTAACTCCCCCATACTTACTTCACACCGTCTTGGTGTGGAAATAAACCTGAAGAAGTGAAAGAAGGACTTACCAGGGCCTTAGGGATATGTTCATTTGAAGAAATGTCGATGCTCTGTTTGGTTAAGACACAAAAGAAAATAAAAACTTACCACTGGGTTGCCTCCCACCAAGCGCTTGTTTAACGTCAATAGCTTGACGTGAATGCCTTCTAGCTAATGTCTTCTAGGCATGCACCTGAAACACACAAGCAAGAAAACTTGATAAAACTAATTAGTAAGGACTTAGACTAAATATCAGTCTCAAATCTGAATGCAACGTTATTGATCCCCGGCAACGGCGCCAATTTGATAGTTCGGTTTTTGGACCGGGTCTACACAAATAACCCCAGCACGTTGTAGTACTTAGGGATCGAATCCACAGGGATCAAGTGCTGCACTACGAATTATAGAGAATGATTAAGAAGCTAAGCCAAGAATAAAAGAGAGTTTGTAATAATAACAATTGTAAACAAAAACAAAAGCGGTAAATAAAAACGCTAGAAGAATTGATAAATATAAACGCTAGATCAGGGGAATTCGCAAGAATTCAGGCTTCGAGAACCAAACAATTATTCAGAGATTTATAACTAGGAACCATCTTAAACTACAAACACGAATGAATTCAATCAATCGCCGTGGCATCTCAAATATCTTTACCGAACAACCAACTGCGTTATGATTGTCAATAAGCTTTCAAGGGCTCAAGTTTGATTCGTTCACGAATTGCCTTAACATCAGCTTGGTCAAGGACAATCCGCTCATCTAAAGTCCTATCCAGTTAATCCTATAAGTTTTTGGAGAATAGAATCAACCAAGATCAAAGATATTTTTAATCGTTGTCGCCAATCTAGAACTCAAACATAAATGTATAACCAATCCACTTTCGTGGTATCAATCACTTTGTCTAGCAACTTAAGGTTCTAAAACTTCTTGTTTGAAACTCAGAATTCTAAACAAGCATTACTAACAAGTTTGATTTGTTCACAAGTTTGCCTTAACATCAACCTTTGTTGGCTAAGGACAAATGCTCACCTATGTTCATCAAGTTACTATAACACTTTTGGTGGATAGATTAAACCTCAGTTCATAGACTAAATGATCAGTTTAGTCTAAGCAATAAACACAACCATAGGTGAAGATGACAAGATTCAATCTAATCTAATTCAAAGCAACAATAGATGAAGATCAAATATCAATACCCTATCTATGTCTACAATGATATGAATTCCTTTGAAAACCCCAACCTAACAAGGATACTACTACATAATTACAGAGAAAGCAAGAAGAGACAAACAGAGATTCATAAACATCAAGATAAAGATTGCTTAAGAGATAAGAAATCTTCTCTATGGATGATGAATCAAGATGTGTTCTTCTTCCAAGCTTACAAGATGATATATATGAGAGAGTTTTTACAAGTTTTTCACTCTCAAATGAGAGAGAATGAGTTACAGAACATGAATATATGACCAAAGGTCGAAAACTAAACTTAAATATCTCTAAAAACGCGTCTAAAACAAATATCTAAAGTAGGTGGGATCAAGGATCGATCGTTCCTTGGAGGATCGAACGTTCTTGTTTCTCTCAAAGTTTCTGGGATGTTTTGGTAGGTCAGGATCGATCGTTCCTTGGAGGATCGATCGTTCTTGTTTCTCTCAAAGTTTCTGGGATGTTTTGGCAGGTCAGGATCGATCGTTCCTTGGAGGATCGATCATTCTTGTTTCCAGACGCTTATTTCTCCCTCTGCTTCAGATGTTGGCCAGATTGACCTGTCTTCAGTAAAACGGGCATAACTATTGAACCACTGATGATAATGACATGAAACCAGTCCCAAATGAAAGCTAACTCAAAGAGCTATCTTGTATCCAAATATCATAAAAATCCGGTATAGGGAAGACAATCAACGAATGGCAAACTTTTGACCCTTCTGCATAATCCTGCATCTTGAAAACATCCAGTTTTGATATTTTTCCCTTGTCCATTGCTCTTTGCGAACTTAGACATTTTCCAACCTGTAAAGACTCTAAAGCACAAAGAAAACACACAAAAACCTACTAATATGATGGTTACAAACCATTAAAACCTTAATATATCAGAAGGCCCAAGTTAAGTATATTGAAATTGTTGGAGTCTAAGCTTGTTAACCAAGTGACTCTAAACCGAGTTATGGTTTAGTGTCAAATGTGTTTTAATAAGTCGAGATAAGTTAAGGAGATTTAAGCTATATCTTAGGAGATTGAAGAGTTATCTAGATCTAAGTATGATAAGTTTGATGAGATTTAATCTAGGAGATTAGGAGTTATCTGAGATCTTAGAAGACAGACATTGGTGAGATGTACCAAGCTTATAAATAAAGAGTCTATGGAGAGTTGTTCTATAAGACCTAAGATTCAAGAGAGAAAATGTTTAGTTTTGAGAGAGTTTCTAAACATCAATAAGAAAAGTAGTTCTTATATCTCTTTGAGTCAAACACATAAATACCATTGATGAGTTTATGTCAAGGTATCGAGAGAAAAGGATTTAGTTTTCAGTAATTTTCTAAATAAATAAGTAAAGGATTTCTTATATTTTATCTAAGTGTTTTCGTTTGATCGATCTCTTTTATTCAATATTTGGTATCAGAGCGTTGAATTCACACTGCCACACTAAACTTAAATTGATTGGGCCCGAAAGTAACCCAATCGATCTGAACCAAAATTAGACCGATCCAAAAATAATTCGGCCGATTTCACCCGAAATAATCCTATATTGGGATTTATCGAGATTAATAGTTAGATGGACCATTATCTCAAAAGGGAGTGTGAAGAAAGATCCCACATTGGAAAGATGGAAGGACCTTGAGTAGTATATAAGGGATATGAGCCAATCCACTCATTGCCAATTAGTTTTGAGTTGGAAGCCTATTAACCTTAACAGAAATCTATGGCTAAACCAATTAGCTTAAGTACTGGGTTTCGTCTTCATCTGTTTCTGGGTCTTGGATTAGTTGTGTGTCTGAGTTTTCTTCTGATTATTTTTCTTCGTTTGAATATGGATCTATGTGTTGTGTATGAGAATTAGGGATTTCATAGGATTTTTCGATTTAGGGCAACTAACTGCTGTTATGTTTTTGTTAGCGGCGTCAAAAGATATCAGTTAAGTCACTTAACGGCATGACTCAAAAAGAAAAGTCAACGTCAATTGAAGAATTTAAAGAGATGTCAAAGGTAAGTTAAGGATTTAAATTGAGTTCGAGATAGACCGTGTTTTAGTCCGTGTATTTTTGAAAGTTGAGCATTTGTTTGACAATTTTCCCAATAAGCAATCCATAAATTTTGAAAGTAACTTCCGATTATTTTTTACAAATCTAACATTTTGATGGGTCTTTTGTAGTCTACTCGCATTATTATTTTTTAAAAAAAATTAGCTTAAAACATAAATTATTCCTAAAAACATTTGTATAATTCCTATGTTTTATAATCTTCAAAATTGATACACAATGTCATTCACCTATCATCACTCACTATTCAATTTCCTCAAATCAAAAAAAAAAAATCAAATGTTTGTTCATACTTCTAAAATTGTTCAAATCTTCTCTCAGGTGAATAAAGTGCTTGATCAATGATTTGAATGAAGAAAAAAAAAATTAAAGCATTTTTGTGATGATGACTGACATCTTCATCAAATGTTCATTTGTTTTCTATAGAAATGAACTTTTTCAGAGCATGCAAATTTTATGTTCCCTTAGTTACACATTTTCCATTGGGATAACCTTTTTCTAAGCAATTACTTTTGCAAATATGGCACCACAGTTTTATCACATGTCTCGGGCAGTACAAGTTTGCTAATTGTCATTTTCGTAAAATGTGGATTCGGCATTTTTCCTTGTGTTACTCCTAATAGAGTGGTGATCGCTGAGTAAGAGATATTTCAATCATTTGAACTGAAATACATATTTTAGGCCTAATTAGATCTTAATAAAAACACATTATCTTTAGAACATGCAACAACGTAGAATAAAAGATCTAATAAATAATATAAGTAAATAAATAAGAAGAATAAAGAATAGAAAAAAACTTCAAAGAAATTACATAGAAATCAGAGATCCTCTCTCAAAACAGTTTGGATCCAAAAAGTTTCAACAAGAATCACGGGATAAAACTAGAGTAAAATAACCTAGGATTTTTATCATACGTTAGTATTTATATATAGAAAACATAAGTGAACTCGGGTAAATCCGTGGATTTTGGATCCATAGAATCATCAAAGTCATGATTAGTTTCAACATTTTCTTCAAAATGTTCTGGATTCTTAAAATTCGTGTGCATAAATTAAAATAAATGAAAACGAACTAATTCATATTATAGTCACTATCGAAACGTAAGCTTGACTTTTTTTTACTTTATTTGTTACATTAACAACACAATTACATCTACTTAAAATATCATGTTCAATTGGTTGTCAAATACTATGTTGAATGAAAAAGGGAAAAAAAAAGTCATAGTATAGTTTAAAACGTATGCAAGTCGATTTTTCTACAATAACTACCCAATTAAAAGCTAACTGAAATACCACATTCAATTGAACTGTATGCTACATCAACTGCACAATTAACCATTAATGGAAATTTGAAATCCTTTACCACACACAGTCAACTTTTATAAATGCTTGACCCACCACGGAAAAATCTATAAAAATGCGTAATATTGAATAAATTCAAAACAGAAGTTCTTATCGAATTGATAGTACTTTAACTCCTCTAATTTACTTATTTGAAAGTGTAATCTTCCTAAGTCTGCATCGCTATAAATCAGTGTATTTAAACAGTACCGAAGCGGTGGTCAGACATGGTTCAAATGTACATAGTTCTGTTTCTGTCACGTATAGTTTTGTCTCGTACACTGAAGTGTACATTTTGGTGTACACTAACCTATCATGTACATAATTTTTCATACCATCTTATACACCACTTCATATACCATTTTATACACTTTTTGTCTCGTACACCATCATGTAAACCGTATCGTACACCACTCCTTACACCACTTTATACATCACAATGTATACCATATTGTACACCATATCTTACACGATGACGTATACCCATAATCCGACTAAGAAAACCTTTTTAGGCACTCTTAAACGATGATGCATGCGCTTACATTATATAGTTCACAGGAGAGCAAAACAATCACATTCTCTTTCTCAAATTTAACTGCTTTGCAATCATTTTCAATTGCTTTGGCATTCATTCATTATGATCGTTGCATCTATATTAAACACCTTATGTATTTTAATTAGTTTCAGCTTTTTTTTATACGATAATATATACTAGAACAGTAGAACTGGAAAAACTTGAAAAAATATCCACATAACCAAATACTTGAATGTCATACAGATAGTCATAAAATATAAAAATTATGTTGCTACAAAAGTTCTCAAGTTTGTTTCTAGACAGATCGTCAAATGCCAGCAAGTTATTGATATAATCTTCAGATAGTGGCATTGGTAGCAATAGTAACCTATAAACCCACACACACACAATCTTGCGGTGAGAAAAGCACCGAAGAACCAATGCTTGAGAAGATGAGAAACATGCAACATGTTTGAGTCACAATAGCTTGAAGAACGATTCTGGATCATAGAGTCTACTAGCGCGATGATTGAGTCTCCATACTGAAATTTGTTTCGATGTAATGGATGATTTGCTTTCAGTCCAAAGAACATAGATCGATGGTTCCCATGCCAGTGGAAAAAGTTTCTTTAAGATAGGAGAACCTTGAAGAGTTGACATGGTAGCAAAAGTGGCCTCCCAGTTACATTTATGATTGATAAAAATTCTTCTACAGATTCTCCTCCAAACCTCCCACTCGAAGTTACAGCCAAAGAATATATGGGATCTTCTCTCCATTGTAGAGTTGCAGAGGAAATAGATAGTATCTGTCGATAAAACATAACTACTTAGTCGATCTCTAGTGGGAAAACGGTTTAGGACGACAAGCCAAGCCAACTGCATGGTACCAGGTAACGACGGGTTTCTTGCTTCTTATAGTAGATTTTTCCATTCGAATGAGTGTAGTTATCCGTGTCATCTAATCCCCAAATGTAATTTCTTCATCGCCAAATGCAATGATATAATATATTGTTCAATAGTATCAACTTTTATTTTAATTCTGATTTTATACTTTATTTAACTGTATTTTTTATGACATGTTATGTTTTGTGTATCATGTTGTTATGTGAATGTATAAATTATCACATAGCGTCCCAACGAAATTAAAATCTAAAACTCAAAATCATAAATCTTAACGTTCATTAGACGCTAACATAAAAACTATAACATGTTAAAGAAAATATGACTAGTTCCTAACTGGTTAAATAAAAGGTTAAATCATCCAAAAATACATATGCCATATTATTGTTGTTTACTTAATTTGTTTACAAAGTTTTGGTATCCAACCTATACAGAGGCGGTTCTGAGGGTGTGGGAGAGGCGCAAATGTACATTTTTCTTTACTAATCGAGGGCCCATATTTCTGAAAAAAAATTCAAAGATGCAGAAAGGAAGAACATAAAATTAGGTTACGGCGTGAAGAAGAAGAAGAAGAAAATGTCGTGTGGCTTAATAAAAAATCATAACCCAAGCTGGGCCACTCGATTATAAAATAGTCTATAAATCAAATGTTGTCCAAGTCAATCTAAGCCCCATAGAAAAAAATATGCCTAAGCCCGCTTATCTTGTCGTGAAAATGAGTTGTTCGTGTTCAAACACGTCTTACATCGAGACAATTAATTAAACACCACTTACGTTACGACACTTGTATTCCTTTCGGGGTGTTGTACGGGCATTATAAGTCACAAATGTCTTTGACTCGAATCGAGTGTTGCCATTTCAATCAGGTTTTTTAAAACTATTTAGAGATTCTGTGTACTATTTTTTATTGAAGGTGTGATTGATGTGAACTCTTGACCAGACAAGCTGTGCATTTGAATCGATAGCTAGAACATTCAAATCTTCTTTTCATCGCAGAAATTGGACGAATTGGTCAATATAAGTTAATATATCTTTATTACGAATACCCAAATTCCCATAACTTAATATGATACTATAGCCAAGAAATATTATGAAATTGGTTTTATGCAATAATTTTTGTTGGGGTAAGAAATGTATGAAGGAAAAGAAATTGGAAGTCTACAAAAACATGAAAAGAATAAGAACTAGAAAATTAAGAAAAAGAAAAATAGATATGATTAAAATTCAAGTTTCAAATTATTAATTTAAGAAGAATTTAAGAACCAAACATTAATAGAACTAACCTGAAAAATTCAGACATAATCGGATTTAGTTCGAAAATATGTTTTTTCTTGAAAAAATAAGCGACTTTTTTGGGGGAAAAATATTAAATCTAGCATTGGACATCTTTTAGTTCCTCATAAATGGTTCTTTGAATGATACATATGACCTTCTATTTTTTTTTTTTTTTTTTTTGACAAGTTATTGTCTATTCATACAAATTTTTAAAATAAATATAATTTAAAAAGAAATATTTAATTATTTTTCTCCACAAAAACATTATCTCCACAGAGAGAGTATAGAAAGGACAATTGGGAGACGTGGACGCACTGTAAGCCCGTCAACAGATTTCTTTGATATCTCTTAATCTCTTTACTTCCACACCACAACACAGCACACTGATCCTTCTCTCATCCTCAGACGCAGCAGCACAGACATAACACACAAAATAGCTCTCTGATGTCTCAAACCATGCTGCTTACTTCCTCCGGTGTCTCCGCCGGCCAATTCTTGAGGAACAAGAACCCTCTGGCTCAGCCAAAAGTTCACCAGATCTTCCTCTCTGGAACCTCCCCGGTTGCTCTACCATCTCGGAGACAATCATTCGTTCCTCTTGCTCTATTCAAACCCAAAACCAAAGCTGCTCCCAAAAAGGTTTTCACAAACCCTTTACTTGTCCCGCAAGGAACACATGTTGTTTCTTGATGATAATGTTAAGATTTTATATGCATTATAGGTTGAGAAGCCGAAGAAAAAGGTTGAGGACGGCATCTTCGGGACGTCAGGTGGGATAGGTTTCACGAAGGCGAACGAGCTCTTTGTGGGTCGTGTCGCTATGATCGGTTTCGCCGTAAGTCCCTTCTCTCCCACTTAGACATACAAACTTTTTTTTTTGTCTCAAGAAAGAAGCATTGATATGAATGTTGAGTATATATATATATGCATAGGCATCGTTGCTGGGTGAGGCGCTGACGGGAAAAGGGATATTAGCTCAGCTGAATCTGGAGACAGGGATACCGATTTACGAAGCAGAGCCGTTGCTTCTCTTCTTCATCTTGTTCACTTTGTTGGGAGCCATTGGAGCTCTTGGAGACAGAGGACAATTCGTCGACGATCCTCCAACCGGACTCGAGAAAGCCGTCATTCCTCCGGGAAAAGGCGTCCGATCTGCCCTCGGTCTCAAAGAACAAGGTCTCTCTCAAGATTTCCATTTCATTCTTTGTTACAATGCATAGGATATAAAAAGTTCTCTCTAGATTAAAGCGTAAAATTGAAATGGCCTTAATTTAGTGTTTGAATTTTAAGTATAGTGTTTGAATATGCTCTATGTTGATTTATCGATATCCTAAGATACAAATATGATGTTATTGAGAGTTATATGGTCTAATTTATTGCAATGGTTTCAAATCCGTTGATAATATGTTTGTTGTTTGGTTGTGTGAAGGTCCATTGTTTGGTTTCACGAAGGCGAACGAGTTATTCGTAGGAAGATTGGCACAGTTGGGAATAGCATTTTCATTGATAGGAGAGATTATAACCGGGAAAGGAGCATTAGCTCAACTCAACATTGAGACCGGTATACCAATTCAAGATATCGAACCACTTGTCCTCTTAAACGTTGCTTTCTTCTTCTTTGCTGCCATTAATCCTGGTAATGGAAAATTCATCACTGATGATGGTGAAGATATGTGAAGAAAGCTAAACTCTCATGTACTCAAAGTTAGTAGAGTGTGTGGACCATCTCTTCATGTTGAAACAAAAGGAAATGGACAGCTTAAACTGTTGTAATACTTAAAATCCTTTTGTTTTTAACTTGGAATTTTCTGATTAGATATAGTTTTATTACGACTTAAGTGACTACTGACTAGGTTGAGTGATATCGTTTAGCATCTCTCAACAGACAAAACTGCAATTAAAAAAGGTTCATCATGGAAAACATTTTGGTAAAAAAAAATAGAATTTAAAATTAATGTAAACATTTTGGTAAAAAAAAAAGAATTTAAAATTAATGTTAAGTACATGCTATGAACTCATTTGATTACAAAAGAGAGTATACAATCTTAACATGGTACTAACATATATCTATGCATATTATTGAAGTAACTGTGTGGATAAAATTGGGCCTTCAGTTTTTATAGCCGAAACATAAATTTGGGTTAAAAACCTAAAGGACACTACCATTTTAAAGATTATGATCAAACAGATAATTTTGTTTGGGTTTTCAAATCAACAAAAAAAGTTTTTAATTGTATCCGGTCCTACATTTTCTAAACAATGGTTTAATCCAACGTCTAAATCGGTTTAAGTCGGCGGTTTAGTGGAGCAAATAAAAAAAATTGTGGTCCATTGACATATATATCTTTTAGGAAAGGAGTGAATTAATGGAATATTATCTAGGTAAACAATAATTGTTAGAGTTGTTATTTAATAATAGTAAAAAGGTACCAGTAAATATATATAATATGTTATTTTAAAAAGAATCCTCTGAAAAATAATATATATTTATTTTATATTCTCGTAAAATAGATAAACTACTATTTTATTCGCAAAATAATTATAAAAACCCAAAACGTAATAAATCACATAAAATATATTTATTTTATATTTTCGTAAAATAGATAGACTACAATTTCTATATGCAGTAGCCGACCTGGATTAACTCACATGTCACGAACATTTTCTTCTTTTGGCCATCTTGAAGAGAATGTCTATATGCAGTAGCCGACCTGGATTCCTTGACCGCTCTAAACCATACCACATTTGTCTCTTGCAATCCTTCTATGGCATAAAACAGGAAAACGTTCGTGGTACAATAGGTTTGACACATATGCTCTTCAATCATTCTCTCTTTGTACTTTATCAGGGCCGTGATCTCGCTTACTTACTTTTCTATGTGGATGAAATCGCTCTACATGCCTCCACCTATAGTCTTGCAATGCATCATCACTTGTTTGAACTTGGAATTTCACATAACAGATATGGGCGCTCTACATTGTTTTCTTGGCATTTCGGTTTCACGAGACAACATGGGTCCATTCTAGTTAGCAAAATTATGTTGCCAACGTTTTTGTCAAGACCCATGGTTACGACTCTTCTGTTCGAGTGAATATCTCACTTCAATAAGCTACTGTTATGTATTATGACAATATCAGCGCCCTCAACCTGTCCTCCAATTCGGTTCAGCATCAATGCACTAAATTTCATTGCTTCGACTGCGGGGTAGTGTTAAAATTTATATAGATAGATATAAATTCCATTGTGTATATCCTAGATTTCACACATGTGTCTACCAATTTGTTTGATTGCTGGTGTTGTACTTTACGATTTCTCTCGTTTGATATAGGAAGAGTGAAGCCAGTGCGTGGGAGGAGGCACACTTTATATCTGTAAACTGTTTATATGTGACTAAACTGATTTATTAATTAAATTTTTTCTCATCGACTAGAAAAAATCATAACTAGTGTATCATATTAGTATCAAAGTCTAAAATCTATAAATTATTATTAATGTATGATCTATTTAAAAATTATTATCTTATTTTTAATTATAGATATATAAAAACAGATTTTGAACCATCTCTGATGATGGGAACATGCAAAAACTTTGACTGTATTTATATTCTGTTAATTGCACCTGGATTCAGGTGTACTACTTTTGATATCACAATTATGGTTGATAGCTTAATGATAGATTAATTAGTGTTTTTATTATGTAATGTATATATCAATGTCGCAGATTAGTAAGAGATTCGAAACAAGACATTTAAAATCATAAAGTATATATGACTCACAAACAAACATGGCCATCTATACATACATACAAATAATACAACCATGTGAAGGTCTATATCCAACACAACTATTTAGCTAATAAACTAGTTTTAACCAAAAAAAAGAAGTTTCTGCGTGAATATATTTATATCTACACATGTATAATTATGTCTACACGACAAATCAATATCTGGCAGTTCACATGTTACCCATTTAGATTCCAAGGCTGTTTTACGAATTGCGTGTACAAAACTACCAAATTCCATATAGAACTAGAGAATGTTCTCTAAGTTAGTTTGAAACCGTTCATTAATACAATGTTAAATCGATTTAACAATAGAATGACTATGGATATGGTCTTTGGGCTACTTTCTTGTAGTGAAATAAGGATTGATTTCATCTTTGATTCCCAAATAAGAAAACGCCAAAAGAATATAGTAAGAGAGTAACAAAGAGGAAAATAGTTGTAACAAAATGTTTATACAAAAAAATATATATATTGTAAGTTTTGAGTAACTAACTACTTTGGGGTTTTCTTGTTGGTGGGGGACGAAGGCCTAAGCCAACTTCTTCTCAAGTCATCTTCATCTTTAACCTTGGCAGACAAATGGCATGCTCTAGACCGGCTCTTGAAACTGATGACGCGTAAAAGCCGGCGAATCCGTTTCCTCCACGTCAGTAGAGAACGTGGCGTGGGCTGAGGAATAATCTCCTTCTTCTTCGTGTGGAGCATGACATGTTGATATTGATGATCCCATGAAGCCTTGCAGTGTTCAAGCTGATAACTTTCTTTTCCTTTCTCCCATGAAGTTGCTCGGTTGTCTTCGAAGTTGATCGAAATGTATGAATCTATAGATATATATTACAAAATTAATGGAGCCACCTCGTACTGAATGATCCATAATCTCTATATATATGGACGTTTTAAATTTGGTTATTATTATTGATAAACTACTCCTTTATTTAGAATTAATTTTTTTTTTTAGAAAAACATCCACAAAGAGGTTACTAGGTAATATAAAGTTGAAACATGTTAAGTGAACCCCTCTCATTTTTAATGAATAATATATATATATATATATATATATATATATATATATTCTAGTTATTATATATTCAAATATTTTTAAAATAATGAAAATATTATGTAAAAATTTAAAATATTTAAAATTGAAGGAGCCACGGTTTGATCAGTTTGCTAAAGGCATTTAAAACGATTAGAGCGGTCATGTAAATGAGTTAATCAGATAAAGGAGTTTATAAGGTAGATAAAAATTTGAAGAGCCAAAAAGAGAAAAATCATGCGGTGACATTTCTGTTAATACATGGTACATTTTATTTTGCGTGTTTGAAAAACGTGATATTATGTAAAACACCGTATTATCATATGAAAATAACATAAATTTATTAAAATTCCTTGCGAAAACCTTATATATTTGAGATTATTTTACAAATTAGAAAAGTGGAAGAGGAAAGTTATTTTTCAAAAATAACCTTCTACACTCTGGTTATATATACTATATATATATTTTCTAAATAACATAAAAGGGTTTATTATATGATACCTTCTGGACTGATAATAGAAGTGTTTTGGTGATCAGACTTCTGATCATGATGTCGGAGTTCGAAGAAGCTAAGGAAGGAGGAGAGTCTGATAGGTTTCTTTCGAGAAGAATTTTGAAGGATGATTTTGGGTTCTTGGATGGTTTGGTAGGAAACAGGAGGAGATTGAGGACGTAGTCTCTGTAGAGAAGCCAAGACCAGAAGCCTCTCGTTAAGACAGAGAGCACACACACCTTCAACAACCTCTACTGGATGGGTGTTACAAGAAGATGTTGAGCTTTTGTTCTGTCCTTTCATAGCGTTTCTAAGAGAGAGAGAGAGAGAGAAAGAGGTGAAGAAGTAGAAGATTGTTTTAGGTTAGAGAATTGATTCAGCAAATCTACTTAATTGAGAAGCACAATTTGTGTGTGTATGGATATATAGTTTTATGAGCTGTCACTATTTAGAAGATATTAGATAATAATAATAATAATAATAATAATAATAATAATAATAATAATAATAATAATAATAATAATAATAATAATAATAATAATAATAATAATAATAATAATAATAATAATAATAATAATAATAATAATAATAATAATAATAATAATAATAATAATAATAATAATAATAATAATAATAATAATAATAATAATAATAATAATAATAATAATAATAATAATAATAATAATAATAATAATAATAATAATAATAATAATAATAATAATAATAATAATAATAATAATAATAATAATAATAATAATAATAATAATAATAATAATAATAATAATAATAATAATAATAATAATAATAATAATAATAATAATAATAATAATAATAATAATAATAATAATAATAATAATAAT
Source organism: Boechera stricta (assembly GCA_018361395.1). Taxonomy (NCBI): domain Eukaryota; kingdom Viridiplantae; phylum Streptophyta; class Magnoliopsida; order Brassicales; family Brassicaceae; genus Boechera; species Boechera stricta. Next base: position 12,544,810 of record CM031538.1, on the reverse strand, counting down.
AATAATAATAATAATAATAATAATAATAATAATAATAATAATAATAATAATAATAATAATAATAATAATAATAATAATAATAATAATAATAATAATAATAATAATAATAATAATAATAATAATAATAATAATAATAATAATAATAATAATAATAATAATAATAATAATAATAATAATAATAATAATAATAATAATAATAATAATAATAATAATAATAATAATAATAATAATAATAATAATAATAATAATAATAATAATAATAATAATAATAATAATCTGATTTTGAAACTTTTTATCAAAAGAAAAAAGAAACTTATTATTGATTCGATATATTATTATGATTGGTAGTGCAGGATACAGTAAGGGAATAGTATTAGCTAGGAAAAACACATGAGAAAAATCTGTAAATGGTTGGTAGTGTGGTACGTGATTGTTAAAAATTCTTAAATTATGTCTAGATTTCATGTATGACAAAACCATGACACATATGGATTTGAATAATTGAAAAGTTTGAACTAAAAGTGTTAATGGTTACGGCGAATTTTGGCAGATTTTGACAAATAATTAATTTTATTTTTTAGTGGATTTTAAAATTAGATTATTATACACAAAACAGATTATTTTGATAGCAGCGGCTATTGTGTCCCATGGGACATCGATCTTGAAAAGATCGAATTTTTATTAGAAGATAAGCAAAATGGATTTGTGGTTCTTGAAAAGGATTGTGAGACTGTGAACATTGTGACAAAAGACGACATAGAGAGGGTTAAAGAATATCCCAATTCCCAAGTCAGGACCAGGGACCGTGGGTCCAGACGGTGAGTGGATGGTTGGTGCAGTGATAGGGACGAGGGAATCTGATAAGGAGAGGCTGAAGCATTTGGTCAAAGCTGGGATAATTGCCGTAGTATTGGATTGTTCGCAAGGGAACTCCATTTACCAGCTTGAGATGGTCATTTTATCTCAGATTTTTTTTTTTTCAAAAAAATAAATGAAACAATTTCGTTTTGTGGCTCCAATGCCAAACTGCAAACACGGCATCAAGAGTCAGCATCTATTAACGAAAAAGTAACACCGTTTGCCGATTTGATGATTTTGACTAGATTTGAATTGTTCATGTAGAAAATCTAAATTTTAGTTAAGTTTATGTAGTTGTAGACACGATTCAAAGTTTTGTGTATAAATACGCCAAAGCAACTAAGTTCATAGAGAAATTGACCGTTTTCCCGAAAAAACAATCCCTTTATGTAAATCAATCGATATTGTAATGAAGTTACATACTTTTAGCTAAAAGAGGTCCTTATAACAATATTTTCTATTCAAGTTATATTTATCCTCCACCATGTTTGTACCATGACATTCAAAATTATTAGTAAAGATAAATATTTTTGTCTAACAAAACAAAAACAAAAAACACTCTTAATTATGAAAGATGACCAAAAGTATGCATTTGTAATCAAATATTTTATGTTCGTTTAGTATAAGTTTAGATTTTTTTTTTGACAAATTTAGATTATTATATTTTGATAAAGATGAACTACAAATTAAAAAACAAAAAAGAGAATATGTAACTTATTTTAAAGACGGGATTTTTTAGACATGACTCCAAACTAAGGGTTTTCAATCGGGTTAAAATAAGCTGATACCGAACCGAACCTAATCAACATACTTAATCTGAGAATCGAACCATGGTTTAATATAGTTTAAACAGGTTATTTTTCTAAATCCGCAAAACCAAACCGAAGATTCTTTGATAATTAATAATATATTTGACTAAAATCCGAATTCGAACCGAAACTAAAACTGAACCAAAGCATCCATAATATATTAGGTTTTAATTTGGATACAATTATTCAAATATTAAAAATCCCAAAACGAAAAAAAAACAAAACTGAAAATCCCAAAACAATGAAAAACTAACTAATTTCATGTTTATGTTAGTGTTTTATGTTTAATTGAATAAAAAATATAGTAATTCTACATAATCAGATGATTACTTTTGTCGTTTAACACGTCTCCACTTGCCAACTATAGTAAAATTATTTAGTTATCTAAACACCATTAATATACAATGTTTCGTTTGGAGACAGTTAATTCAATCATAACTTATTAAAGTTTAATAAAATGCTTTCGTTTGATATATAATTTGTTTTTAATATGTATCTATTATGCAATGTTTCCAGATCTCATCCGAACCGTGGTCGAACGGGTAAACCCAATGACTTATTCACTAATCCAGTTCAAATCTAATAATAAAATCCAGTAATTATAAAATTTGGTAAAACCTGGCAAAACCTCGATTAGATATTACTAGTTGAACTGGTCGTGTTTGAAAATATTAATTTAATTTTTTAAATTTTCTTTTAGTTATTTGTAATATATTAGGTAAATGATTATATTTGTAATTTTTAGATTTTGAAGAAAAATTCACTATGTTGTTCAAAGCAAATAAACGGAATGGTGATGAAAATAATTAAGATTGGTTGATCTGATACATTTTTAGTTTATTTTATCATTGGCTATTTAACATTTTAGTGTTTTTTTGTTTAATGTTGATTAAGAATGTTCAAATCACCTTATGATTTATAGTTTGACATTATATTTTTAAAATATAGATTAAAATTATTTATTTTCTATTTATAAAATATATATAATAATATATAAAATTTATTATTTTATTAATGTGCGGTTGACTCGAATCGAGTAAATGACTTATTGATCCGGAAAGTAGTCCGGTTTGCAATCCAAATCGGATTTAAAAACACTATTTCCACGTAAAAAATGTTAGTATATACCAAAAACCAAAACCATAATTATAACCAGCTTATTGTAAATTCAGTACTTTAAGAATTCGTCCCGAATTGAGAAGGGTTCGAATTTTTTGAGTGATTCCAATCATGGTTGATCATAGCATAAATGCTAGTATACACCTGACTTTTACAGATTTTAAAGATAAATATATATATATTGGTTTAGAATCCCGAGATGAATATAATCGAAGGTTAACCTTACTAACCCTTATAAATAAACGCATATATATAATATTTTTTTTTTAGAGATAGGAAAACATGTGGATGGTGGTGGGTGGAATGCTAATATGCATGAATGGCATAATCCTTGCATTTGAGTAAACTAAAGCAATGCAGTTATCACGCTGTAATTGGGTCCACATTTTTGGCTATCCATAATCATTGTCAAGTCTCATATCTTTTGTATAAATAAGAGTTTTAAAAGTGCATTTGAGTTTTGGAAGTTTGTGCTGTATTTTGTTTCTTTTTTTTTTTTATTCTTCATCTCATTCGGACAATTCATTCGTAAGACAAGGGAACTATAACGCCAATACAAGCCATGAAGACCAACAAACCACTAAGACCAACAAATCTACAAGGGATCCACGTATTTTCCCACGGTAACATAACCGGAGAAAGAAACCAAAGAGACAATAGAAGCCAAATAAAAAACACAACAAAAAACAAGGCCTAAATCAAACCACAATTACCGAAGAGAAAATCTAATAAAGTACAGAAAAGGGAAAAACCAACGATGAGGTATCTGACATTGCTACAGAATGCATTTGATCTCATCAGTCGAATCCAATTTCCTTCCTCTAATCAGATTTGTAGTGCCAAAAAGTGTCCTCAGTACTAACATATGATCTTCGAAGAAGATACACCATGAGGAACAAGGCTCGACGGACAATCGCTCAAAAACATCCAAGCACGGGCATCAACTCTTCGATAAAAAAGGCTACCACCAAGATAAACACCAAAGAATCGAGTGGACTTATGAAAAATAAGTGAACGATGATATCCCGCAATGAAACAATTTTAATCAGCTTGTCCAACATGATAAGAGTCTCTTATATTGATCACCACCCTAATAGAGATGGAGTTTTACTTGAGGAACCAACTATTATCCATGGAGAAGACAAACGTGACCATCGACCTTTACTCCTAAGCCACTACGACATCACTTCCACCAAGAATGAACCAACACGACAGAGGGAGCATGAGGATTAATCACAAGCTAGTTAAAAGAGACAAGCTTAACCTAATGAGCAAATCTACCATGATTCCATAGATCCTAGCAACAACCGTCTTTGCCGAGGGCCAAATCGCTCCAATCTAAGCCTTGAAACCACGAAAAAAACAAGCCAAACCGACGGAGCTTTACCATATGAACGATGCTCGGATTTTCTAGAGGGTTCACAAGACCAGTCTTGTTACACCCGTGAGCCATGAGACACTAACACGAGGTTCATTGATTACCTTCGGACGAGCTCAGCCATGGAACGGAGAAAGCTTCGTCGAGGAATCCAGATCGAACACGAGGAGAAGCAGGGAAAATTGTGGGCTGTCGAAAAAGAAGAGAGAGCCTCTCGACAACGCCGGAGGTGCGAGAGGCTAGATCGCTAACATGGGATGAGTTTAGAGTTGGTTTCTTCGAGAGAGTTTTTTATTTTCATTTTTATTTATTTATTACTAATCCCTCTGTGTTTTTTGCTGTATTTTGTTTTGTAATGTAGAGTTGTATATTATTTATTTTTTATTTTTTAGATTTGATTGATGAGTCCTATTTTATTGGGAATTAGAGTCATTTTAACACCGAATCTTCAGTATTTTCAATAAGAACAAAATAGTTTTGTGCTTTTGCTTCTTATATTTTCTTCGGATTCTATTGTCTATTAGAGCAAGAGGGGAAGTTCTGAAGAGAAAATGAATCATTAAAGCGTCAAGTGAAGTGAATATTAAAGATGACAACCGATCGGTACATATGTGCGACCGATCGATATTGAAGACGCCAAGAACCGATCGTTACATGTTCATTAATGAATTTTCCATTTTTCTATTTTAGGATTTTCTTGTGCTATAAATTAGTGTTTCGAATTTCAGAGATACCAGAGATGTTCTAGTGTGATTTTGCTCAATTGTTAAGGCTTATGAAGAAGATTTTATTCTCATTCTTTTGTGGAGAAGAATTGTAAATTCTTTTATCTTTATTTGCAATTTCAATATGAATTCTCTATCTATCTCTTGTTTTGTTTCTTTGTCCATGTGTGAATTGTTTTTTCATTGGGTATTGGATTTTTGATAAGAGGTTTCTTAGCTAGCTTTAAAATTCCTTTATCTACCCCAAGTGCAAGGTGCAAGTGTAGTAAACTAAGGGTCGAACCACAAGGAAGCTGGCAAACACAATAAGCTATGAAGAAAACTTAATAAGTTAAAGCAATTCAAAGATTCAATTCTACCAAGTGTTATGCAATACGTAAAAACTGAAAACGATATTGATTCTTATACTAAAAACGATTAACTATGATAACGATGGCTTAAACTCTAGCTTAGTCATTGTGTCTAAAGGACTTATGCAAACTTAACCTAGGCCTCGAGATCACAAGTAGACTTACACATTTCCATGCTATAAATCCTACAATAAGAACAAATCAACAAACTTCCGTTTGCAATTTGGAACTTATAGCATTCAAAATCATCTCAACTTACCACTAAGCTACCTAAACAACTACTTTCATAGCAGATCACAAAGCTCACAAATAGCATAGAATTTCATCAACACCTTCCGGTGTGAAATTCTTAAAATCTAGATTCTACTCTTCCAAGCTAATCAAAGATAGGACAACTAAGAGTAAGGATCTACAAAGATCAAACCATAAACACAACTCCTAACCATCAACCTAAGCCATCAACCTAGCCATAGTCAACCTAGAAAACTACTCACATATAGCCATACAAACAAAGAAAACAGATGAGAATAAGAGAAAGGTATTCATCCTTAAGATAATCAAGATTCAACAAAGTTTCATCAAAGAAATCTTAAAGAAGAAGCAAAATCAAGAACAAAAGTTTTTTACAAGTCTCTTCACCCTTTCTAGAGAGAAAATAAGCTATAATGAGTCTCCCTTTACAAAAGTCAAAACTATCATTTTATATGTCTCAAAACGAGTCTAAAACAAATATCAAACATGCCGGAGCGTGATCGATCGATCGTGGCGATCGATCGATCGCTCAATCTAGAGTCTCATCAAGCTGATCGATCGATCGATACGAATCGACGATCGATGGTTCTGATCGATCGATCGCGTCCGCAATGATCATATGCCGATACGCATTCTCGCATCATGATCGATCGATCATACGCGACGATCGATCGATGAATTGTTGATCGAGCGGTCATTGCTTTCGGTCGATTGAAGAGCGTGACGGAATTGTATACGATCGATCGATCGATATTCCGATCGATCGATCGGATGATTAAAACGCCCTAATACGATCCTGCTCCCGATTCGACCTCTTCATGTTTTTTAGACATGTTCCAACCTTAAGACTCTAATATGCAGGAAAACACACAAAAAGTACTAATATGATGATTAAAAACTACGTAATATATCAACTCCCCACTTATCTTGCTTTCTCCAAACAAAAGCTGCTAAATGAAGAAATCCTAAGTTGTAGAATGAACTTGTACTATGGTCATGCAATGTGCTAACAATTTTTTTTTTTTTAACCACATGGAAATTAATCAATTCAAACTGTACTACATATACTTCACCATGTAAGAATGTACCTTACTCAAGCCACTTCCAACATCAAGTCCAAACTTTTCATTGCGACTCTTCTTCATTTAGTTATTCAATTTGGGATTATCAATCGAACGAGACACTTACTCCGTGAATTTCGTAAGTTCAAGCAGCCTTTATACAATCCCTTTCCTCTTTCTTTTCTTACTTCAAGACAATCGATTTTTTCCCTACTTTTCTGGTATCATTTTATTTTTTCTATCGATTGTCTATCGATTTATCACTCGATATAGATTTCACGAGACGAGAATGAAGGGTGTAACCATCAATGCCCTGCTTCTTTCTAACTAAATCATTTATTTATTATTATTATTATTATTATTATTATTATTATTTTTTAAGAGAAAGATAAGAAAAAGGAAATAATACACATGCATAATGTCTGATTCTCTATGGAGGTGTCATGTTCGATGAATCTCAAGATCCAAATCGAAAGGATCATTTTCATTAAGGTGAAGAGTCAGTTCTGAATTGTCGATTTCGAATGAGTGGTTCTGCTCAGTTTGTTGATCCACCGATGGGTTTTCCAATTTTCCTGTGTAATCTCATACAATTCCAATACATTCAAAGATTAGCACATTAATCAATAACAAGTTCAATTGATGCCTCACTAAAAACCTTTTCAGGAAAAAGAGTACATCAAACTTCTCACGATATTCAAACAAAACAAAACAACACAAATAAACCATTATTCCATCAATCTCCGATTTACTTTCACACCGCCTCTGTGAGAATAAATATGTAGAAAGATACAACATAAGTAAATAAAAGGGAAAAGAAAATCGAGGTTATAAAATAACCCTAATCAGCGATGCTCGCCTCGAAGAGCAGCGGCTCGCCTCCAGGCTTGCTCTCGCTCGACGCCTCCGGTCGCTGCCTGCCTCACAGAGATATCCGTAGTCCCTTGTCCAAAGATGACAAGGTCAGACAATCGGACGGTGATCGCACCGAACCCCGAAACAGACGGGACGAGGGCATGTATCTCGCCATCGCTCCACATCATCTTGAGCATGGAGCGTCGTTCACAGACCGCTCCCCGCCACCTCCACGTGCATCATCGATGTGCAGGTGGAGGTAAATCGACGACTCGCATAAGGAGGGAATATGTACTCCCTCTCATCTCCTCCAAAAAGATGGCTGCCTGCTTCGTATGGGGCACCGTGATCTCGGAAGAATCGCTCTTGTAGCTCCTGCTCACCAGTGCCTCTCCGAGTAAACTCGATGTATCGATGTCGAGAGGTGATGGCTGGGTTGGCAATGCAGTGCAGACTACCATCGCAGTGGTGAACCGTATGTACCGCCCGGAAAGAAATCTGGCGTTTCTTCTCAGTAGCCTCGCCTATATGGCCTATCTATCCGCCTGCCTTCTTCGATCTATCCCGCAGTGAAGATCGGGGTCAAGAGACCCCAATAGACTCCACCTTCCGTTCCGAAGTGTTCGAGCACGGAATTTTCTCGAACCAAAATGGAGTAAGACGGCACTCAAGTTGTCAGCATAGGAGGAGGCTCAGATAAATGCTACGGCAAATACAGTGGCCGTAGGCAACATAATCAGCTCATCAAACCTCAACGAACCTGTCTCCTCCTTAGCCCAAAATGTATGCCCGATCTTGGCACAATACGAAGGACTGGGTTTCGATAAGAGTAAGCTTGTACTGCGTGAAAGCCACGATCCTCCTTTACCAATCAAACCCCAAAGCTTACCCAACTCCTGCAATCTTCCCGGAAGAAAGCACCTCTGGAGTCTTATCGAACTCAGAATACCGCAGATCTCGATCGATACTGCATGAAAACCGCCGAAAATGTGAGTGTCCCTCGGCTCGCCGGGATTCTCGATCCTCGTAGCAGCCTCCTGAGGCGAGGAATGCCGAACCAACTGGATATAATGGGTATTTTGGCTCGCGAAATGGCCTATACCCATGTTGGTCAAGATACCAAACGCCCTCCATAATCCCCATCTTCTCAGAGTACCACAATCGAAACTTTGTTGAGCCATCTCAACCAGGAGACCGTGTGAAACAGCTGCCCAACAATCCCATGAATACTGCTGGCGCGTGTATCCCTAATCTCGATTTGCTACGTCACGCGCTGCACGGGCCCATCCATCATCGTGCCATCCGCCAGCCAAGGTGCTGCCGTCAGTTTCGCACATGGGTCATATGATTGATGGCGCTTTGCCTTATCGCGGAGGTACCTTCTTTAGTGCCTAAGTACCTGTTTTCCCATTTCCTGAAAGATAAAAATAAAACGAAATTAGCAATCCAAATATTGATGATTATGCAAAACAAACAAAAATTCAGAAGATTTGAAATTTGATCGATCGATCATAACCAAGATCGATCGATCACAGCTTTGCAGAATTGGGTTCGAGAAGGAATGATGATCGATCGATCGTTGATCTTCGATCGATCGATCATAAACCCAGAAATCGTTAACGTAATCGTTCGATTTGTCAAACAATCTCCATTTCTAAATCTATCATAAAATCGTCAATTCAATGCATTGCTACGCTCGAAATCAACCTAATAATCTCTAGAAATCAACAAACAATCCAAAAACAATCACAAAAAACACTAATCTAACAATTTCTTAAAAATCCCTAAACGGAAATTCAACACGAAATCGACAAAATAAGTTATGTAGATGCTCAGAATTAGCCCAGGAATCACAAATAATCGAAAGCACAGCAAGAATCAATCAAAATAAACCCAAATTTCTCATTTTTCCTCAAGAACATCGAATCGAAAAATTGAAAATCGAAGGTCATACCTTTGTAGATCGATTGAACGAGTACTAGAATCGAAAAGAGGACGAAAATACGATCAAGATGGACCCAAAAATCACTCAAATCCGTTGAGAATTGAAGAAGTTAGGGTTTTTGGAAATTTTTATGAGATTTTCGATTTTGGGGGATAATGATCGATCGGTCGTCGTTTATTTTAAAGTCGTTTACCAGATCCGATCGATCGATCATAACTACGATCGATCGATCGCTTTTTTTTTGCTCACATCGATCGATCGACTAATCCCGCTATCTAATTCTGTAAAACTCAAGAAAAATTAAGAAAATATACTATATATACATATACTTACCAGTGGGTTGCCTCCCACTAAGCGCTTGTTTAACGTCAATAGCTTGACGTTGTTGAGAATCTTTAGGCTTCGGGAGGTTCCAAGAGAAACCGTTGTATTCCCTTTCAGATCGGCCATATAAGGCTTGATCTCGTCCTCTAACCGAGAATTCACCTCCAGTCTTGTTCCATAAAATGATAGCCCCATATGGTTTAACTTCCTTAATGACGAAAGGACCCCCATCTTGACTTAAGCTTTCCGGAATAATCGCAAACGAGAGTGAAAAGCAAGACTTGATCCCTTCTTTGAATTCCGCTTTAGATCTTCTGTCATGAAACGCTGTTTTTCCTTATAGATTTTTGCCATAAGAATTTTGCCTCAACTCCTCAAGTTCTTCTATATCAAACGCCCGAAGCCGCCTTCAAGTCGAAGTTCAACAATTTGATGGCCCAAAGCGCTTTGACTCTAGTTCCACCGGAAGATGACAAGACTTCCCATAAAGTAAGTTGAAAGGAGTTGTACCTATGGGTGTCTTGAAGCGGTTCTATATGCCCATAAAGCATCAAGCTTTGCTGCCCAATCTTTCCTTGATCTCCCAACCGTTTCTCGAGAATGGCCTTGATTTGCGGTTAGAGACTTCAACTTGGCCAGAAGTGGATGGTAATGGCTACCTTATGTTTCACTCCATGAGCAAGCTTGCAAATACCTTGTTGATGAAGTGAGATCCTCCGTCACTTATCACAATCTTCGTATTCGAACCTTGGGAATATTATCGTTTTGAACATCTTCAACACCACCTTAGCATCATTAGTAGGACTAGCTAGGGCTTCTACCCATTTTGACACATAATCCACCGCTACCAATATATATTGATTGCCATAAGATGAAGGGAAAGGTCCCATGAAGTCAATCCCCCAAACGTCAAAGATCTCAACTTCTAGAATAAAATTTTGAGGCATCTCATTCCTTTTGCTTATGTTCCCTTTTCTTTGACAAGGATCACACCTTGAGATGAATTCTCGAGCATCTTTGAACATTGTCGGCCACCAAAAACCAGCTTGCATGGCCTTTTGCACCGTATTAAAAGTAGCCAAATGACCTCCATAACTCGAACCATGGCAGTGGAATAAAATCCCGCATGCTTCTTCTTCGGCGACACATTTTCGAAAAAGGCCATCTTTGCAACGCCTATAGAGATACGGTTGATCCCAAAAGTAGTGATTGACATCTTTGTAGAACTTTTTCTTCTCATAGCCTTTTAAATTGGGAGGCTCCCTTCCACATGCTAAATAGTTAAATCGGCATACCAAGGGAGACGGTTATGAAGTTCCTTCTCAACGAAAAGTTGTTCCTCCACAACCTCATCTAGCTCAATTGTAGCCTTGTGAACCGCTTTCGATTGTAGATGCACTCTTCAGGCAAAGAGTCATTAATAGATCTTCATCAACCTCAACCTTGAAAGATGATCCGCAACTCCGCTTTCAATCCCTTCGTCCTTTATCTCTAGATCAAATTTCAAGCAAAAGGATCCATCTAAGCAATCTTGGCTTATTTTTGGCTAGCAAATGTCTCAAGGCAGCATGATCCGTGTGTACTATGACCTTGGATCCCACCAAATAAGATCGAACTTCTCAAAGGCATGCATGGCAAGAAGTTCCTTCTCCGCAGATATTTTACTTGAGCATCATCATCTCTACTTGCATAGTAGACGACATGAAGTTTCTTTTCATTTCTTTGCCCCAAAACAGCTCCAACGGCATAATCGCTAGCATCGCACATAACTTCAAACGGTAAGTTCCAATTTGGTGGTTGGACAATGGGAGCACTTACTAATGCTTCCTTCAGCTTCAAGAATGATTCATAGCAAGCTTCATCAAAGACAAATTTGACATCCTTGCATAAGAGACGTGTCAAAGGCCTAGCAATGCTGGAGAAATCCTTAATGAATCTTCGAAAACCCGCATCAAAAGCTTCTAATCCCTTTAACCGAAGTTTGGAGGAGTGCACCATCACATCAATCTTCGCCTTATCAACCTCAATCCCTTCCTTAGAAATCTTGTGTCCCAATACGATCCCTCCTTGACCATGAAATGACATTTTTCCCAATTTAGAACCAAGCAGGTCTTCGCATCGCTTTAATACTCGCACAAATTAGAAAGACACAAAGAAAACGAGGCACCATATACAAAAATCATCCATGAACACTTCCATTATATTTTCAGAATCTGAGAAGATCGACATCATGCACCTTTGAAATGTTGTGCATTACATAATCCAAATGGCATTCTTCGATAGAAGGTACCATAAGGACATGTAAATGTCGTCTTTCTTGGTCGAGGATGAATCGATTTGAAAGAACCCCGAATATCCATCAAGAAAGCAATAATAGAGTGATTGGCCAATCTTTCAAGCATTTGATCAATAAAAGGAAGAGGAAAATGATCTTTCCTAGTTGATGCATTAAGTTTTCGGTAATCAATGCACATTCTATGACCCGTAATTGTTCTTGTTGGGATCAATTCATCTTTATCGCTTTTAATTACCGTTACTCCTTTTTTGGGAACTACATGAACTGGGAAATCCAAGTGCTATCGAGATAGAATAAATGACCCCAGATCAAGTAGTTTCAAGATTTCCTTTTACCACTTCTTTCAAGTTTGATTTATTTCTGCTCAATTGAAGATTTAGACTTCTTCTAAATAGATTCTGCATGCATAATGATGGTGAAAGACCTCTAATATCATCCAATGAATAACCTAAAGCCTTTCTATATTTTTTAGTTCATGCAACAGCAATTCCATCTCATCATCATTCAAAGCATCATTAACAATGACCGGATAAGTGGTGTTTGGTCCTAAGAATGCATACCTTACTTGGGAAGAGGTTTGAGTTCCACAGCCTTAAGCTCACTCCAATCCTCATCTATAGTCTTACCATTGCTAGCTTCTTCCAATCAAACTGTTATTTCTTCTATCTTCTCAAACATGCAAATTTCGCTTTCAAGCTTTTATGAGAGTCTGGCTTTCTCATAGTTATTTGCTTCCTCATTTTCCATCAAACGATCCTCATTCCCTTTGTTAAGGTCAACTGTAAAGAATCTTCCTCCATGTTCAGCTCCTCCAAGTACTCATCCACCATATCTTCTAATGTCTCAATGTGGTAAGACCTTTTCTTCAAGGGTTTTTCATGTACTCCATTATATCAAACTTCATGGTTAATAAGTCTAAATGCAGGTAATCATCCCCCTTTTCACATCAATAATAGCCTCAGTGGCTAAGAATGGTCTTCCCAAAATAATAGGATTCCTAGGCTCCTCATCCATTTCAAGACAATAAAATCTGTAGTATAATGCACTCACCAACATTCAATGGTAAGTCTTCAATAACACCAACGATACCTTACCGATCTATCCGCTAACACCAAAGAAATGCGGGTCTTCTTGAAATTTGTTAATCCAAGCTTGAAACCATCAAAGGCATGAGACTCACACTTGCTCCCAAATCAACCAAACAATTCTCAAAGAACATTGGACCCATCACACAGGAATGGTAAAACTTCCGGATCTTGAAGCTTTTTAAAGATGTTTTGAATGATAAAGACTACACTCATGATTCACCATCACCATTGATTCTTCAAAATCCTCCCTTGGTCATGATCTTTAAGAAGCTTGTTGTAGATGGGACAATCAAGCATAAGATCCATGAATGGTATATCATGTACCTTTCCCATAATAGCTTTGAATTTTGAAATTGTTTCTCCAAGATCTCTTTCTTGAATCTTCCGGAAAAGAAGTTTAGGTTCATAAGGAGGTGAAACAAACATATCCTTTTTATGAAACATTTCCCTTTACCTCTGTGGCTTCTTCATTCACAACTACATCTTCATGTTGGATATCTCCACTTTCCTCGGCTTCTAAATCCAACTCTTCAGCCTTATCATTTACCACTTCTTCTACTGATTTAGAATTCTAGTAGGGAGCTCTTTTCCACTTCTCAATGTGATTGCATTGCAATATTCTTTGGGATTTGCCTGATTACCCGTAAAATACCCTTCCCATTGTTCCTAGTAGGTTACTGATTCTCCAATCCCTTCACATTGTCAAACCTCAAATTTAGAGTTGAGATCTCGATCTCATTCTTTTCACTCCCTTGTCTTTCCAAGATTTGCTTCAACATACTTTACGCCATCATCTTCGAGAAGACTGATTAGAATTACCTCCTTGTCTAAAGTTGAATTGTGGTCTGGGAATATAGTAGTTGTTTGGAAGGCCCTGGTCATTGCTGGTAAAGCCTTTGTTGTGATAGCCTTGACCTTGATAACCTCCTTGTCGAAAGTTGTTTCCGAAATCGGAGTTCCTCGACCTTGTGGAGTGGAATTTCTTGGTTGAAAACCTTGGGCATTTGACACGCGATAGACTTGGTCTTGGCAGAATTTTCCACATTTGTGTTTCGTATGAAAGGTTTGGATTTGGAAACTTGTATTGATATCCACCTTGGTTTCCAACATAATTCACCTTTTCGCAATCATTATCATCACCTTATTGGCATGGCCCCATTTCTGCATTTGGTTAACCATCATTCATATCCACAAAGTTTACAGCTCTTTGTGGATATGCATTGATTTGTCTAACCGGTCTAGCTTCTCATTTATCTCCTTGAGACGTTGATCTTCAAATCTTGTATCCTTGCCTGATCTATCATAATCGCCTCTCGTAGCATTGATCACTTTGTGCCAAGTTCTCAATTAGAGTTTCACCTTGTACCACATCTAAATTTCTAAGCTTCCATTCTGGCGGTATCTAAAGCAAGTCCGATATTTTTCCAAACATCCTCGGTGAAAAATTCAAAAGAGCTTCTTGTTCAACTCCATGATGTGGGCAAGCTCTAATGTAACTCTTAAGACGCTCCAAGCTTCAATGATATCAGTGCCCTTGCTCAAGGTTGTGATATCATTCCTTATCTTTGTCTTTTGCTTTGGAAAGAATTTGGTGAGGAATTCCTTCTTACAAAGATCCCATGTGCCCACAAATTCTGTCGGGATATCTTTTCCCATTGACTAGCCTTGTCTCCAAGTGAGAATGAGAATAATATCATCTTGATGGCATCTTGAGAAACTCCATTAATCTTCACCATTCTACAAAGCCTATCAAATTGATCAAGATGATCCAATGGGTTCTCACTCGGCAACCCATAGAACTTGGAGTTTTGTACCATATTGATGAGGCCCGACTTAATCTCAAAATCATTTTGTACGATAGTAGGAGGTTGAATACCAAAGTTGGAAGTTCTTGTTCCCGGTTTATCAAATGCTCCTATTCTTCTGGCTGCAACATTAGGACGTGCACCCCCAGGTGGTGGAGGTTGAATTCCCAGYCCATGCGCCACCAACATTAGCTCTTCTGTTGATCCATGCCTAACCTTAATAAATGCTGAACTCGTTCTCTTTTTTGTCGCTCGCTTCTACCCAAACGCTCTACTGTCAAGGTTGTGTTTCAGAAGTTTTCTTTTCTTGGCTTCAGATGCATGCACCTACAAAATGAAAAACTGAGAAAGTCAATATGTAACAAAAGTAAAACAAAGCTTTAATCTTAAACGATTTCTAAAACCTATCAGTCAACGGCGCCAAAAACTTGATAAGAGGTTTCTTAGCTAGCTTTAAAATTCATTTATCTACCCCAAGTGCAAGGTGCAAGTGTAGTAAACTAAGGGTCGAACCACAAGGGAAGCTGGCAAACACAATAAGCTATGAAGAAAACTTAATAAGTTAAAGCAATTCAAAGATTCAATTCTTGATCGAGCGGTCATTGCTTTCTTGGTCGATTGAAGAGCGTGACGCTGGAATTGTGGAAGTACGATCGATCGATCGTATATTCTGATCGATCGATCGGATGATTAAAAACGTCCTAATACGATCCTTTGCTCCCGATTCGACCTCTTCATGCTTTTTAGACATGTTCCAACCTGTTAAGACTCTAATATGTAAGGAAAACACACAAAAAGGTACTAATATGATGATTAAAAACTACAAAATCGTAATATATCAATTTTCTACGAGGAATTTATGGGTAGATTTATGCTAGGTTGAATTGGGAATTGATCATATAGTTCTTCATCTAAGTTTGCTTTTCATGATTAATCTTTTTTGACCATTTAGATTCTACCCTAAGTTGATTTCACCGTGCCTAGATGGGCAAAGTTTCCTTAGCCAACAAAAATTGTTGTTATTGCACTTTGTGAACATATCGAATTAGGATCATAATCCTTACTTAAATTCCTATTGACAAACGACAGTCTAGTTTTTAGGAATTACATTGTATAGATAATAATTTCGTACGAAACTAGAATAACTTTATATTGATAATTAGAGTTTGAGAAGAGTACTTAACGTATTCCCATTGATTTCTTGCATTTATTTCCATGAGCCCCAAAATAATTTATTTCCATTGATTGACTTTTACAATTTTGTTTACATTTGCCATTGAGTTACAAATCAAAACTTCATTTCATCTTAACTTAATTTAAATCATCATAGTTCATAGTGTACTATGTTGGTCTTCGTGGATTGGATATCTTAACTATACTATCATGTTTACTTTGCAGTAGATATTTAGCATTAAAACCTAATCACAACATTGAGCAATGCCAAAGTTTATATTTTTTTTATAATTGTAAAAGTCATTTATTTTAACCAACGAATTACTTGATTTATTGAAATCTATTTCCCCAAGAACAGTAGCCATATCGTATCAGATAAACCTCAAACTATGACCTGTTTCTAAATGTATATGAAACCATACTTGTAAACCTAAATCCCTCCGAATCAATAGTTATCATCTATTTTCTCCCGTAAGGATAGTTTTCACCTATTTTTACACAGATATTAGTTTTACTCGGTTTACGATTTGTTTAACCAACTAACAAAGATACTAAACCGGATTAAACCTAATCTAAACCCGATTATAACCCAAACCCAAACACAACAGTTCCGACTTCTTCTCTCGCGTTCTTGTTGTTGTCTTCTCCGATCAAACCCAACCCCAACGGCCGCTGCCTGTCCACTCTCCTCCACCTCCCGTCTTTTCACCACCACCTCCAATCTACTCTCTGATAGGTACTCTCTAATGGAAGTAGAACCTTAACACTCTCCACCACCACCACCAGTATATTCCCCGCCATCTCAAGCAACTCTAATGGCGCAGCAAATCGAAACCGCAACAGAACCAGCTCCTCCAAATCTGATTCACTTTGACGCTAGAAGACAAATTTGAAATTTTTGGTTTTTCCAGTGTCATCTTTGAATTCGCCACTTCTTCTTCTTCTTCTTCTTTGGTTTTTTTTTTTTCGATTTGATAAGGCGAATTCTGGCGCAGAGAAGTTAAAGCTCTACTCTTCCTGGAGAAGCTCGTGTGCTCATGGTGTCCGTATCGCCCTCGCTTTAAAAGGTCTCGCGATTGATTTAGCTGCGCTTTCTAATTATGAACAGTGTTGTTCTTTGATCTGTATTTGGATCTTGTTCGATTGCTCTAGGGCTTGAATATGAGTATATACCAGTGAAGTTGCTCAAAGGGGATCAATTCGATCCAGGTACGTAGTTTTCAGTTTTTACTTGCTCTTGATTCCGATTCAAGGTTTGACACGCCCATCCCGACACGATGAAAACGCGGAAAGGATAAAATATAAATTTTTTTTTTTTTTTTTACATGATCGATCGATCCATATGTTGATCGATCGATCGAACTCGACCGTCACCGGTCGATCCAAAAACATTACGGCGAAAATCACTTAAGGATCGATCGATCTCACTACGCGATCGATCGATCGACTTTCGATCGATCGCTCTTCCGCCCAAGTCGACAACCGATACGGCGAATTTTCGCCTTACGATCGACGATCCTCCCATACATCGATCGACGGTCCACACAAAAATCTAGAAAACCTGAACGTTATATTGGATCGATCGATCAGCCCCATGATCGATCGACGCTCCTCTCTCTGCGACAAAATAACAATAATCTTTCGAACATTTGCACACCTCATAACAAACGCAACTTTAGTACTTCATATTAACCTTAAACACTCCATAACAAGTACCAGTACGAGTCTCAAACATTCAAACTGATCACAAAGACATAGAAACATAACATACGGATTTAAACACAACAACCCTTACACCCCGCTATCATCCCCTTCTTCAGCCTCGGTTCCACGTGCTCCAAGCTTATTCCTTCTCTTTACCTACACCAAAAGAGGTGCGTAAGCATTGATAATGCTTAGTGAGGCGGTCCTCCCGTCTCACGGCCATACACGCATATGATCAAAGATTTAACGTAATTAAAATGCAACTTAACAACCAAAACACATACCGTAATAGAGCTCCATTACACACACAACACATAACATGGACAAGTCATGAATCACAACACCCAATGGTCTAGTCCCTAAGCACATATCAACCACGAAAATCTATGATCATACAGTTCAAACCACGGTCGCGCACTCACCAGCACGACGAAACAAAGAACACACTCAACACTTAGACTTGGCTCTTCTTGGATCACACAAGCAGTAGGATCTCTATTACTTCCTGATAAGAGATCATCAAACATGCTCTCAAAACAGTTGATCAAAAGTTCATAAGATCACTAGATTAACCCCTCAATTTCGGATTCCCTTAACCAAAAACAGAGTCTCACTAGAACGATCGTAACTCTTGATCTAACCATTAAGACTTCAATCCCTCCGGTCAAATCCAAGATAAGACCTTCAGAAATCTATCTACCAAATTTCATCTCAAACGGACAAGTTTCGAGTGTCCGATCACTCACCAAACGGTTCAACGCTACAGTGCAAACAGAGTAGTCKTAGGAGAAACTTCGTAACTCCTAACCTACTCAATATTTCCTGACGAAATTTGGCAGAAACTTAGACAAGAGACTGAAGAACTTACCCAGAAAATTTCAGCTCAGTCCGACCTCCCCTGATACCTCAAACGGATTTCCGAAACGGCAGCAAAAACCCAGGTTTTCTTCTCCTCCTTCTCTCTTTCTCTCCCTTTCTTTCTCTCTTTCTCTTCTTCTCTCTTCAGCTCGAAATGAGCACGAAAATATCTCCCCAAATGAAAGAAGAAGGCTATAGAATTCTCTAGAATTCTATAGAGAAAGGGCTTGCTTATCTTGGACTTAGGCCCATTAAGCTTAATTGGTCCCCCAGCCCATTCGAATCTTTTTTTTTTTTTTTMGTTCGATTCTAAAAATCCGATAAACTTTTCCAAGTCATTTGAGACATCTTTTATCTCAATATCACTCCCAAACATCATTAAATAAGCCCGACATTATTCGATTTGGTCCGATAACACTTGGATCCTATATTCACGCGTCACGCGATAACCATCGAATCCAATAACCCCAGATTCGAGTGCGTTAAACTCGCCATCGAGCATATTGGAATCCAATACCCGATTCCAATAAGCCAAGTCCAACACGGGATAAACCCGCCAACCGACCTAACATATTAGAATCCAATACTCCGGATTCTAATAAGTTAAGTCCAACACGGGATAAACCCGCCAACCGACCTAGCATATTAGAGTCCAACAACCTGGATTCCAATAAGMTAAGTCCAACACGGTGACTAAATCCATCGAAATCCAGTAACCTGGATGCCGAATGAACTAAGTCCCGCAGATCCAATACCACCGGATCCCCAACGTCACCGTGGTTAACCTCGAATCCTTACTATTCATTCGGCCACCACCCTGCAAACCCAACTCCGTCAAGGTTAAACAACCCATAACCCTGACCAACCTCATCGGACTAAATACTCCATAATCTAAGCCCGACCACGTCTCAAGATCTCGGGACACTCGATCCCTCAGCCCCATCGAACCAAATAACGAAACAACACGCGGCTCAACCTTCAACAACACATGAATCATCCCCTCATGTGTCCAACCCGTCGATATATGAAATACCCATCATATACTCGATGTCACCAATACGCGAAACAGCGCAACGCGTATTAAACAATCCACGGATCAACCGAAAAACAACTTTATTACAACATCAACACCCATAATGCAACGAAAGTCAATGACTTATACAGCAAGAAAGTCAAAGACTTTTATACGAAAATACAACATCTTGTACCACGAGGTACGACTCGGGAATACGGATGTTACAAGGTTATAGAGAACTTGATTAATATAAAAGTGCAGAAGCTATATAGTAACCATTAGGTGGTTATGAATTTACTGATAAATGGTTTCTTACTGTAAAAGTTTATCGTTTTGATCCTCAAGATTTCAAGAAGATCAATCCAATGGGTACTGTACCAGCGCTTGTTAATGGAGATGTTGTGATTAATGATTCTTTTGCCATAATAATGGTCAGTAATACAGCCATGTGTGGCTTAAAAGGAACATTTCATCGATCTTTTGTATTTGTGGTTGTTTATTTTAAATTGACAGTAGCTGGATGAGAAGTATTCTGAACCACCTCCGTTACCTCGTGACCTCCATAAACGGGCCGTAAATTTCCAGGTACTTCAAGCTTTTTGTCTTCTGTTACTTCGGTCAAGTGTCGATTTCTTTCTTTGAATCATGCTTTGGTACATGTGTTGCCATTACCTTCGATAACTTCTATGATTTTCATTTAAGGGCTGTTTAGTTACTGTACCAAATAACCAATAATAAAATCTACAAAAAAAAATGATAAGTGTAAATAAAAAATTTTAGAAGGAACAAAGGACTTGCTAGGGCATGAAATTTTTTAATTTAAGTAAAAACAAATTTTTTACTATTAGTACCGGTACCCGGGTTAAATCCGACTAATTTCGGATGAGTAAATCTTGTCCTAAGGCATTTATGTTGGGCTGAGCTTGCAAACCGAAACTAAACCAAAAAATCCGTACGGTTTCAATTTGACCTGTTACCTTCTTCTAGAGATGTTAAAATGGGTCATGCGTCCGTGGGCTTAACCAAACCCATGTATACAAATTTGGCATGTGATCCGTCCAATTAATTTTTTTATTATATGGGTTTAAATGGATTAGCCCATTTAATTAATGGGCTAAGTAAATTTTAAATGGGCAGCCCGTATTTTTTTTTCTCTCTAACATTTTGAACCCTAGACAACGAATCTTCTCTGTCATTAACTACATCGTCTCTAACATATTTTTTGGCGAAAAATTACGGAATCATGTTTTTTTTGCGGGAAAATAATGAAACTACGTTTTTGGGCGGAAAATTGTGACACCATAATTTTTGGCGGAAAAATTTAATCACGCGAAAATAATGAAATTATTGCTAATACCATATTTTTTGGTGGAAAAATTATAATCACGTTTTTGGTGAAAATAATGAATTTACGTTTTGCGGAAAATACGACTGTTTGGCGAAAAATACTTACTCGCTGTTTTTGGACGGGAAAATACAGACTCATGTTTTTGACGAAAAAATATCATTGTTTTGGCGGAAAGATAATACGACTCTGCAAAAAATGTGCTTTGAGAAAAATATACTCGTGTTTTATGAAAAATGTGACTGTTTTACCGAAAAATACTGACTGCTGTTTAAAAAATGACTCGTTGACTGCTTTGATAAACTTTTATAAACATTTAATATTAAGAGTATGTTTTGCTAAAAAGAGTATTTTTAACAGTAATCAAAATAAAGCAAGACTTAATTGACTAAGAAAATAAATTTTAATTCAAATTCGATCTAAACTTAATATTAAACATTTTAACGGATGATATAAACGACAATCTAAATCTAGTCACGATAACTTCCCACCCCCCCTCCTTCCCCAATTCTATTTCAAAAAACTAAACCATAACCGGTCCCCGGTGGAATCTCCGGTCCCCTCCGGTTTTAAAAATGATGGGTTAATAACAAAGTCAAAGAATCGAAAAAGTTGTTAGTTAAGTCTGCGTCGAATCTCTGGCGTTAATAATAGCTGCTCGTTTCATCCCAAAACTAAAAAAAAAAAAAGGGTTTCATTTGTGTAGTTCACGGATCTTCTCTGAACGATCAATCCAGAAGAAGACGAGCATAGAAAAATCTCAACTGGATTAACAAAAAAAAAAGCCTTTTTTAATCTCTATGTAATCGTCGTTGCTTGCAACCAATTCTATGTCAGGTCGGTCTCGTTATCCTCCTTTCATCTTTTGATTCTGTGCTTGATAATATTAATTTTTCAATCAAGTTTTAGTTTTTCGACCTACCCAGATTGTGATTATGTGTCAGATTACGCTTTAGGGCTTTTGAAGTTACGGGTAGTTCTTTAAGATTGTTTATGTTGAAGCTTTAGGTAGGGTTTTTGAAGCTGAATTTGGGAGGTTTCATGCGAATTGTAGCGAGCCCTTGTTAAAGTATGTGTTTTTACAGGTAATCAAGAACCAATCTTGGTGAAGGAGGAGAGTGTGGTTGGTATTCCAACACCACTCTTGAAACTTAAAAGCTGGCAATGGTGGGTTCTTGTGTCCATTAACATCTTCTTCCTTATTGGTGGTCAAGCTGCTTCAGTGCTTCTTGGTAGGTTTTATTATGAGGAAGGTGGAAACAGTAAATGGATGGCTACTCTTGTTCAGACTGCTGCTTTTCCCATTCTCTATATCCCGCTTTTGCTTCTTCCGTCTTCTAGTAAAGCAGAGTCTTCAGAGCCTGCTTGTTCACTCAAATACATTGTCTTGATCTATGTTTTGCTCGGTGTGATCATCGCTGGTGACAACATGTTATACTCTGTTGGACTTTTGTACCTCTCTGCATCGACTTATTCGCTCATTTGCGCTACTCAGTTAGCCTTCAACGCGGTCTTCTCTTATTTCATCAATGCGCAGAAGTTCACTGCTTTGATTCTTAACTCCGTTGTTCTACTCTCCTTCTCGGCTGCTTTGATAGCCCTCAATGATGATGCAGATACTCCTGCTGGTGTCTTCAGGTCTAAGTACATTGTTGGTTTTGTGTGTACACTCGCTGCATCCGCTCTTTATTCTCTGTTGCTTTCGCTTATGCAGTTTTCGTTTGAGAAGATTCTGAAGAGGGAGACCTTTTCTGTGGTTCTTGAAATGCAAATTTACACTTCTTTAGTGGCGACTTGTGTCTCGGTTATTGGGCTGTTTGCTAGCGGGGAATGGAGAACACTGCACGGGGAAATGGAAGGGTATCATAAAGGACAAGCCTCTTATGTACTGACTTTGGTCTGGACAGCGGTCACATGGCAAGTGTGTTCTGTAGGAGTGGTGGGTTTGATATTTCTGGTGACATCGCTCTTCTCAAACGTCATTAGTACACTCTCTCTAGCTGTGACTCCCCTCGCAGCTTTGGTTGTGTTCCGTGATAAAATGAGTGGCGTTAAGGTTATGGCGATGCTGATCGCTCTTTGGGGTTTTGCTTCGTATGTTTACCAGAATCATATCGATGACTTGAAAGTAAGACGAGCACGACAACAAGCTCAAGCCAGGATGGTGGAACCGCCCTGCTGATTCTGCGACGATCCTGGCAGAAATATTGGTTTAGGTTACTATACGTTCTGGTTTAGATAAAAAAACATTGTCACTCGTAGGACAAGCTACTTGACTTGTCATATTGTTTTTGAAATTAAATCTGTCGTACGATCCAGTCTAATATACTGTTGGGTAAATAAATAATCCGTGACAAAATTCTGCGAGAATGAGAATTTGGAAATGAACTGTTTGAAATTCGGAACTAGAATTCCAATCAACTAGCACAATAGCTTACGCTTGGACCAATTTAATTGATAACCAGAATACCCTTTTTTGCTACGTTTTGAAACCCTAGAATTGATTTCTTTCTTTTAAAGGTTTGTAGCGGTACTTTTTTATGATCTAACTCGTAAACTTCTCCTTTATTGCTTATACGAACCGATTACAATGATGCTCAATGGTACTGCGATCTCATGGCGATCGCCATTGAAGGTCTCATAACGACTCTTCAAACAACATACACATTCAGCATAAGAAACTCTGTTCACTCTTATTTAATCTTCTCAAAGCTTCCAACCGCAAACCCTTTAATTGTATCAGAGACTTTCCTTCTTAGCCAACTCATTGTTGATATGCTCAAATTAATACCCTATAATGATACAAAGATTCGCAAGAAAGCTAGTCGAACACAAGAAGAAAATTCACACAATAAATAATTTATATGATTGCTAAGCAAATCACTGCAGAGAAATTGTAAGAACTAAATACGATGCGATTAAATCAAGGGAAGGATTAGGCCTGGTAACTCTCAGAAATCAATGATAAACAACAATTAATCAATTAAGGTTCAATTCATCAACTGCTTCAACTCAAACACGAAAGATAGCTAACAACCGTCGCTAAAACTAACTAAGTCAAAGTCTAAAATTCCAAATCTTTGCAAATCCTACACAAGAAACCAGAATCAATTCAAGTTTGATATGTTCACAATTCGATTAAACCAAATCTCTTTGCAGATAATCCAATCAAGCCACCCAGTTTTATCGACATTCTAATCAGACCGACGCTTAATCGACATCAGTTCTATATTCTAAGGATCGGTTAAATAGTTTCGACAACCTATGGTGAAGAACTATTCAGATTTTCAACCCTAACAAATCAATTATCATAAATAGAAATCCATATGAGAAATCCCTAAACCAAAACTACTCATATGATTTAAACAAATAACATAATCGAATAAATCATGAAATTAAACAAAAGAATAAAAACAAGGGTTCTGAATCTTCTATAACGAAGTAGTCTGATCCGTCTCCTCACAAAAGCCTCAAATCTCAATGGCCGCATAATACCAAAGTCAAGCCTTCACCTAAAGACAAGATTTAAAAGCCTCAAAACACGAGCCTTTTGTAAATAAGGAAAGACGCTTCTGGCTTCCTGAAAATCTCTTCTCTGCTTTGCAGACGATCGACATTTATGCCAAAGCTTCAAACGTACTTTCTCTGCTTCCAAAAGCTCCAAATGCTCCAAAATCTCCACTCCTCAAACGCTAAAACCGAAAAGACTCTAAACGATAAAAAGACTAGAAAGATCGATAAAACGACTTATATCACTTAAAAACCAGAAATCCATGATATATCAATTGTCCACATCATCAGCTCACTAGGTAGAGCATATCATTCCTTTTTTTTTTTTTTGAACTACAGAGCATATATCTTCGTGTTGTACCACCGAGATGGTTGACACCTCTCGTGGATCATGATAGATCTTGTGACGAATCTTAATACCTTATAATGCAATAAGTTGTTATGGTGGGAAAAAAATACATCTCTAGACAAGTGCACGAGTCATGTTACGTCAATACACAATACATTTTAGTCGAGTGACGTCTCTGTCCAGAACGCAAAAAAGGCGAAAATGTGTTGTGTCAAGGGCCAGCCTTGAGCCAAGCAAGATGAAAATTGGGCCTAGGACCCCATAAAATTATGTCCATCGCATCTACAAATAGGCTTCCAAAAAAGTTTGTTTTACTGCAAAATAGGTTTTCAACTTTCTGAAATTTTGAAATTTGCTTTCATTTTTATAAAACTATCTAAAAACTCTTTAAAAAAAAAAACTGCTTGGACCCCCGACCCCTTATATTTCTAAAAACTGCAAAATTTCCTTTGTTTTCTTGGCGATAAATAGAAGTGGAATCTTATTTTCAATGTTATCTATTATTCCCTCTGTTTCTAATTAATCCAAGTTTTAGAAACAAAAATTGTTTCAAAAAATAGATTTTAAAAGTTTTCTATGCATTTTTTACTAGTTATTGATGATGAATTGTAAATTTCAAAAAAAAAATTGAATACTATTGGTTTAGAGTTATAGAAAATTGTTAATCACAAAAAAAAATGCATTTATAATGAATTTTTAATATGTGTGAAAAAAAAATTAGATTAATTAAGAACAGAGGGAGTAAGTTATTTCTTGTTGTTGTTGCTTAATTTCTTCGACTATTCTCTATAGATTGATCCGAAAATCCAATCCTAAATTATAGTCTCTATAGGTAAAAATCTTATGAGTTGATTAATGTTTCACTTATTTTAACTTGGGAAATGTCTTTAAGTTAAGTTTGACTTTGTAACTGACATCAATAAAATGATTTTGTACTTAGAGTAATTTATAAAACAAACTTTCTTGAAACTTACACTTTATTGTTTTTAATAAATGTTATGCGTTACTTTGGAAACGTCTAAGAAAAATACAAGTCTCATGAGACAATATAAAAACCACAACAAAATACGGAAGGAACAATATTTATAAAAACATATTTTAACTTAACAAGTTATTTCTAAATGGTGGAAACAAGAACAAACAAGATTTGAAACTTGGTCCAAATTGAAAATGCATTTTTTTAATGGGACAAGAATTTGGAGACTAATGTCAATACGGTGGAACCAATGTAGTGGGGTACAAAGATTTAACTTTAATTTCTTACAAGACATATAAGACAAGTTATGTTAACATAGGACAACAAAGAGAGATACATAAGAGATTATTAAACTACAATAACACAAATAGACTAAAATTAACACAATTTATCTAATTAGATTAGAATTGCGATTAGGCTAAGAGCCAGAAATTCTTCTGCCATCGTGTGTTAATCAAATACCCACCAACACCTTTGCATTGTTTCCTCACACCAATCGTCAAACAATCTGCACCGTCGATGCACCGATTCACGAGCTCCTCTGATCTGCTAGGTCCACATAAGCTACAAAACGACAAAAAAAATGTAAGTAATTATTGAAACGAGAGAATCATGATGGGAAAGAGATCTGACGGTTGAGAGATGACGCACCAAGAGATTAGTGGTGCAGATTTCTTCTGACCCAACACAAGAACAGAGACTTCAAGCTTCTTCACTTGGCTTAACACTGTTGCTAGCTTTGGTCCTTGAATCACCAGTGCCTCCACATCCACCTTTTTCAAAACAATTACATATTATAATTATCTTCTCACAGTTTATCCTAAATAATTGAATCTTTTGTAATGTACTATTTACATTTCTTGATGCCAAAAAAAGAGATTAGTGTATCATTCTAATTTTTTTCGAAAGTAATATAAAACTCTAAAGGAATTTTCAAGTAATTAATTATAATAAAGTAATGGTGAATTATAATATTAAAAAATATCTCGACAGTTTGCTTAGAGATTATAAATCTTATAATAAACTCAACCTGATTACATGTTACTATGTTAGTTGTTTTCGAACAACTTCCATTTTTAAAGCAAATTAAAGTATTCTTAAATGGGTAAGGACAGTTTTTAAGTAACAAAAATTTATGTTACCAGTATACTTTAGATCTAATAACGAGTTTTTAAAACATTAGATCTAAACTAAGAAAAAAAGCTGCATTTCCAACTGAAAAAGCTTACTTTACAGAATGAATTATGATGAAAGTCTTCTCTAAATCCAAAATAATTATTTTTTTTGACAGAAAAAAAAAACAAAGTGAGGAGACATCAGTCACTATGACCATCACAGAGATTTTCTCACGCATGCACTACTCAGTCTACTCCAATACTCAAGTACCTCAATACAACTTAACAATTAACCAAAAACAAAAGCAAAATATGTATTATTACTTCTCTAAATAATAGTTTCCAAAACACATTTTTTTGTTAAAGTAGTAGTTTCAAAAATCCAAACATAAAAATAGCAATAAGCTTAATTAAAACCTATTTTATACTATAAATTTTGGAAGCTTAATTAGAATCTTAGTAAGCCATCTCTTTGTGAAAATAATAATAGTAAGCTTTATTTTTTGGTTAAGTAATAGTAAGCTAAATTAGTACCTCGGGTTTACAAGCTTTGCAAAGAGAACCAAGAGATTGAACCAAAGTAGGAGAAGCTTCATCATGAGGAGATACAACATGAAGAAGAGTCATCAAATCTCCTTTATTAGTCAAATGAGTCAAAGCCCACATCATGGCATGCTTAGACCTCGAAGTCTCATCCACCACTACCATCACTCTCTTAGTTCTTGCCGCCGTATCTCCACCGGAGTAAACCCCATAAAGACCCTCCATTGAGGAGTAACCACCACCGCTTGTGTCGTCGTTGAAGGCCGTTGAGCTATCTCCGGAAGTCCACCTTTTAGAAGCCGACCTCCAACCTTCTTTTCTACTTAGTTGCCTAAGGATCGAGTTTCTTGAAAATTGCATTTTTGGAGGAGTTTAGTGATGGGAAGTTGAAGCTTTTTGTAGTGTGAATGAAGAGAGAGAGAGAGGGAGAAGAAGAAGTAGGTAGTAGAGGGCTATAGTAGAGAAAGAGAAAGTGAGCTTTGATGTAAAACTAAAAACTCGAAAATGTGAAAGAAAGAGAAGAAGAGAGAGATATAATTGGTTGCTAATAAAGGGTGAGCGACAGGGCATTAAGGGTGAATCATGTGCCCACAATAAAGTGTGTTATTAAATTGCTAAACTTTAAGCAACCAACAATAGTATTTTCTTTTTTTTTTAAATAATTCTAGTTTGGTTTTGTCTAGTTCTGTTTATTTTTGGTATAGAAATTTACAATTCTAAAACGTCCATTTAAGTAAACCGAATTAAAATTCTTAGTTAGAAGTTTTTGGAGCCGTTTGGTTTATTTGGGCTAAAAAGTACTACTGGTTAGAAACTAGAGAATAGGCTTGTCTTCAAAATTGTTTAAAGTTTGTCATTTATATTCACCATTTCAACAATGTCACTCTTGTTATGGTCGCCAAACCATTTAATAATGGAGCACAACTATTATGAAAAATAGTCGATGCAAATGGTGGGACTTCAATTTAGTCAATTTTGTAATGAATAATGTTTTTAAGACGACCCTAAGGGTTAGGTTTGATCTCGGCTTTCTTGCTTTCTTTATTTCTTTGCATGTACGAATACGACTAATCTGGAGCTGAAATTGGAAGCAATTACACTTGACTACTTTTTACAAGTTTCTCTACTTTTTTTTAAGGGTATGTCTCGATAAGTCTCATTCAAACTTTTAGTAAGACTTTAACACGATTACATAGATTTGATCGATTCTATCTTTTGACATTATGCAAGAAGAAGAATTGTTCGAAGAAGATTACTCTTGTTTTGAGGTTTATAACTGGTTTAGTTACTTGTAGCTACGACAATTTTATGGGTTTAGGCTCCCTTTATTTTTTCGGTAACGCGATACTCGGTCTAATCATTTATTAGCTCAAATCAATCCTAACTCATATACCAACAATGGACTAGCTAGCTCGAAATTTATGATTAGCGGCCACGACTCTACCTTCAAAACCCACCCGATCCTTTGATATGGTGATACATTAGTCTTTAATTCCTTTTAAAAAGTATTTTTGTTTAGGAAACTTTTCATCTTCGAAAGTATCGAAAAAAGCATATTGGGGGGCCCGGTGGTTGCAAAAATATCTTTTAGGTTTCGATTGGTTGGCAGCGTCTCTCATGGACTTCTATCGTGTCCTAGTTACATTTTTTCTCGGATGCAGTTTAGATCTATGATTCTTCAAAACGTTATATCGTCATATTTTCTTTTTAATTGGAAAAGTAACTCATAATCCTATCTTCACACCAAATAGGAAAGCAAACAATCATGGTGTTGGTGAGGAAGATCGTCATTGACGATCATACTTAAAGATGTTCTAGTTTCCATGCTAACTTATGCCAATTTTACTTATTTTAGCTTTTGTCTCATCTTTCGTAGTTTTCATTCTTGATCTAGCATTTTAGAAATAATTGCATCCTAACCATATATAATTTCGAATATATCTATTAGCAAAAGAAAAGAGTCATCCAACACACCGATCATCCAAAGTTTCAAAATCCTGATAATCGGATTCTCGATAGAATTCAGCCTCCAAAATTTTCAAAGAGAAACTCCCAACCATATAAGTTTTTTTAGCTAGAGAAATTGTCCTATATATCTCTTGTTTTGAGTTTTGAAAGTGGAGTTTAGAGAAAATATCTACATTTTGAATTCACTTTATTTGCTTATAGGTCAGTCTGTTTACGTCGATTGATTTGGGGTTGAAAAAAAAAACCACACTAGTTTCACACGAACTCGTAATCGATTTTTCCACTCAAAAAGTGAACCAACACGATGTTGTTCATTTTTGTTTCTTTTGGGATAAAAGGACACGGGTTTTTCATGCAAAAGCTTAATTATAAAAATGCAACGTTTAGTCACATATCAAATCATACATGAATACACCAATACACCTAATCAAATCAATAGTATAGGGTGGTCCAGAAAATGAGAAAAAAGGATCTTATCTCTTTCCCCATTAAACGTATCTCGGTTACTTTATACGTACGTAAATTTATGGGTTTCATCTCTGTGTCAGATGACCTCATTCACATTTTGCTTTCATATCTTCCTTTGTCCTCTTCTCCCCTATTATCGTCCCACACTTGTATTTTTCCTTTGGACTTTTTTGCTTTTTGTTTTTTTGGTAATTGTTTTTTTTTGGTAAAAAGCTTTTTGTTTTTTCCTCACATTTCTAGTGTTTAAAGTTTAAACAAGCTAATTGCACACACAAATAAGATCGAAGGGCTCCAAGATTAAAATTCCATAACCTCAATTTAGTGCAACAAACAAGGGGCTCTATGTATGTATAAATATGAGCATCATGATAGTAATTAATAAGTGTAGTTTGATAAAACTTTATTTTTAAGGTTTATTTATATAATCACGTAATGTTCGTAAACAATTTCTATTTTCCTACGATTTTAAGAAGCCACTTTTAAGAGAGATGCATATTTTTATATGTAAATAGGACAACATCAAAGGTACTCGAAGAATGTAATATTTCAAACATATTGACCGATGAGATGGTCAAATAATAATTCCAATTCAAACACGCATACTTCTATGATACTAAGTACTAACCCATGTGTTTTCTTGTAATTTACTTCATAACGATAAGAAAAGCTTTGTTCAGTCTCTTCATTATACATTAAACAAGGCTAATAGAGTAATATAATAGAGATATGACCCATGTGACACCTTGAGGGTAAAATATAGTAAGTGAAAAGAATAGGAAAATAATTATCAATTACAGATTTGGAAACTGGTGGAAGGGTAAAATGGTTTTTTTGTGTGTGTATAAATTACTGAGTTGTTTGCTTCTGCTGTTCTGCATCTTCCTTCATTCACTTGTCAGACTAAAGACCAGTAAAGAATCATTTATCCTGACACAACTTCCTACCACACAAAATTCTGTTTTAATCTAATTGTAAAAATGCTTATGAAAACACATACTGTATAATATAATTGCATCCGTTTAAAATGTAAAATCACAACAGAAGAAATGCTGTATTTTACTACAAAATTAAGACTTCTTAATGTATCTAACTTCTTAAATATATTATTTAGTTATTATTCTCTCTAATTATGTTATTGAATTTTTAATGTGAAAAGATAATGTCAGAACTTTTTAATTATTTTACTACGAATGATAGTTTTAATTGTTAAAAATGTCAGAACTTTTTAAATATGTATAGAATTTTCAAAGGTTTTATAGAGAGTTTAGTTTTTTTTTCTTGAATTTGAAATAAATGGTATTAGTGATTAGTAAATAACGAAATATCAACTGTCGAAAATTTATGTCCAGTAAAAAAAGTGTTAATTCTACATTCACCTTTGAAGTCAAATTGTTTGTGTTAATACTAATATTGTATCGATATTAGAAAATTGGAAATAGAAAGTATGAAAGTAATTACTTGAGGACTACATTATATGTATGAACTTAAGATCAACTTCAAAACCACATTTTACTTGAAGACAAATATTTTGCTACGGCCAATGCAATATATTAATTTAAGACCGTTATGTATCTAAGAAAGGCTACCGGTGAAAGTTTTAATTAGAACTTGTACGTAATTACTAATTAAGATGATAAACTAACTGTTAAAAATACAAGTGAACTTCTCGAAATAAATTAATCATCATGTTAATGTGCTTAGAGAACTAAATATAGGAGATCAATGGAACATAATCATATTTAACTTAATCATATTGGTTTTGGTTCCATTTTAAAATTTTAGTTTTTGAGTAACATAATTGTGGCTCCAATTTTGAATTTTTATTCAAAATTTTGATTGTTTTTGTGATTTCATTTTTAGAAATACGAATTAAAGATCTAAATATGAGTTAAGAGACATTTAATATACATAATTAGGTGATTCGCGCGTTATACGCAGAAGAAAATATATATTCTCTGTATTAAGTATAGTAATTAATGTCTTACAATATATATTCTCTGAAAATCAATCTGACTATAATTTTATAGAATATTTACTTATTTAATTTTCCATAAATTAATAAAGCTAATTTAGATAAGATTATAATTTTATAAAAAGACAATTTATATATGATTGACCTAATGACATATTATGTAATTAGTTTAGTAATTAATGTCTTATAAAATATATTATCTGAGAATTATTCTAATCATAAAATTATTTTGTTAAAATGATTCTCAATTAATATAGGAAATGATCATAACTTGACAAAAATGATTAGTTACTATAAATATTTACTGTGAAAATTCTAGAAAATTAATTATTCTGGAAACAGAGAGAGTAGATTAAAATGTTTTGGAGCATGTGGAGAACATCGTATTGAATATTGACATTAAGGAAAATAAAAGAAGTACTCTAGTAACATACAGAGGCTATAAATTTGGTTTTCGTCAACGTCAATAATTATATGTGCTGCTGTACGTTTCTCTGTATTAATTAGTATATATAATTATCGGTGATGTAACTTGCAAGGTCCTCGTGAATTGAGCCACATAAAGTAAACTCTTTCTTTTATACGTATGCATACTTCTTCTTCGTCCTGGGCTTACGGTTCAACTCGAAAAACCCGAACCGATTTAACCGACGATTTCGGTTATCAGCACCGAAAGAGAGAAGCAGACTAAACCGATTTAAAGAATAATCAAAGAGAGATCAATGTTCTAAATGGAAGTCAAGAGAAGGAGTAAGGGTGGTTGGTCACCAAAATCTTCGCCCAATATAACAAATATATATATAGAGTCGTGATTTCGTAATGTCATTGAATCTCTATTTTTCTATATGTTAATCACATTTATGAAAAAATATATTCTGGTATGTTATTTGAAAGATGTTCTTTGCGTTCTTGTGTCATAGAAAATCTTACGGATTATATACAGAGCCGGTCCTGTCTTTTACAAAATTACAAGCGAAGGAAAAAAAAAGGTCATTTTGCACATATTTATAACAATAAAAATTTTTGATCAAAACAAAAAATTGAAAATGTTTAACAAAACCACTAAAAATTTTAAAACATCAGATAACAATATTTTTTCTTTTAAATATGATTCTCTTGCGTTTTTCTTTGAACTCATCATGCTTTCATGTCGAGTTTTTCATGTATCTTTCAAGACATATCGACAATCATTCGGCTTTCTTACATCGATCGTAGATAAGATTGACTTTGAAAAACTTTTTCTTGAGGAAGCAGATAAATCGTCGTTATGCATATGCGGTCATGTATTTGGATAACTTTCCATCTTTTTGAAAAAATCCCAAGACTTCTTGTCTCTTTGGGTAAAACCCTCTTAAAAACATCTCCAAAATAGATCATTACCATCAAGATCGAATGAGTATCATGCTTTAGATAAACTTCAAGGTTGACTGAGGCCATCACTTATCATCATCTGCTAACTTTAGCTTCTTGAGTCAAATAAAAATCCAAAAGTATTTTCATAACTTTGAAGTTGATCGAACTTGTTTGAAAAAACGATCGATGATTTTGATGAAGTAGTTGATTAAATCTTCTTTGTCATATTACACTTTTTCGGCTCTTCATCCGTCTTTTCCTTTTCTTAAGACTTTCTTTCCACGAAAATACGAGGATCAATTTTCATATCTACTGATCGTTCCTCTCTTCCGCTTTCTCATAGTTTAAAAAGAAACAAGACCTTTCGTTGAAAGATAACAATATCAATATCCATATCTTACGCGATGAACTTGCTTACTTTGTTAACAACAAGAGTTCATACCAAATAATCATCCCAAACAAAAACTCAAAACTCCCAATTCCATGGATATTGCTCGTCGAGACTCGGCCTCTTCTTGTTTCAATTATCCTATTGTCGCCAAGTGAAACAATGCATCTTGAATTTGGGGAGCTTGAAATCTTATTGCTTTAACCCTTTTAGCGGCTCTCCCAATGAGTTTGTGATAATGGTTTAACCATAATACCATTCACAATCTCTGAAAACTTCACAATTATTTGTTGAAGAGCAAACAAACAATAGATACGAACAATTCCAAAAATGATACTGATAAATCGCGAAGAAGCGATATCGAAAGTCAAGATTTAATGGCTGACCACATGGTGTGTAAACAGCTCTTGGATTAATTCAAGCAATCTCTTACTGCTCCTTTATTTTTCCCTTTCATGTTTGACCCATTATCATAACCTTGCCTCTAACATCATAAATACTCAATCAAGATCTAGTAATACTTGAAGGGTGAAAGTCCTTCTCGGTTTTGTCTTTGACTTCATGAATGTCAAAAAATTCTTCAATCTTTGGTGAAGTCTCAGAAATATCCACACAACGGATTATTAGTGACATCGATCCGGTTACTAATATCGGGAGTAGTATCAAGAATAACAGAAAAATACTTTGCCATGAATCTTCTTTAAGATCATTTAATCATTTCTCTCAAGCATCTTCAACTCATTCTGAATTTTGTGACTCATATAATGTTTACGAGTTTCATGTTTTTCAACTCGTCAATATGCTCTTTCATGACAAGATCAAAATGCAATCTTGATCATGCCCAAAAATTTCCATTACCATCCAAATCTTATCATTTCTTCCACGAAATGATAAATTGTTTAGAACCCTTTACCACTCGAATGATCCTCGGATACATCTCCTCGATGTCTATTTCTTTGTTGATCTCTTCTTGCATATGCTTATCAATAGTCGATTTGTCAGTCTCTTCTATCCAATTAGTCATGCATGTGATATGCTTATGACTTTTTCATGTTCTCACGAGCATTTGTGAAACATTTCTCCAGTCATTGTATCCATAGTTCTAGCTGATTAGCATTTTTGTCTAGCGTGAATAACTTACAACAAAACAAAGATTTTATCTTTTATTTTTGAGTAACTAACTCATCTTATCTTTTTTTCCTTTCTCTTGTATAAGATGAATGAGAAAAACATCTTCAATATGATCTCTTGGAAAATGATAATCAATCGGAAGCCTTGTCATTGGACCTTTCCAAAAATCTCTAAGTTTATTTTCAACTTTTTCCCAATTTCGGATTACTAACATTCCCAGAGATTTGATGTTCTCTAACAGCATCGGCGTTCTCCTCTTCATTCTCATTCTCATTCTCATTCTCATTCTCTTTCCCATTCTCATTCTCATTCTCTTTCCCATTCTCATCCTCATTCTCATTCTCTTCACTCATCTAATCCCCATTTCTAACTTGGGCATTTTAAGTATCGACCTATCACCGTTCATGTTGATCTCACCTCAAAGTCTCATTTTTGAAGTTTCATGTCGTATAACATACCTTAACATCGAATTAATTAGAGATTTTGTCAGTGCTTCTCGTCTCTTCTTTCTTCTTATTTTTTCTGCACCTCCCATCTCACTTATAATTCGTTTCGAAGACTTCTTACTGCAATAAAAAATGTTAAATATATAAATCACTTATCATTATAAAAGATAACAAACAAAAATTAGCATGATATATATATGTAGCGAATGAAACTAAAAGCATTCTTTATATAATTGAACATGGTGACACAAAAGTGAAAACATTGACCTGTATTATAGAAAATCACTTGAATCAGTATAAAAGCGTAATCATAGATTCTCACTCTTTTAGCTTTTTTCTTAATTAAAAACTCTTAATCAGATTTTGGATGGAAGTAAGATACCTCCTGACTCTTTTCCTCTTCCTTGATCTTCACAACACTCGATTTCTCCATGGCTTTATTGAAGTATCGGTAAACAACGAGAACAAAAGATTTATAAGTCAACGATAAATCGAGCATAATATTAAAGAGTCATATGATTATAATTTCTTAATTTCTCTAGCAAAATTAGATGATCCGATTTTAGTAGCCGCGTCAATGATCAGCATCATAATCATTATTTGAAAAATAGAAGCCGTGATCAATAAGTTAAAAACTAACAGCCCGAGGAGGAAAAACTTACCGAATGAAATTTGGATTTATGAGATGAATTACAAAGTATATGTCGAGAAAGATAACAATTTTAGAAAGTGATTACGAAACACGATCCGGGAGGAATAGGATTATAGGAAGAAGATGAAACGATTTAGGTTAATTTGGAATTTTGTTTTTCTTTTTTTTTAGAATTTTTTTTCTAACTTAGAAAAAAAAATTAATTTCTGATTGGATTTACATGGGCCTCAAAAGGCCTTACACACCACTAACAAAAATCAAAAGAACACCTGACATATTTAATAATTAATTGTTTAAAAAAAAAATGAAAACATGAACATTGAAGATTCGAAGCAATGACGTAAGCAACCCGTCTCTACCAATTGTCATGACAATAACAAAATTTAGAAGCCGAAAAAATTTATATATTTGATCGGCCGCAAACCCATGCTTGGGCCTGCTTGGACTCGGGGCCGGCTCTAGTTATATATATAGATGCACATATACGAGATACCTATTAAAAATTAGGTTTGGCGGAAAGTGTGAGAAAAGAAACGAATTAAGAAGGGTTATGTAAATGGTATTGTGTTACTCTTATGTGTCAACCCGTTTTTCAACCCGTTTTTCAACCCGTGATGCTCGGAATCTAACTCATCATTGTCACTCATGTCTTTGTTTATTTTATTTTATATATTTTCTTATTTCTTTAGACACAATTTATGTAATCTTTTTTTTTTAATTAAATAAACTACATATGTATGTTTTTCTGTTTGCTCAATTTAACATTGTCAATAGGATGGTCGCGTGTTCAAATGCTTTGTATCAATTTTTTTTTCTTACAGTAAACGTCGATAAATTAATATTCGATAAGTTAATAATCTCTATAAATAAATAAAATTTATCTGGTTTCGAGTTTTGAGTTTGGTCAGTGTAAAATCTGACACAATTCGATAAATTAATAAGATAACAATTTAGAAAAAAAACTTTTTTGTAAATATATTGTTTCAATAATATCATAAATTAATAATTATATAAATTTACCCAAATATAGATAAGACTATTTAGTAAAATATGACTCTAATTTAAATCACTTGTTATATTTTGGCTTAGATTAAAATTATGATTTTTCTCTGAAACTACAAAAATTGTGAAATCTATATTTTACTGTAGAGTAATAATGAGATTGTTTTTTTTATTATTATTGAAAGTATTGGTTGATACGAATCCCCTTTTCAGTTCTCTCAAATCCTCTCTCATGTTAAGCGTTTCTGGCGAATAAATTTGTTTGTTAGTGCTTCGTTTTTATTCACATATATAGGCAAATAGCGATTGATTGATGTTACGTAGTAACTTGCATTTCTAAACAATTGAACCAAGTTGTACTTATAGCTACTAGATACAGTTCCTCCTGTGATTACTACATATAAGATTCGTCTTTGACATCAAATGGAAACTGGGAGATTTCGTTACTATTAGTGAATCACAAACTCATCCAAGAAGAAGATTGAACTGAATTTAATGTTTGTAATTGAGTTACGCAGCACTGTTCTAATATTCAGAACATATATAGAGGCTTCGACCTTGGTTAACACTAGTTAACACTTAATTACTCGACATAACTAAACAGGTTACAATCATACACACTCTAATAGTTACCAAATATGAGAATAGAATGGCTTATTGTCCATGGCTATTTGCAGTATCATCAACCTCAGGAAAAGCATTTAGCATTCGATAAGGCTTTGTTTGTATATACTACTACATAACTTATGGTCGTAATCGTATACGTAAACTTCCTGTCTAAATTGAACCAAATCATAAACTCTTCAATGATTTGGTTCTACTCCGCATATAATAGATGGTTTATGTACAAAACTTGCATATGTATGGGTCACATATGTATGTCCATTTTCTGTGAGCATCGCAAGAATGGTTCAACGTGCGGTTATGAGACTCGAACACATCTCAATATAACAAGCTATCCAGTAGCTTCATTCTAATCTCCAAACACTTTTAGAATTTTCAGGTCTGTTTAATAGGTAGAGTAACTGCAAACTTTGTTCAATATTCACACATTGTCTGCGTTTATAAATGAGAATCAAAGAACAAATTTTAGAATTTGAAGTCAATATAAAACACAACATTGATCAAACCCTATTTACACTATTTACACAAGCAATACTTATTTAGAAAAGAGTCATTCACTTCGCACAGAAAGACAAACCCAAAGATAGTTGTATCATCTCCGCTTTCATCACATTAGATAGACCTCTTATAACTTTCAGAGAGCCCTAAGAACAACCTTGCTGGTCGCATGAACACCCTTAGCAGCTATCTTCAGCGCACCACGAGCTTGGTATAACCTGAAAGCAAACGCCAAAGATGCTACTTAACTCGATCAAAATATTAGTGTTTCAACATCTCAAGATCATTAGCAGAAATCAGACATACCCTCCAAAAGCAAGTCCCCAAGTGGACAGTGTGTAGAACATTTTACCAGCATGCCATATATCCACTACCTTCCCTACCTTGCTCAGAGCAGTAACTTCTTGGACTAGAACTGCAAAATTTAGCCGGTTGAGAAGCCACGTAAGCAAATTAGAAATTACGGGTAAGATTGGAAACACAAAGCGGATAGTATCCCCAATATACCGCTAATTCTTCCCACATTTGTGATTATTAACAACTAAAGCAGCATACTCGGGGTTACCAATCAAACCCTATATTTAACACTGAAAGAGATTTCAAGCTGTGTAAACTTACGCTTCTGAAGCTCTTCAGGATTGAGATTCTGCAATTTGAAAGTAGTAGCCAAGTAAATATGAGATTCGAAGCAGTGAAAAATCCAAAATTGCATACTCAAAGAAACTAAGAATACAAATACGATACCTTAGCTTTGGGATTAGACATAATGCATTTAGCCAAAAAGTGAGCAACAGCATCAATCACATGTTCCTCATTCACAACAATGTAATGTTCATTATCGATTGCGCTTTGTTCCTCGACATTACTAGGAATCATATCATCAGTAACCAAAACCCACCAACTTGGCTCCTGATTATCCATCTCTATAAGAACTTCAACAGTTTTTACATCATCTTCTGAAACAAATAAATGCGTTAACACAATTTGTTTGTATAGTAAACTCTCAAATCAAATTTTACGATCATCGGAAAATTCGATAAAACACACCTGTTGGTTCCTTGAATGGAAATTGATTTTGAGTTCCATTAGATAAAGCTTGTCTTAGATTCTCTAATCTAGCCAAGAAATCTCTTGAAGTAACCATTGATACAAGCTGAGCATAGAGCTGATTTTGAAATTTCAACAAAATTTGTTTAACAAATCCCTAAAATTCGAAATTGAATTTGTTTATATGCTTACGTCGCTAGGGCAATCGTGTGATAACGCAGCAGATTCAGCGAGAGTCTCAAAAAGCTTAAGATTCGCTTCAAGCAAGGTCCTGAGACGACGATTCTCTTGTCGAAGAGCTTCTAATTCACGATCTCGTGGATCGGTAATCGAATCCGTTGACTCGTGATTCTCGTCATCGTGGTGGTGGTGGTGGTGATGGTAGGCTTCCACGGCGGTCCACGCTACGTCCGCTACTTCTAGCACCGTCTTCGTCACTTCGATCGCGTGGTGGCTCGTCATGGTTGGTTTGATCTTCTTCTTCGCCGTCTCCTTCTCGAAATTTATTCTGGATATGATTATCTGATTTTTCGGAGTTTTCAAAGAAACTACTTGTCGTTTGCGTGTTTGAAAACGACAAGCAAGCTTTATATAATATTCACATACAATACTTCTTTAATCTTATTGCCAAATTTACCCTTTTCTTCTACATATTTCAATTGTCTACAATTTTTTTAGACTACTTCCCGTTTTTTTGTTATATTTTGGATAAATATCGTAGTTTTCTGTATGGCCAATGTTTTATATCAAACATCAAATTTTAAATTTTTTAAAAATTTAAGATTTATTTTTGCGAAAAAATCTGAAGGCCTACTTATATATATGATGGATTTAAAAAATTTGGAGGTCCTATGCCAATATTTTGGCTTACTTATTCCTAGAGTTTTGCTTGGTTAAGAACATAAAGACGGAAGATATGAATCATAAATTTATTTAAGAGAAAATTTAGTAAAAAAATAAGTTTTGGGACCTAATTAAGTAAATGGCAAAAGTCACTATTGAACATAAACAAAGAATCTATTTCGTCACCATTTTTTCTATTTTAACCCCACGTTCTCATTCACTTTTTTACTATAAATTTCAAAAAAATCTCACATGCACTATTAATTACCTGCCTAATTGATCCAAACTAAGTATTTAATGATTCAAACATATTTCATTTAATAGCCGTCATTTCAAGTTGCATCCGATACAAATTCTTCTGACGCAGTTAAGTCTCACCCTATATCAATAAATTTTCCATTTCCACTCAGCACAACGATGACAATGTCTGTAAATAAGTTTGGCGTAAAGAATTTCTTCATCACTTTTTTATTTTTTTATTTTACGCCAAAATAGCTATTTGTCTTTGAGTTAAATAATAATCAAAAACTTGCCAAATATCAAAATATCTCTTTATTTAATTAATCACATAAATACTTCATTTAGTTTTACTGCCAAATACGCTCTTATCTACTGTACTATGTATTTCAGATTTCTACCATTCTATAAAATGTTTGCCGTTTATGATAAATGGAGAACAACTTTTTGTCGTTTTAGATTAATTAAAAAGAACAACTTCTTGCCGTTTTTGCTTGCCGGGGTTTTTAATGCTTTATCAATGAGGACATTTCTCACTTCCGTTTACACTTAAGCAGCGAGAAATGTACGGCGACTCGGCGGTTACGGCTATGGAGACGGCGGAGATGAAGCAGAAGTACGGTAAGAGTAATTCGAAGGACGTTGATGCAACAGTGATCGAGTTCAAGATTCTGGAGGCTATGCGATCCCGAGTAACCTACCTCAGAAATGAAGCAGAGTAGAAATCTTTGTCTCTCAGTCTCTTCCTCTAAACTCTATGTCGTGAATTCTCTGTGTGCGATTAAGTACGTTCGATTGTTTTCAAGGCATTAGTGATATACATTTCTTGGTTGGATTAGGCTTCTTTGATTTCGTTGTTGTATCGTGGAATGTGTAGTAGATGTTCAATTTTTTTTTCGATGAAACCTGTATAGAGCTTTTCTTCAGATGATGTATGAATAGTAGAATTATTTGCAGTTTTTATTTTGAATAGTAGAATCATTTGCAGTTTTGATTTTGTAGAACCTTCACAATCGTGAGTGTTCGAAGAATGCTAGAGGAAGATATGGGATTGGAGAAATATGCTTTGGATGTTCATAAGAGCTTTGTTAAAGATATTTTGGTTCAGGTATCTTTCTCTTCATACTTCGTTATTTGACCATTTGACTTCTCATGTCACCTGAGAATACTAATGTTTCTTTCTTGATGGCAGTGCTTAGAAGAATCTGGTAATGATGATGCTTACGAAAATTCTCAAGAAGCTGAGAGGAAACTGCCTGAAGAGCACGAGGCAAAGAACGATGTAAGGGACGATACCAGTGATTATGAGAAAATGAAAGGTTCCCCTGAGATGGGCCTTCTGACAGAAAAGAACACATCCAAAAGGGTAGCTAAAGATATGAAGGACAAGGGAAATAGAGAAGCCCTGCAGAGTGATATAAGGAGAGCCCTCCGAAAAAGAACTTCATATATTAAGGCTAATTCAGAGTAAGTTAATGATTGCAATTAGGAATTTCAGTAAAGTTTCCTCTTTCATGGCTTAAGAAGATGAACTTTTCTGTTCAGTAATTAATGGCTTGCTTTATTTTTCAGGACAATTACATTGGCTTCACTTCGTCGACTTTTAGAGGAAGATCTTAAATTAGAGAAGCAGTCTCTTGATCCCTTCAAGAAGTTCATTAACAACGTATTGGATGAAGTGAGTACTTTAAATTGATTATGTAATCTCTTGAGTATAATGGGAGGCAAGTCTTTTGATGGTTTATTGGCTAATTAGGTACTACAAATTCCTGATGCTCCTAAACGTTCGACTGAGTCCATTGGGAAAGATCTAAAGAGAAATGTCAAGAGCACACAATCTAAGAAGGTAAGCAGTGAAGAAAATTCTGGTTCAGATGCTGAGGGGGATGTGGACAACGAGGAAGTAGCTGTAAAGAAGACAATGGCCCGAAAAAGAAAATTATCAAAACCAGAGATGATGGGAAAACGGAAAAGTGAGAATGGCAAACATGTATCTGGGAAAAAGAAAGCAAAACATACAGAAACAGATTCAGAGAATGACAGTGATGCAGGAGATAGTGAAAAACCTTTGAAGGTATAACATCTTGGTTGTGATTTTTATCTCGAATCCCATTAAAACCTTGTACAACTTACCCATTTGGTTTCTGCATATATGTTTTTCAACAGCAGACAAAGGAGACTGCAACTACTGTTTACGGAAAGCGTGTTGAGCATCTCAAATCAGTCATCAGATCTTGTGGGATGAGGTGTCTATCAAACTTGGCACATCTTTAAGAAGTTCAGTGTTTCTTCATACTCCAGGCACTTTATTTTTTTTTTCTTGGCAGTGTTCCTCCTCACATTTACAAGAAAGCCAAGCAGGCTCCTGAAGAGAAACGTGAGGCTACTCTAATAGAAGAATTTGAGCAGATACTTGCCAAAGAAGGGCTGTCTTCAGATCCTTCAGAGAAAGGTAGTGTGACGCTAAGAATGATTTGTTTTGCTTAGAATAAAACTTATATCTTCCATTTTATTTATTGAGTTCAGTAGTTTTTTTGAACTGATTCTTAGTTCAACTGATCTTAACGCGAATAAGCATGCTGATGTTTGTGGTCTGTAAGAAGCTTGGATGAAATAGTTAATAAGTAAACATACTATTAATAAACTCTCTGGCTTTACTCTGACAGAGATCAAAGAAGTTAAAAATAGGAAAACTATATCAAAAGAGCTTGAGGGTCTTGATACAAGCAACATTGTATCAAGTTCAAGGAGAAGATCCACCACAAGTTATGCACCTCCTCCAAAGCCGAAAATAACAGCGGAAAGTGAGAGTGAGAGTGATGAACCAGAAGATTCTGAGAATGAAGAGGATAACGAAGAAGAAGAAGAAGGTAATGAAGAAGCTGAGGAAGGAAGCCAAAGCGAAGAGGAAGAATCAAACAACGGTGAGAATCTAGATCTCTCATCTAAATGACCAACTGATCAAGTTTTAAAACTGATGATCCGTGGCTTTCTTTGCAGAGGATGATGGTGGAGAAGAAAGCGAATGATTTCACGATTATCTCGACTCAGTGTCCTACAGTAAGGAATCTTTCATCCACTGTAGCTTAGGTTTGTTTGTTTCTGCTAATGACATTTTGTTCCTTTAGCCTTTAACCATTAGTATGACTTTGTGAAATGGAATCTTAAAGACGAATTGGATAGAAAGGATAACTAAAGATTAGGATGAATATTAAGAAGGTAATATGTCAAACTATTAATTACAGTGATAACTAAGTGGGAATCCCAGACTCAGACTACAACTTGAGGAATCATATACCGAATCACTGGATGATCTTTATACCCATTCCACGATGTAATCAAATATGAAAAAGAAAAATAGTTGATTGATAGTTATAACACATTGAGTTAAGATGCAAAATGCATCTCGTATCAATTGGGTTTGTTCTTTTCGGATTAATCGAATAGAAACTGGGAATCTAGACATTGTTGGCGGTAGCATCAACTGACAACTCCTGGGTCTCTGAAAGAATGCGCCTAACTTGGTTTGCAAGATCTGTGACATGTTTATCTTTAAACCCTGATTGATATCAAAGAACACAAAACCAGGGTTACTTTATAATCTGGAACCAAAAATTACTGAGTAATTGGTAAAAGTTATTTTACCGAGTTGAGCAAGAGCCTCTTCGAGGTTGAAGAGATAGTCTCTGTTTGGCCCTGAAGGTCCTTCAGCTTTAACTATCTGTCTGCATAAATGCAAGAAACAAAGATCAAATGCAATCTTTGTTATATAATAATAGGAAGGACCTAATAACAAAACCACCTACTTGGCAATGTCTTCAAGAGGAGCTGGTCCTAAGTAGTTGTTGTTGCTCTTCTTGTCAGGGGAAGCTATGTATCTGAGTAAATAAAGAATATACATATCGACATTATCACTTGTTTATATATATACCGAGGTAATGTAATCGTGTGCGCTCTTACACCATTACTCCTGTTACAGCCGGTTCTGAACTAGAGTCCTGCAACAAGTACGCCAATTATCACACCCCCAAAAGAAAACCCAAAAGACCATTTTTGAAGTTAGAAGCAACCAGAAAACAAATTGGACTCACAGTAAAGAAATCAAGATACTCTTTCTGATCATATTGCTTCTCTCTCACTTCCAAATGCTGACAAGAATCCAAAAGATTACAAATGGAACATGAAACACACAAATGTGTTTTTGTCATGATTGCAAACAAAAGAGAATCACACTTACTGTTAAAGCATCTCTTTTATCTTCCTCTTTGGTTATCTTGTAAGCAACTCCCCACTGTGTAATCAATCATAAGCTGGGAATTAATAAACAAAATAAGAGAATTGGATTTTGATGTTAGAACATAAAGACTTACACAAACTTCTCCATCTGCAGCTTCTAATGTCACTGTTCTTCCCGGAAATTGCGGAGTTCCTCTATGATCAGTACT
Organism: Boechera stricta; assembly: GCA_018361395.1. Taxonomy (NCBI): domain Eukaryota; kingdom Viridiplantae; phylum Streptophyta; class Magnoliopsida; order Brassicales; family Brassicaceae; genus Boechera; species Boechera stricta. Next base: position 12,500,283 of record CM031538.1, on the reverse strand, counting down.
ACCTTATTCCGTATTAACATTACTATAACTTAAGATCATAATCAAGATTGTCTAACAAATATAGATAAAGAGAGACAGAGAGAGAGACCTTGGTGAAAAACACGGCGATAGCCTTTGATGAAACCAGGGAGGCTTTCGTCGTAAGCAAAACCCGTTTTCCAAATTAGAGATCCGTACCCGAATACCCACATCACCATTTTTTACCCGGTCAGAGACAGAGAGAGATACAAAGTGAGATGAGATCCAACTGGAGAAGAAGAGGAGGAAGAAGAGACAAGTGAGTTACAACATGTTTCACACATGTAATTTACTTTAACAAGTTATAGAACAAATCCCTCTATTTTGTTTAATATCCAATTTCGACCCTAAACTCTTGAAATTTATAAGTTTTTACCATACAAAATAGGCATGTGACCTCGGTTTATTGGAGTCAAACGGTTCAAGTTTTTTGGTTATTCATTGGAAAATTTTAGTACAATCATCCGAATAAATTTTTGGTTCGGTTCAGTTATCGAGTATTTTGGTTCGGTTACATATTTATAATCCGTATAAATATTTGGTTGGGTTTGGTATGGTTATTGGTTTGGTTTGATTGTTTATCGATTTTAGAGGAATACCAATATATTTTTGTAAATTTTGGTATAATCCGGTTTTTACTTTGGTTAGGAATTTTTTTTATTGATTTTAGCGGAATATCAGTAATTTTTGTAAATTTTGGTATAATCCGGTTTTTACTTTGGTTAATTTTTTTTTTTTTAAATTGGGTTCACCTACAACCCCAAACCAAAATGACCAAAAACTGGTTTGGTTAGGTAGAATTATTTATGAATGATTGGTGCTTTGAATGAAAGTTTCTTGGTCCTGCCAATGGCTCTTATAGAAACGTAAAGCGATCGTCTCTGATGGAAGATCAGGATCTGAAGAAGCGAAAGCTATAACCCGACTAAAAAGAGAAGAAGTTCTTCTGCTGAAAGTGGTTGTGATAGGGAATAGGTAAAGGCCTTGCCTTCAGGTAATAGTAGCAAGCCTACTACAAATAGTGGGAGAAAGAGAAAAAGTGGGATCCAATAGGAGAAGACAAACAAGTGACCCAATTAATAGTATATGTTTCTAATTTTAACAAGTTTACAACACAAAAACAAATCTCTTTATTTTATATAATATCCAAATTTAGATCCTAAATTTTTGGATTAATCGGATTTTACTGTTTTGTGTTTGTTTTTGTAGGCCAAAATTTACCAAATGATCACCAATCATTTGCTTTAGGAAATTTCAAAATACACGAAAGTAGAAACAGAAAAACATACATATGTAAAAAGATACTAAAAGTTAAGCGTAAAGCGATTAGGTGTAAAATAAAGCACAAAAACAACAAGAAAGATAATCAAAATTTCCAACTCCAAATGCATGGAGATGAGATCTTTGTCTTTGTATCTTTCTTTACTCTTGGAGATGGGATCAGGTTCTGGTAACCACCACACCATGAGCTGGTGCTCCCACGACATCATGACCGTTCGTTTGTTTGACTACGTTAGTGATCGGTAGCTCTTGGTCCTTGGTTACGATTTTCACGTCTAATGGATTCACTTCGTCCTTACTTTTTCCCCATACCACACTGTATAGTCCAAGAACTATGAAAACTGCCCCAATTATACTGCATAATATAACAATAATACCATTCAAAACGTTAGTAATGTATAACTTAATATAATCTTGAAATATAAAGATTTGATAAATGTGAGTTTTGTTACCTTCCGAGGTGGATTTTCTCAGCCAAAACCAATGCGCCGAGGAAGGCAGTGATGATCATACACATAGGACTAAACGACGTCGTAAAAACAGGGCCACGTTGTTTAATCACAATGCTTTGTATGTAATACGCTATCCCCGAACAAACCACTCCCTGAAAGTATATATACAACATAATAAGCTTTAATAAACAAGTTTTTTAATTAGTGTTAGTGTTTATGAAGTTGATTAATAGATGATTAACTTACAGAGTAAACGGCCGCGAGTGTCCCGGAATTCATGCCGATACTCCAAGCGCTCATGTCACGCACCATTATTAGCGAAACAATCGCGTTTAAGATCGTCCCCATCCCACATATCAATGTTACCAGTGATAGCTCAGCTGGGTAAACTTTTAATGTGTATGACTACAAAACAAAAAAAAATAATGTTTTCTTATTTAACTATCAATTTTATTTAATTACAAAATCCGGACAATTCGGTACTAAATCTAATTATTTCATTTATGAGAAATTAGAAATATTGATTAATTACCTGTAAAATGAAGAAAGCAGCCCATGTAGAGATACTGCCCATGATGGCTATGGTTCCGAGGACCCAGTGTTGGCCGGTGGGCGTGCTGCTGGAGCCACCGTGAAAGGAACTATGGGCGGCTTTCACGATCTCGATGGCTGGACCTTTGTACAACGTCATTATCATTGCTCCTCCTACAGTTATTACCGTTCCTACCACTTTTGCAACACTGTGTATCTTTCTAAAGTTTACCGTCTCAAGCCTGAATAACATTGGAATTGGTGTTAATAAGATCACTTTCATTAAATACTTAGTTCATTAATAGTATGGTTCTAAATAGTTTTGGCCATTAATCATATTAGATAGATATTTAAATATTTTTTTTTGTAATTCTAGGACAACCTGAAAAAAAAATACTTGGAACCAAACCAGACCGACAAAAAAAAAAGAAAAAAACCGAACAAAATCCGGAACCGACAAAATATCCGAACGAATTTAACCAAATTTTATTCATATTTAACCATTTTTAGTTTTTTTTTTTTTGATATTTCTAGTACCTGGAACCGAACCGAACCCGAACCGAAATTCTAAAATATCCGAATGGATCTTAAACCCCTCTATTCGAAATATCCGGAATCAAACCAAATATCGGAATGAGCAAGCCTAATTCTAGGCTAGAAAATCTTCAATCGTCTAGTTAATGTCTAGCAAAATTATGATTGCACATGGGTGGTAAAGTAATTAGAAGAACTTATATTGAATGAAAGTACCTGAAAATGAGGGCGAGGATGAAGGTGACGGCGGGAAGTGCATTCGTAAAGGCAGAAGTGTACGATGCTGACGTGTTTTTCAATCCTATGTAGTACAAGTTCTGGTCCATAAGGGGCCTGAATCATACATAAACCAACATTTACTTTATTATTATTTTATTATATTAGCCTTTTCACATCATCTTTTTGTTATGCATAATAAGTAGATGCTTTTTCCAAAGATCTAAAGGAAAACGTGTACGTTGGATAAGTATAGTAAGCACACATTCACATTAAAGATGTTTGTTGTGGGTGATGATCTCATTCCCAATCAATAATCAAGAAATATACTTTACCAATTTCATCGTTTTTTTCCTACAAGATCACGGTAAAAGTAAATAGTTTTTAAAAACATTATAATTTACTTGTTAATCAATTTTTCAAATAATAAAATATTTATCTCGTATGTCCAACTCTAGACGAATTTTGGTATATGCAATAAATGGTAATATATATTTGATCGTAATAGTAGAATTGTCTAAACATTTATCAATCTCTAAATATAATCTGTATTTACGTTTTTACTAGCTAAACAAAAAAGCATATATTATAAGAGTCTAGGTTTTTTTTGGTACGATATGTGAATATTTCATCTCCCTAAGTAACGTATACCCGAATGCTCGCAAAAAAAAAAAAAGGTAACGTACCCCAATTAACATAATAAAGTAACGTACTCGAACTCGTGAATTTTGCCTCACAACTATAAAAAGTAACTTTTGTTTTTTGCAAAAAAGTTGTATGAACCGAACTTAATAATTGCAACGAAACAAAGATGGTTTTCTAATGAAAGAGACTTACTCTAGTATTCCAAGAGCAAGAAGCCTCCAGAATATTGCTAGTGTCATCTTGGGCCTGATCTTCCTGCAAACACACATTAATTAAAATAATTATTCATCCATGCATATATATATATATATATCTATATATACATATTTATATATGTGAGTGTAGTGGTACCTCTCGAAAATGAGAGCAAAGGGAGCCATGACAACCGTGGCGACGACATGACGGTATGTGGCAAGAACCCAATGGTCCATGCCATGCTTGAACGAGACCATGGTGATGATGTACATGCCTGCATACCCAAATTGTAGTGATATTATCGCCAATATCGGCTTCAATTTCTCCATACTCCCACCTTTCATCTTTATTACTTAATTGATCTCTTACTACTTATTCGAGAATATATATCTCTAGTTATATAACACTACTATGTGTATATATATAACTCTCCCACTCTCTATCTCTTTATATTGATGAGAGTGATGAGATAAGCTCTAGCTATTTTGTTTGAGGCAGGCAAAACCTAATGGGAAATGACCCCCTTTTATAGTCGAGCAAAAGTTAGATTAAAAAGATACACTCATTATTTTGTTCACTCAATAATACGTCTACGTATCTTTTGGAATATTTTAATGAAATAGTGTTTACACTTTAGAGATATGAAGAAGTAACAGAAAAATATGTCTTACATATTTATTTACTTTTACATATGCATGTCAGCATATCGTTTATATAAGAATTCATTTTGGAATTTGTTTTAACTTTTTTTTTTCCCTTAGACGACTTTAAAGTAGAGAAATATATACAAAATTGCAAATTTTGTATACACATACATGTTGTGATTCTTTTATTTTCAATGCGTAACACGTGTGCATTATACGTGTGTGCATTATATTAAAGTTGATATATCACATAGTTTTTGTATGATATCAAGTAGTAGGTGGTAAGATGATTGTGTGTGCATTGCACACATATAACTTTTTACAATATAGTACACAAATATAATTGTTACTCTCTCGATATTTCTATCTATTTTTTTCTGATTCTTTAAAAAAAATTTCCTTCTCATTCTTTCAAATTCTTTACGAAGTCAGAATATTTTATAACACTATATATTAAGAACAAGAAGAAATAAAACGTATATTCATTATTTAACTAAAAAAATATTTACAAGTGTATTTATACTACTGACTAATACTAACTAACTTTGTACACGTATTCGTATTCAGTTAGTAGATATACAAGTATATGATTAGTATCCTATACAAAGATTATACTCTAATATACTCTAATATACAAAGATTATACTATACAAATGTGACTGCTAAGGGAATGACTGATGAGGGAATGACTGCTAAGGATATTGTGATCTTGATCCTGTTTGGTATTGACCATGAGCAAGAGTATTCTTCTGAGCCATCTTATGTCCTGGAGGATACCCATGAAGCTTATAGCATTTCTGAACCATATGACCACTACGACCACTACGACCACAATGAGTACAAACATGTTTCTTGTTAAAAGCAACTGCATAAGCCATGTTCTCTGCTCCTCCATTGTAAGAATTACTCTCTGTAACCTCATTTGCACCAGTAGAATAGCCAGCATTAGGTCCTAAGCTTTGAAAAACAACATTCTCCAATCTAGCAGATGGGCTAATAGATTTCTGACGCTCATCTTGTGCAACTATATTAAAAACATCCTCAATAGAAGGAATAGGCTTCAACACCAAGATATGACTTCTTGTTGGCTCATAAACTTCATTCAATCCCATCAGAAACTTTGTTACTATACTTCTTTGCTGCAATTTCTCCCATAAAACAGCTGCATTGCATTCACATTTTCCACAACTACACTGAGGAAGTTCTACATAGTTTTTATATTCCTCTCAAAGAGTAACTAACTCTGTGTAATATGTGCTAACATCCATGGAACCTTGCTGTATTGAGCTCAACCTTTATTCAATTTCATAAACTCTAGGTGCATCATCTTGTCTAAATCTAGACATAAGATTCTTCCATATAGCTTCAGCAGTTGACATAAACAAGAGACTCTGACCTATTTTCTTTGATACAGAGTTCATCAACCAAGTAGCTACCATATCATTACATCTAGACCAAGAACCAGTATCACGATGATTATCAGCAGGTTTAGGAATTGTACCGTCGATAAAACCAAGCTTATTTCTGACATTGAGCGCCATACGAACTGAACGACGCCATGAGTGAAAGTCAGAACTAGAGGACAATCGATCGGAGACCAGAATCAGTCCGGCATGGTCATTGTCGTGTAGAAAATACGGATTCTCATATTGATATATGGATTGTTGATTACAAACAGATCCAGTGGGCGCTTGTTGTTCGGTAGCCATTTTTGACTATGAATTAAAGAAAAATCGTGTCGAAAAGAGAAAAACAACGATCTGAAGTCAAGAATCAGAGTAAAATTGAAACGAAAAAGAGAAAATAAGTGGAAGAAACAAGTTCAACAAACACATAAATCAAACGAACTACGAAATCGAACACCAATCTATGGATTGAAGCACTCATACTGAATAAAAACAAAAATCGAAGCTCAGATGAAGATGAAGATACAACAATGGCGAAATCTTGATTCTTGCTCTGATACCATATTAAGAACAAAAAAAAATAAAGCGTATCTTCATTAATTAACCAAAAAAGTATTTACAAATGTATTTATACTACTGACTAATACTAACTAACTTTGTATACGTATTCGTATTCAGTTAGTACTATACAAGTATATGATTAGTATCTTATACAAAGACTATACAAAGATTATACTATACTCTAATACTCTAGTGTACAATAAAATCATATATATATATATATATATATATATATTTGTATGTAGACAACCTTTGGTGCCAATTCGTAGCCATTTGTGTACGTGTTGGCCCCGAAAAATATATGGACACACTCTTGGCTATATCACATTTATTTTAGTGAAATAAGGGCGAAATGAAACAACATTACCGAAAAGAGTCAAAATGGACAGCAAAAAGTCGCAAGCATTTTACGTCAAAAAAAAACTCGTATATTTCAATGAGCTTAATAGGCATAACATAACATTACGTATTAAAAAACAAAAGTAAGATGCGTAAGTCAGGTGCGAAGCAATTAGGAGTTTGCTGTGTACTAGTACTTATTTTTCCTAATCCTAATTAATACGTAACACTCCAATCGCTCTCGTATATTTCCTTGAAGTTAGATAAGTTAATAGGTACAACAATCATAATTATCTCTACACAAAGGTAAGATGCGCGTAAGTCAAACCCCTAAAGCGATTAGGATTTTGATATTTACTATAATTAGTTGTCCTAATCCGAATAGATTGAATATCAAATCCTTAGACGCAAAATGCGTATTAATTTTTTGTCTACCCGCATGTCCAATTCGTAACATTTAATATGCTCCTGAATAAAATAGACAAAAAGAGATTCCCTTAATTATTCATTAAAGACAAAATACCAACCCCTACACATCATTTGTTTGTTAAAAGACAAGTATACGACCATATATCTATCTCTTGCAAACTAGGATCCTCAATTTGCTGGTCGAATTAAATGATATAAAGGGAAATTTTGCATATATGTATATAATTATCCATACAAAAAAAATTGCTAGATGGTAAATCATTGATGTAAGTATCTCAAAATTTAACGTAGATTTACAATATTTGGATACATTAAACAAATACCATATATATAGTCAAGTATCAAAATTAGCTACACTCTTCTTATATAATATATGGTTACGAAAAAAAATTCGAAAATATAAATGTTATAAAGAGAGAGAAAGAAGAGAGAAGGGAAGTGTTAAACTCACGTGGATCTCTTTCTAAACAATAATGCAATGCCCATTTAAATATATTTTAGAATGGGTTTTGTTGTTATTTTCCCCTTTTTATTTTGTTTAATAAGAAGTGGGGTTTTGACACATTGACCACCAAATGCTTTCTAGTCTTAGTGCTCCTCCGTGACGCATTTAATTACCTTTTCATTCTCATAACTTTGGTTTGCTATTCCAACTTTTATTTTCCTAAAATCTCTTTTAAACCATTTAAAGAATGGATATGATTTGACAAAAAAACCAATAATCGAAAATTATCCTCTTATATTTGGGAGAAAACGTGTATCTATGAGATACGAACTGTCTCTAGAACTCTAGCTAATTGCAAAATAATTTAATTTTCTTAGATATTTCCAGAGTTAGATATTTTTCATTTGGCAACTATAATTTTTTTCTTTTAGGTTAAGCAAAGACAAAATGGAAGAGATCGTTTGGTAGTGGTGCGAGGAGTGGATTCCATACTGTCTAAGTGTATGATAAAGGGGTTTAATCATTGTTTCATTGGACGATTTATTTATTTATTTTTTGAGTCACTTTTTTGTTGGTTTAAGTTTAGTCACTTAATTATTGATAGATATTAGATATGAATACGCCGATCAAAAATTAACAAGATTTGCAGATATGCTCCCTTCTATTTTCATAATTATTTTTAATAATTGGACAAAAATATGTAGTCTTGTGGTTTCTGTTACTACTGTCACTTTGTTACCATCCGAATTCAAACCCGCATAATATATGTTATTATTTCAAAAACTTAAATCAAAATTCTAAATTTAATTATTAGATTTATTGCATCAATCCTACGAGAAAAATAATAAAAAAAGATAAATCAAAAGAAAAAATATTATATACATATATGTATATATGTTTGTATAATAAGATATTTATATATATATATAAACTAAAAATCTCGCTAATTATGAGTGATGACTATTTTTAAATAAGTTAATGTGGGGTTTTGTATCCGGATAGTGATGCGATACTAACACAATATTAAACTACGTACATGTACTAGTTAAGAACCTGGTGTGCGTTTTTGTATGCGGGTGTGTGTATACATATAAATGTTAATTATTGAAAGAACAAGCACCAGGATTGATAAGAAAGTTATGTTAACTCTCTGTCGGTACCAGAAGCTTCTCTTGGAGCGATGTGTTTCTCTCATAGAGGAAAAGACAACGCGACTCCTACGTTGTCGTTTAAAAGGTTCAGTGGAGTTATCGTCAATACGAACTAAATCGGTCGTTGAAGCCATTGCAATAAATTTAAAAAGAAAACACATTTTAGTCTTTTGGATAATTTAAGGTTTGATCATTTTGGTTAAGTATAAAACCAATGAAGTTGATAGAAATTTCTCTGAAAAATGCCATTTTAAAAGTAAACACCGGTTAAAAGTATATTCACCCTTGTTTCTAGCCCCTTGGCTTCTCGATTAGTTGGAACATTCAGCAAGTGATTAAAGTTGAAAAACAGTAGCCATGTCAAGCAAAAACTCAACAATAAAGATTTATAAGAATAAAACCTTATTATAATTGTGACATATATATACACTAAGGGAACACGATCTGATGATAAAGATATTCAGCTTCGATATATATGCCTAACTTCAGATACATGTGACCTGAGGATAAGATACGATGGTTGCTATATGTAAGATGTGATATTTCACATATTTTTATTTGCCAGCAATTATTCTTATTCTTATGTTTTTTTTTCATGTGTAAGATGTGACTAATTTTTTTTTTTTTTTTTGGTTCCCTTAATGTCAACTAAATTCTTTCTGAATAAATAAACAACTTTCATATAATATACAGATTAACAAATTGCTATGAGAGTGGAAATCTTGTTGTTGGTTCTTTAATTAATTCCATATTATACGACTCAAAAGCTAATACAATACAATTACTTTTTAGGAGTGAATGGGATTAGACAACGTACGAATTAATACATAGAATGACATGTATAATATTAATATCATACTTGAATAACGTAGAAAATTCATATAGCTACCGAACTAACATGGTCTATTATAGCTAAAATGAGTTTAACATTAATAATTTGCGTTTGTAGTATATATATTTTTAAGATTCATAATTAGCTACATTACCATAAAATTGTTTAGGGGAAGGAAATGTAAAAAGGAAAAAAAAAGGGGGCAAGAGAGAATTGTGTAGAAGTAGAAGCTGATTGGGGTAAATAAGAGAAGTTAGAGAAGGTGGTGCTCTCGAATTAGGATTCCAACAGAGGTAAGTGGGATACCCAAATCTGGGAACCATCTTGTTTCATTCTTTCTTTTCTACTTTTAATCAAAATAATATATACTATTCTCCGTCTTATCATTTTTAATTACGTCAGTGAAACTTTATTGTTTCTCAGTTGATTTTTATCAGTCTTTATTCATATGATGTTGGCTTATCAATATACGTGTGCTAATTAAGTGTGATTATTCTTGAAGAAATGTTCATTTTCTAGAAGAATTGGTTACTCTTTTCTAATGGCCTTTAACTTGCACATATTAATGTCATCAAATCTTTATTACTACTCATAAGGGGTAAAAGTGTCTGGATTCAAGATCCGTTTGATGATTGCTTATCACGAATTATAACATCGAGGTCAAAAGCTTCGTTAAGATGGCACGAAATCAAATTGGAGAAAAATATTTTTATTGAGTACATGGGAAGATCGAGTTCAAGAGATGCATTTATCAAGAAGACACTAATTATAAGCCAATTCGTGCACATAGAGAGATTAGAGAGTCTATACGATCACCACTCATTCTCTATTTATTATCCTTTGCCCTTCATTACATTTTTCATGGGATCATGTAACGCCCACCTCTATGACGGTCTTTAAATCGACAATTAATATTTGGATTCCTCCGTTTTGACTCGATCGTTTGAATCTAGCAGGGTTTCGCGAGGTGGTGGGCAGCAAGATGACAAGAACGACGATTGGTTTTTCGATATTTTTATAGTCTTGAAAGGGTTTTTCAGTGGTAGTTACCTCGATAACAATGTGATTTTTTATGAAGACAATAATTTAATGTCCCCATAGATCAATTTGTTAGCCCCCATTTGATTTTTTTTTCTTCAAACTGGACTTTAAAAGCTAACCCCAAATATTACTTAATACATTTATTATGTTAATTAAGTGCACTTCAAAATCTAAACCTAAATAATAATTAAGAAAACATAGAAACTGAAAGGTGTTTTTTAAATAATATTTTCAAAATATTAATTTTATTATATATTTTAATATGTATGCTCTCAGTGAAATTAAATTATGGATCTACGACTGGTCGGACTCAACTTACACCAATTCTCTAGGCAAACGTTTTTGTTCATAGAGCTATATAATTCAAATTGTGGTCTCCATCTTCCAAGATTTTCCTTGGAAATCATCTTGGATTTTTTTTTTTGTGAAAATTTTTAAGGATTTTTACTTCATAATATCCTCAAAGATATTGTAAGATAGTTGTTTTTTTTTTTTGGAAACCGATCTCAAAGCTCCAATCAGAACTGCAATAACATTGTGGGTCGAACAATGAGCTCAGCGTGGATGACTTCGAGGTCCTCTGAATTATCATTATTTTGGTTGAACTATTTTGGGTTTATTTTGTTTATGTTGAACAATTTCTTGTTTTTATTTATCTTTTGGAATACTTTAATGTTTAATTAATTGTAGTTAAGAATTATTGATACTTAGTAATTTTTTGTGCAGAAAGAAAAAAATTTAAATTAAAAATTATTAATATTATAATTATTTAGTTAAAAGTAATATATATTGTAGAGAGAGAAAAGATGTCTTGAATTTATCGTGGCTATCATTTGGTGGTTAAAAAAATTCCATGGCCAATTTTTGGTTGTCACTGGCGACCACAAAATGGTGGCTACCCTGATTGCTATATTACCACCAATTTTGTAGTGGTAAAACAGAGAATAAAAGTTATAGAAATTGTAGGCCCTCATTGCTTTTTTTTTTAACCACATCCAGCTTCGAATTAGAGATGCAACATACGCCTCAGTCGTTTCAAACATAGTTATTTTTTGGCATCATTTACATGTGATTTTATTTTCTGAAATAAAAAAACATTTTCAACCTTTCAAAAAATATTTACAACGTGCAAACGCTCACACAAAAATCAAACTTTTACGTTTAGTCTTTATATTTATTTTTAAGAATAATATTGGTTAAGATTTTAAGAGTTGTAAGTTCATTTAAGAAAGAGATATGTACTAGATCTAAGCGCAAAAAAAAAAAAGCGAGGTTATAATGGTTTGTTTAGTATCATTTGTTTGGTGTGGTGAACATACACAAACAAGAAACTGAACGATTTAGTAAAGTAAGATAATTATAGATCTTAAGTTTAATAAACAAATATGAGACAAGGATATGATTTGGTCTTAATAAATATACAAAATGAGAAGGTGAATGGTGACGCAAGGTTCAATTATGGTAGAGAGTGGATGGATGCCTACTTGCATGAGTGTAATCCTTCAGCGGTCAGCACATATATTTGAAAGTGAGAGTGGAGTTCCATGTGTTTGGTCACATCTTCTTCTCTTTATTTGTTACACTTGAGGCTTCATACTCACCAACATTAGCAGAACATCTTCACCTTTTTCTTCATTTCTTTAAATATGGGGTCCGAGGAAATTTTTTTTCCTTGTATAGTTATCATGTTCTTAAAACAATCATGATATTATATATCTTCGTTAAGTTAGTAATTCATTTATGGTTTTAATGAACAGATTGTACTTTTTTCTCATTGACAGTTTTGTCCCATAAGAGTTTTCTGTCTTTGAGTTTTAGCAACTGTTCATTAATTTTTTTAGAGATATTTTCAGCTATTCTCAAAACACTCTTTTCAGCTAAAAGTTACATTTATTGTAAAAACGATTTTTTAAAACTTTGAATATAATTTAACATTCATAATAATTCATTTACATCAATTATTATATTTGAAAAACTGTGTATCGTGTTTGATATGTATGTTATATATATATATATATATATATATATATATATATAGATACACACAATAATTTTTGTCTTCTTCCTGTTTTTACACATGTTTTTAATTTGTTATTTAACTGAACCATCAAAAAACAAAATATATATCAGGCCAAAAAATAAAGAAGCTATAGATAGCAAACTAAAAATAACCCCAAACTCGGTTTGGTTGGGCCATTACACAGAAACCCAAACTCTTAAATCCAACTGTTGTTATGTTCTTCGTCTTCCTTCTTCCTCATTTAGGGTTTCTATTGCGTAGCTTCTCTCAACTGTGAATTGAAAGCGAAAGAGTGAATCAATTACAACAATATTTGTATATAACAGTCGTTGATCGAACATACCTTACAAGTGAAATGACCTAACGCTCTCCGCTGCGTTTATGTTCTTCAAGAACCATTGAGGCTTGAGTGTAATCATAATGTAACCAATGGTCAATCCTAAAATGAATCCAGGTGCTAAGCTTATGGCAGCTGCAGTCCAACTCAATACTCCTTCTTCTTCTTCCTCTATTTCTGGCTTTTTTGATTACTTCGTGTCCACGTCTCCGCATTTTTCATCAAGAGGAAGACCACATAGTCCAAGGTTATATTCAAACGACGAAGCAGACTGCGTCTGAAACTGTGCAGTTTGCGGTATCGGACAGACGAGCTGGTTATGAGACATGGTAATGTTAGAGAGACTAGTGAGGTCCCCAAGAGAAGGTGGAATTTGGCCTGAGAGCTCGTTATGCGATAAGTCTAGTGACTCGAGCTGTGTTAGATTCACCAAAGATGAAGGGATGCTGCAGTTGAAACCGTTGTTTGAAAAATTGATCACAATAAGATCCTTAAGTAGACCAATGGAGTCAGGGATCTTTCCTTGGAGTCTATTTCCAGAAAAATCAATGGCTGTCAGGAGTGTAAAAATCCATTCGAGTTTCATCTCTACTCCTTTACTCATCAAAACCATCGAATCATGGTAATAGCTTCCATCTCCAATGTAATCAAATCCTGAAAAATCTTTACGTGTTTTAATCTGCAAAGTAATATGATGGCAAGTTCTCCGTGAAGTGATTGTTGGATATGTCAATGATTTGCAGCTTGGGAAACCCAAAAAAATGATGATGACGACGACGGTATAAGCGTCCGTTGAATTTGTTGTCGTGGAGTACAAGTACTTTTAGTTCAAGCAAAGAGTTCAACCAGAATGGAAAAGTGTCGTCGATTCTGTTACTTCCCACGTTGAAAACTCCTAGGCTAGAACAACTTTTTAAAGACCTTGGAAGTCTCCCCACCAATCTGTTGTTGCTGATGTCAAGTGAATTTAACTTGGTAGCATTGTTAAAATTTTTTGGAATATTTCCACTAAGTTGATTATATCGAAGGTTAATCACCGAAAGGTAATTATTCAAACTCCGTAAACATCGGGGAATTGAGACGGTGAAGTTGTTATTCGATAAGTCAATGGTTTGTAGAAAGTTTAGCTGACATATGGATCGGGGGATCTTTCCCGTGAAGTTGTTTTTGGAGACTAACAAGGCTTCCGTGGAAGAGAGTGGTGGGATAATTAACGGTCCTTGGAACGAGTTTGAACTCAGATCTAACATAAGAATCTCTGCTCTTGAGGAATCATTTGAGGATCTTTCGAGACCAGTAAAAGAATTGCTTGAAAGATTTAGGGTCATCAATCTTGGTAGCTTCCATACCCATTGCGGCACTTGACCTTTGATGTTGTTGTTGGAGAGGTCTAAGTCAGAAATCTGTAAGTTTCTTATAAACTTTGGAAACTTTGTGATACCACAGCCTGACAAGTGCAACCGATCCAAGTGTGATGGTAGACTGGAAGATGAACCCATCTTTGAAGTTGAGACGTGCGCCCCTGATAGATCCAAACTAGATAGGTGCTTGAGATGTGAGAATATGACACTTAAATCCAAAGTTTTGGTGGTGTTCAAATAGCTTATGTCCAAATTTATGAGCTTCTTGAGTTGCGAGAAGATACCAAAGTCGACTGCCATCCCTGTGTTGAAATTGGAAAGATCAAGGTCGTCAAGATTGACTAATTTTGAAATGAATATTGCGATTGATCCTCTGAAATGGTTCTGACCAAGCATTAACCTTTTTAGTTTAGATGGTGAATAACTATTCCCAAATTCAAAAAATTCGTTGAGTTGATTATCTCTCAAATCAATATTGGTCAAAAAAGGAATGGTGAAGAGAGCAGAAGGGAGAGTTCCATTGAAAGTGTTGTGACTTGCCTCAAAAGTCTTCAAGTTGGAGAGTGCACTTATGTTTGGAGGAAGTGTACCTCTGAAATGATTATTGGTGAGGGATAAAACTGACAACTTAATAAGATTGAGTAGTAAAAGAGGGAAATTACCACTAAGCTCATTGGAATCAAGGCTTGACCTAGCTAATTGCTTAAGATTGACAAACGAAGAAGGAATTTGGCCATCAAATCTATTGGAAGAAAGGTCCAGATGGGTGAGATGGAAAGGGTTTCCAACTAAAGAAGAGATTTGACCATAGAAATGATTATTTGAAAGGTCGAGAGCGGATAAATTAGAAAGGTTTCCAAGTGAAGATGGAATCCTTCTGGAGAAATTACAACCAGAAAGTGCCAAGGAACTCAGATGTTTGAGGTTGTTGATGGAGTCAGGTATGTTACCTGAAAGGGATGTGTAAGAGAGGTCGAGCAAGACAAGAGAATTATTTCCACTAAGCTTTGGAAGAGAGCCTTCCAGATTTTGATTGCCGTACAAATCGATGGATTGTATTGTACGAATCAAAAGAAGATTGCTTGGAAATTTACCAAACAAGTCGCAGAATCTAAGGGAGAGTGATTTGAGAGATAATAGGTTTGAGATAGTTTGGGGAATTTCTGAAGAAATGTCAACAAGGCCTAGGTTAAGCTCTTCGAGGTTTGTCAAATTTTGGGAAAGTTTGCTAAGAAATGACTTTTCAGCTGATAAAGAATTAGAATTAAGATCAAGAGACACCAACTTGGTCAGATGAAGAAG
The DNA here is from genome assembly GCA_018361395.1 of Boechera stricta. Lineage (NCBI taxonomy): Eukaryota > Viridiplantae > Streptophyta > Magnoliopsida > Brassicales > Brassicaceae > Boechera > Boechera stricta. Next base: position 12,484,543 of record CM031538.1, on the reverse strand, counting down.
CTGTGTTGGAATTCGACCCGATAACCAAGAGTTAGAGAGGTTGAGTCGTGTTAACTCCATGAGTGTACCTAACTGAGTGGGTATCACAGAAGAGCTGAAATCATTGTATGCAAGATTGAGGACACGAAGCTTTTGCAACTTAAAAAGACGACTTTTGGAATTGAGTTGGCCTTGGAAGCAGCTACAACTAAGATCTAGCTCGATCACTTCGCCGGACTTGGCCTCACACGTGATACCATCCCAATAACAGCAGTCACTCTTGTTTGCCCATGATTCTGTCTTCGGGAGAGAAGTAGAATAATTACATGAGCTCGTAAATTCGCTCTTGAATTCAAGAAGGGCATTCCTCTGATCGGGACGGCATAGTTGCCGTGTAGATGAAGCAAACGTGTTTAGAAAATTTGAAACGAAAATAAGAAAACATATTGAACGAAGAAGAAAGCTCATTCTCTTGATGTTTGTCAAGCCAAAGCATCTACTGATGTAATTTAGTGTTGTGGATCTCTAATCTCTGCATGTGTGTATATATAGACACCTAAAGCTCCTTCGTCTTGCCGTGGATCAAAAGTTTTATTATTTTCCATGAAATTGTCTTTTTTCCATGGATCAAAAGTCATGTTCACATCAATATGTTTGGTCCTTTACCACACTCAAGATATCTTAACACCAAATTTGATTACTATCAGTCGACCTCTATTAAAGTCTAACCCAAAACAAACGTAAGTAACAACTATGAAAAATAAATAATTAAATATCTACATAATATATTTAAAATTTAAATAAATAACATTACCAACTAAGTCCTTCACTAAAAACAAAATAAAATTCCTTTTTTATTCTCTCTTTTTGTTATGGCTCTTAGGGTTGGAAAAATCCAAAATCTAAGATCTAAAATCCAATATTCAAGATCTAAGATCCTAGATCTGATTGGATCCAAAAAATAGGATATCCAAAATTTTTGCATCCGGATCTGAATATTTTGATTTAAAGGATACACGTATACGATTCAAAATTGTTTTATATGTAATTTTATTAAAAATATATATAAGATTTATATATTAATTATAAAAAATAGAAGAATTTTTGAAATATCCCCAAAAATATAGTCTATTTTAAAAAACTTGGTGTATTTTTACAATGCACATAATAAATAAGTTCTTAAACTGTTTCTAATTTGAAAGTTTTTATATGTTATATAATAATTAATTTTATTTTATTTAATTGTAATCATTTTATAATTTATTATTATAGTTAAAATATTACTAGCTATTTTTTGGCAAATCCTGATAAGGGTAGTTGTTCTAAGGATTCAACGGATCCGGTCAGATCAAGATATCCAAAATTTTTAGGTTATCTGATCCATGTCCACCCTACAGTCTCTAGGACTGGGCACTGATACATGTTGCTCGTCTTCAACACACGTTATCCAACTCGTATCCACCGTGAAAAAGGGTATTCGTAATTTTCGGGTCGAGTAAAAGGTATCATAATGTTATTATCTACAGATAAGAGTTGGGAGTCGTTTTTTTTTTCTTAACAATTATTTGTCCCATACCTACATTATTAACGGACTTAGAGATACCCGATTTATATTATCTATATATATGTTGTATTACTATTTTCTAAATAATTACATATAATCATATATAAAATCTTATCTTATAGAAATTAGCATATAATTTAATTTTTTGAAGTTTGAAATTATGTTTTTAAATATTCTAGTGTTTAAATATGTTTTTAGCTTTGAATAATAAATAATTCTGTAAGTATTTAAATATTTTACAAGTTTAAATATTGATTAAAGTGTAGATCCGGGTAATAAATCTGGTAACCCGCATATATAAATTCTTTAAAGAGTACATGTTTGTTTGGGTATCCCTTTTTCTTGAATCGGGTACGAATATTAAAATTTTTATTAATTGTAAGAATCCGATCGAATAAAGGGTATTCCAAAATACAAAGATATATGCTCCATATTGGCCCTCATATCTCTATCTCCCATAACCTTTTCTCTCCCTTTTGGAAGTGAAGATGAGATTCCAACGATTTTACCGGTATAAGGATAAAACGGCATCTTCCACTAGGTTTTGGCAAGAAAAACACAAAACCTATACTTGTTTTTAGTTAAAGTGCAAATTTTTTTTTCAACCAACATATAAATTAAAGCGGTTTGGAAATCCGTAATTTATATTTTTAGCATATAATCTAACACCAATATACAATTGTTATATTGATGGATCACTTCTCGAAAGTGATCTACTGTTTTTTTCAAAGAGAAGCCAGATTTATAGAATCTTTAGGATCAGTGTCTAAATTATCTATTTTTCAATATTATAACTACTTTTTGGTATATCTATTTAGATTAGAAAGCACAATTACTTACTTTCATATATATATATATATATATATATAGACATTAAAAAAATTAAGTACTTTTATGAGGTAATTTAAATCAGCTTGACTTACTAATTAGTCGTTTTTCGAAGTATTCCTCACTGTCAAAGCAGATAGTAAAAGTCTTCGGCTATCATGAGTGGAAAAATTCATATTTCTTGAAGTAATTTTTCCAATTTTGTATTGATTCTAAGCTGCGACAGTCCTCACAAGTAAATGCAACAAATTCTTCGCATATTGACTGATTAAAACTGCAATTTCTTAGCAGAAACATGTGAAGAGACTGACATTTTTAAATTAATCTTATTATAATTAGGTTATAACCGTGTGTAGTTCAGTTGCTTCTTCTCCAAGTTAACTGTATCCTTCATGTTGATTTCGAAGGTTACGTCTCTCTGCGTCATTTTATTCTTCAAGACTCTAACGCTTGGTCTGAAGAATTAATGAAAATTGTTAGAGTGTAAAACAGAGCACTTAGAGGATAACAGAGCAAAAGAAAACTTTAGTGTTAATTGATTCAATGTGAAATACGTCCATATATAGCTTTTTGACATTAATGTGTATATAAACAATTCTGTAACTAACTTTTCAAGTTAATGAGAATCAAGTTTATTTACTTTGTTTCTCTAATATGGTATCAGAGCAATAGCGATACGTTGCTCATCTCTGTTTCTTTCAAATTCGATCATTTTCTCTTCTTTTTCGTCTCCGATTGATCGGAATCTTCTTCCCCGTTTGATTAGCTTTGATTCAACTGTACAATTTCACAAATCTGCTGAAAAATGCCGAAGAAATTAATTAAAGCTCGTCGTGGGAACTTACCTGCATCTCCTGGTCCTAGAGAAGCTGCAATGGAGAATCGGCGTTCACTTTCTGATCAAGAAGAGCGTGAACGGTCTCCGATAGCTCCGAATGGTCAGAATCTTCGAACTTCTGGTCCCGAAGTTCATAGATCATGGAACGTCTTCAATACAGAATCGATCGATAGTGTACACAGTCCTTATCATCTTCATTCCGGAGATCATCCTGGTATGTTTATCGTTTCTGAAATTTTGAATGGAGATAACTACAATACCTGGATCATAGCAATGACTGTTAGTATTGAAGCTAAGAATAAGTTTCGTTTCGTTGATGGAATTTTACCTAGACCAGACACTAGTGATCCTCTATATCACATTTGGTGCCAATGCAATAGTATGGTTAAGGCTTAGATCCTCAATGTAGTCTCTAAACAGATTTATGCTAGTATCATTTATTTTCAAGATGCTCATGAAATATGAAAAGATCTTGCCAAGCGCTTTCATAAAACCAATCTTTCACTGATATATATATTGGAAACAGAAATTGTTCTTCTGAAACAAGGTTCCATGGACTTGGCTTCTTACTACACAGTTAAGGTGACTATGTGGGAACAATTAGCTAGAACTAGACCAACTATAGTTGCTGAAGATGGTGATAATCTTAAGGTGAAAATGCTTTTGGCAGATCAAGAAACAAGCAAGATTTTGCAGTTCTTAATGGAATTAAATGATGAGTTTGTATCTGTAAGGAGTAATATTCTGAACACTAAACCAAAACCATCTCTATTTGATATTTACAACATGTTGGATGAAGATAAGAGTCAGAGAATCAGGTCCAAACAAAGTCAAAATCCTTCTGCATTCAATATTCAAACTCCTTTGGCAAATCTTGACAATAATCAGACAGCTTTGGCCATGAATGGATATTAGAAAGGTCAGGGAAAACCAAGGGTAATCTGTTCTCATTACAACAAACATGGTTATACAGTAGACAAATGTTATCATCTGCATGGATTCCCTCCCCATTGCAAACCTAAACAGAAATCCAATGTGCTTACAACATCTGCAAATGTGACTTCTACAAATTATGTGACTGATTTGAGTGCAATGGGTGATGAACTGTTTAAAAATCAGTTGCAACAGATCATTATTTTCTTCAGTTCTAAGCTTCAACCTCAAACTCCTATGGATGAACTGTTTCAACCTCAAACTCCTCAGTTCTAAGCTTCAACCTCAAACTCCAATGTGCTTACAACATCTGCAAATGTGACTTCTACAAATTCTGTGACTGATTTGAGTGCAATGGGTGATGAACTGTTTAAAGATTAGTTGCAACAGATCATTATTTTCTTCAGTTCTAAGCTTCAACCTCAAACTCCTATGGTGAACTTAACTGCAGCTTCAACATCAAATGGAGAAATACCTACCATCTGTAATGTATCTGGTAATCCCTATCCTCCTATATACTGCTGCAGCAATGGAATGAATAATTCATATTTCTATTCCATATCTCATGATGTTGGCTTCAAGAATGATTGGATAATAGACACAGGTGCTACGCATCATGTGTCACCAGATAGATCCTTATTTACTGAGTTTCATTCTTTGAACAACACTCATGTTGATTTGCCAAATGGAGTGGGAGTGAATATTGCAGAACTGGGAAAGTTTGTGTTAAAAGACACACTGGAGTTGCAAAATGTTCTGTATATCCCTCAGTTCAGATTTCACTTGCTTAGTGTCAGTGTTTTGACAAACAGTCTTTCTTGTGGAGTTTGGTTTGATAGTAAAGCTAGTGAAATACAGGATATTACAAGGGAATGGACGATTGAGAGAGGCAGACAGCACAACAAGTTGTACATTCTTGATGTTGATTCTATCTCACAAAGATTTTAATCTTCAGTATGTGCAACTTCAGTGAATCCAGACGTATGACATCAACGATTAGGACACCCATGTTATCAGAGACTGGAAGTTTTAGCAGATAGTATCTCTTTATCTTTGCAGAAGTTGAAGAGTACAAGACAACAACAATGTAAAGCTTGTCAGTTAGCTAAGCATAAACAATTATCTTTTGTATCTCAGAACAACATTTCCAATAAAGCCTTTGATTTGGTCCATATTGATACTTGGGGTCCCTTTGCTGAACCTTCACATGATGGTTACATATACTTTTTGACAATAGTGGATGATTGTTCCAGGGCTACATGGATATATCTCATGAGAAACAAATCAGAGGCTATCACAGTATTTCCTGACTTTGTTACTATGATTGAAAACCAATACCAGGTTATTAAAGGAGTAAGGTCTGACAATGCCCCTGAGTTCAATTTCACTACATTTTTCAAGGAAAAATGAATAATGAGCTACCACTCTTGTCCTGAGACTCCACAACATAACTCAGTGGTAGAGAGGAAGCATCAACACATTTTGAATGTTGCAAGAGCTCTCATGTTTCAGTCAGGTGTCCCTATATCTTACTGGAGTGATTGTGTTTTGACTGTAGTATTTTTGATCAACAGAACTCCATCACCAATCTTATCCAATAAGACACCATATGAAGTGCTTAAGAACAAATCCCCAGACTTTGCATCTCTCAGAGTGTTTGGTTGTTTGTGCTACAGTTATACTTCTATGAAGCAGAGGAATAAGTTTTCTCCAAGGGCTAAGGCTTGTGTGTTTTTTGGATATCCAGTGGGTTATAAAGGTTACAAGTTGCTGGACTTAGAGACTAACTCAATTTTTTTTTCACGAAATGTGGTTTTCTATGAGATATTGTTTCCATTTTCAGCCAATGGACCTTCCACAGATATTGAGAGACTTTTTGATGCTATTGTGCCATTGGAAGAGACCAATGTAGTGGTGGATAAAATTAGTGCACCTGATATGGCGCCTATAGAGTTTGCTATTGATGCAGTAATTCCTGTCAATCATGAGAAAGTGTACCTGAATCGATTATAGATATGGTGCCTACAGAGTTTGCAAGTGATGCAGTAATCCCTGTATCTCATGATTCCACCCGCACAAGGAGAATTATACCTCCTAAGCATCTTCAAGATTATCATTGTTACTCTATCAGAGGGACTACTCCATATCCCATTTCTCAGTTCTTGACTGATGACCATTTATCTTTGTCTTATCAGGCTTACATCAATGCCATTACAAAAGAACATGAGCCTACTTGCTATACTGAGGCTAAGCAGTATAGTGCTTGGAATGGAGCAATGATAGAAGAAATTTCCAATATGGAAGATACCGAAACTTGGTCTATTTGTTCTTTACCCCTACTAACGAAGCTGTAGGATGCAAATGGGTCTACAAAGTGAAATATTTAGCTGATGGGACTGTAGAGAGATATAGAGCTTGTTTGGTGGCAAATGGTTATACACAGAAAGAAGGACTAGATTACATTGATACTTATGCTCTAGTAGTAAAGTTATCTTCTGTCATGCTACTTCTTGTTGTTGTTGCAATTCGTGGTGGGTCTCTACATCAACTAGATATATCCAATGCCTTTCTTAATGGTGATTTGACTGAGGAAATATACATCAAATTGCCTCCTGGATATGCTACACTTACGGGGGAGTAACTCCCTGATCAAGCAGTTTGTCACTTATGGAAGTCTATATATGGCTTGAATCAGGCTTCAAGACAATGGTATATTAAATTTGCTGAGACATTGATTTCCTTGGGATTTACCAAAACAGGTCATGATCATAAACTCTTAACTAGATCTACTTCAGAGACTTTTGTGGCTGTTTTGGTGTATGTTGATGACATTGTGGTCGCCAGCAATGATGATACAACAGCAATGATGGTTAAATCCTAGCTTAAAGCACAGTTTAAGCTTCGAGATTTAGGTCCTTTGCAGTATTTTCTTGGATTAGAGATTGCTAGAACTTCTCATTGGCATCTCAGTTTGTCAAAGAAAATATGCTCTAGAATTGTTGAATGATACAGGAATGTTAGGCTGCAAGCCTTCTTCCATACCTATGGAACCTAATCAGAAGATGTCTAAAAATGATGGGGATTTGTTTCCTGATGTTGAGCTTTATAGAAAAATTATTGGCAAGTTGTTCTATCTTACAATCACCAGACCAGATTTGTGTTTTGCTGTACAAAAGTTAGCAAAGTTCACAGCTTCTCCTTCTGTTCTTCATCATCAAACATTGATAAAAATCCTCAGATACATTAAAGGGATTATGAGTCAAGGATTGATTTTGTCTGCATCTTCTGATCTTCAATTAAAAGGATTTGTTGATGCTGATTGGGGAGCTTGTCCGGATACTAGACGATCTGTCAGTGGTTATTGCTTATTCTTTGGTGATTCTTTGATCTCTTGGAAATTAAAAAGACAAAAGATAGTCTCTGCATCTTCTGCTGAAGCAGAATACATGAGTTTGGCTTTAGCTACTCGCCAAATTCGTTTGGCTTCGAGGTTTACTCCAAGATTTTCAGATTGATCAATCTAAGCCCTTCGTTCTATTTTGTGACAACACTGCAGCAATTCACATTACTCACAATCCCGTCTTTCATAAAAGAACTAAACATGTGGAGATGAATTGTCATACCACAAGGGATAGAATTGAAGAAGGCATCTTGAAGTTACTACATGTTCGAACTGATGCTCTAGTGGCTGACATACTGAATAAAGCTTTGTTTCCAGCTCAGTTTCAGGCTCTTAAATCCAAGATGAGTTTATCAAACATTTTTGCCCCATCCTCATCTTGCGGGGGAGTGTTAGAGTGTAAAACAGAGCAAGCAGAGGAGAACAAAGCAAAAAGAGACTTTAGTGTTAAATGATTCAAATAAATACACGTAAATACGTCCACATTCATTCTTGTATAGCTGCTTGACATTAATGTGTATATAAACAAATCTGTAACTAACTTTTCAAGTTAATGAGAATCAAGTTTATGTACTTTGCTTTTCAAATAGAAATCTCTAGCTCTACTGATGACAAAAAGTCAACAAACTGAAAAATTCAAATTACCTACGAAAATTTCTATGCACAATTCAATTTAAAAGATAGTGAACCTTTTATAATAGTAAAAAACTAGACCAAGTATAGACTGTTACATGGCTACATATGCCAACTAATTTGATGTATGAATATGCATGGTGATATGCACCAATAAACATATGTTATATGACCAAACACCATAATCATTGAAACTGATATTGTTCTGGTGTACCGACTGATGAAATCCATTACTATCGAACTAAAATCAATGAAAGCACTCATTATTGATATTACACCTCAATACCAATCATAACCAGGAGTCTACCTTATTAGCCGGTTCGGTTGGGCCTTGGTTTTTTTCCTACTCTATCTCAAACATTACTATCTTATAATATTTAATAATAAAAAATATAATATAACACATGTTGTTTCATGTTTTTAATCATTTTAATACAATTATATTAAAAAGGGGTTTTAATGAAAAACCTCTCAACTATTAGTCGGTCCATCTAAAAATCACAACTAAATTATTAATAAAAATACCTCTCAATTAATAAATTTTAGTGAAAAAAACCTCTTTGTTTATACTTCCGTTAAACATATCTCGTTACTTTGCATTATTGCTTGTTAAAAATGACATGTATTTTTTTAGATTTAAACTAACGCGGTGTTTGTTCAAAAACCTTATGAATTTTTAAAAATCGCTAATGTCGATTTAAAATTTTAAAAATCGTATAAAATAGAAATCATCATTCCTTCTAGTGCTTATCTTTTATTTTAGATGTGTTTAATTCCTAAAATTATACATAATTTTGTTCATTTTTATTGTTTTACGCAGTATATGATGCAATACTTAGTTATATTGATTCATTGTTTTAGATTTTAATCAATTGTATCATGTTTCTAATGATATTTTAAAACAAACATTTCATTCTCTTATGTATAAAAAACCATATACTTGTCTTTTAATAAAGCAAAATACTGATGAAGGTTGTTTAAGGTTTTGACGGTACTATAAATATAAAGGTTTTTATTTAATAGATCTTTATTTGAGGGGTTTAAAATATATTAGTAAATATTTAAGGGTTGGTTTTTTTTACTAAAAATTCAGTTGAAAAAACGAACCAAATAGTATTTGAGAGATTTTTCATTAAAATTTCTTATTTAAAATAGTTTTTCATTAAATGGATTTACTGATACCCTTTTTTTTCTTAAATCCCTATCAAAAATCACAATATTTTTTAAAAAAGACTTCCATCCATGGCTTCTCCTCTGTGGACTCTCTTCCTCTTCTCCATCATCTTCTCACTCAAATCATACGCTGAAGAGGAAGATACACCAATCACACGATTCCAGCAATATTTAAGATTCAAAACCGCTCATCCAAACCCTAACTACACAGCACCAATATCCTTCCTCGTTGATCAAGCTCAATCAATTGATCTCACTTCTCGAATCTTCGAATTCGTCTCTGGTAAGCCAGTTCTTCTCCTCACATGGCTAGGCTCAAACCCTAAACTTCCTTCGATTCTCTTCAACTCTCACCTCGATTCAGTTCCCGCCGAATCCGAGAAATGGATTCATCCACCGTTCTCAGCTCATCGAACCATCGATGGTCATATCTACGCTCGGGGCGCACAAGACGACAAGTGTATCGGAGTTCAGTATCTAGAAGCAATCAGGAATTTGAAATCGAGAGGCTTCGTTCCTCTCCGTACGATTTATATCTCATACGTTCCTGAAGAAGAGATCGGTGGATTTGACGGGATGATGAAATTCGCGGCGTCGTCGGAGTTTACAGAGTTGAATTTGGGATTTGCTATGGATGAAGGACAAGCGAATCCTGGAGACGAATTTAGGGTTTTTTACGCTGATCGAACTCCATGGGAGCTTGTTATTAGAGCTGAAGGTATCCCAGGGCATGGTGCTAAGCTTTATGATAATTCAGCTATGGAGAATTTGATGAGGAGTGTTGAGTTGATTGCTAAGTTTAGAGAGACGCAGTTTGAGTTCGTTAAAGCTGGGAAAGCTGCGAATTCGGAGGTTATCTCCGTTAATCCAGTTTATCTTAAAGCTGGAACTCCTTCTACTACTGTTACTGTAAGCTAATGGTTTCAATTTGGGATTTTGTTTTGGTGTGTAGGATGTTTTGTTTATGTATGTTTTTTTTTAGGGATTTGTGATGAATATGCAGCCTTCTGAAGCAGAAGCTGGATATGATTTAAGGTTACCTCCAATGGCAGATCCAGATGTTATGAAGAAAAGAATTGCTGAAGAATGGGCTCCTTCTATTAGGAACATGACCTACACGGTAAAATGAATATGTACTTAAGCTCTGCTATGTAGATGTCGTTTTTGTGTTGGTTTGGTTGTTTATATGGCTATGCAATCTCAACTGTTTATAGCAGCTAAGGTCCATTTTCTATTAGGGTTATACAGAACTGTTCCTGAGCCTAGTTTTGTGAACCATGACCGTAAATGAATTGGAAGAATGAAGAAGCATGGCCTGATAGACTGAGAGAGCTCATTGACCAAATACTTTGAATCTTAGATCAGAGATCGTATCAGTTTTCTGAACTTTTGCTTTCATCATTAGTATAACGTATGTTTGAGATGCTTCTCAGTTACTTTGAATAACTCTCAATAGTCAATTAAGATTGTTTGATTTCTTTCTTTTGAATTTTCCACATTAGATTCTGCTTCTGTTTTGGTTGTAATGTTCATTAGTTCTTGCTAGTCTACTGCCATCAATCTGTCTATTAGGGTTATACAGAACCTGTCCTGAGCCTGGTTCTGTAAAATATGACCCTAAATGATTGGATGTATGAAGAAGCATGGTTCTAAAGACTGCAAAAGCTCTTAATATAATACCATTGCCATTTTAAGCTAACGAGAGTTCAATGGCTGGATACTTAGATCAGAGATCATTATCAAATTTCTTACCTTTTTCTTTGACCATTAGTAAAACGTATGTTCGCGATGCCTCTCATAACACTCAATAGTCAGTTAAGATTGTTTGATTTTGTTCTTTTGAATCTTCCACATTACCTTGAATAATTCTATGTCTGTAGTTGATTTAAAACATTTGATTTCTGACCTCAATTTTAGTTTCTTTTAAGATGAGGATATGTGATGTCCTAACCAAAGCTTAAGCAAAACCAACCTACAGCTACAAAGTTTTACATATCTTTTGGGCTTTTATTTAGGGACATTGACTATGCTGTATAGTGTCTACCCTTTACAATTTGATCACATTTTACAAGATTTTTTGTAAACCAGATAAAAGAGAAAGGAAAGTTAAGAGACCATCTAGGGCGACCTATAATGACTCCAACAAATGATTCCAATCCTTGGTGGTTTATCTTCAAGCAAGCTGTTGAAGCAACTAGAGGAAAACTCGCAAAGGCTGAAATCTTGGCTTCGACTACAGATTCACGCTTCATTCGCACTTTGGGAATTCCAGTTCTGGGTTTCTCTCCAATGATCAATACTCCTATTTTATTGCACGACCATAACGAGGTATTCCCATGATGATATTCTCGATTGCCATCTTTGAGTATGATTACCTTAATCACAGTACTGATATAAACACTTACTCGTGGCCTCAGTTCCTAAAGGATACTGTATTCATGAAAGGAATAGAAGTATATGAATCGGTTATCAGCGCTCTAAGTTCCTTTGAGGGAGTATCTGATCAAGTGATTTGAAGCATGTATCAATGCAAGCAATTGTGATACGCTGCTTGAAGATGGTCAAGGCTCACATTGCTATGACCAAGAAATGTAAAAGCTGTTTCATCTGTAAATTATTTTTATTGACATTTACTCTGGCCTTGTGACCCTTAAGTGGCTGCTAATAATCCTTTGTATATATCAGACAATTAAATTTGTCTGGATAATTCTCAAACTTTAAAGAGAAATGTCATTGGTGCTTGGAGCATGATTTCACAAAGTGTTGATCTTTTAGCTCTCAGTGTTCTTAGTTTTCAAGAGTTGTGTTGTTTCGTATCCCTTGCATTGCATAAGAGCTTGATTCTTTCCTATGTATTTGTTTGCCTAAATGATAGTTATTCGGGTTTAGATTCTTTCAAATTATATCTTCGTTTTTCTTGGCAAGCGTCGTGATTTATTCAGATCTACTTCATCTTCTATTTACTTGTGTTTGACAAAGCCCTTTTGAAAATTATTGGTGATCCGATGATGGGTCTGTAAAGACCGGTCTCAGGACAACGACAATGAGATGCCTAAACCACGAGATGAAATGTCAACTCCTCAGACCAGAATACCAGACCACCAAATATATCTAACTGGAGTGTTCCTAGGGAAAGAGTCCCCAGAGCACTGAAAAGTGTAATGGAGTGTGGAGCTAAACTTTTTCAAAGAAATGGTCGCTGGAATTTCAGCATGCAAAGATCAATTAAGCTTGAACGATAGGTTGTATCAAATTCCTCTACACAATGCCAGATGCTTGAAAGTGGTGATTATCTTATTGAAATTGAAGAGTCACATAAGAGTGTTTGTTGGGACTAACTGGTTGCTAGCCAAAACGCAAAGAACACGTTTTGGTTGGCTACTCTAAGGCAAAAAGTATGCTCTATAACATGAGAAGTAAGGTTAACTCCTTAAAACCTTGAATGAAAGATTGCCTGCAAGGGGACTAGTCTTCTTGAGGAGAAAGGGCCCAAGCGCAGTGGAAGCGAGGAAGGTAGCTAGCCTCATCACGCAAGTGACCCGAGATTAGATCATTAAGAGGAATAGAGAGACGTGACATACATTTTTATTGAGTCAGCAGGAACGGAGTGTTACACATACGTCTTTGGATTTTATTTTGGGTGATTGATTCTATTGTTTAGTGTCTTCCCTTTGTAATTTGATCTCATGTTACAAGAATTTTCGATTTCGTCATACTGCGTGAACACATCTAATTGTAATTCTCGCACCAAAGAGAAAGGAAAGTTAAGAGACCATTTAGGGTGACCTATAATGACTTCAACACAAATGATTCCAATCCTTGATGATCGATCTTCAAGCAAGTTGTTGAAGCAACTGGAGGAAAATTCGCAAAGCCTGAAATTTTAGTTTCTACAGATTCACACTATATTCACACTTTGATAATTCTAGTAATGAGTTTCTCTCTAATGAACAACAATCCTATTTTATTGCATGGCCATCTAATCAAGTGATTTGAAGCATGTACCCTTAAGCTCCACTCCTATATTTACACTGCTAAGGTTGATGCGAGCAAATGAGCAATTATCTTACCCCACTTGAAGATGGTCAAGGCTCGCATTACCAAGAAGTGTAGTAGTTGTTTCATCTGTAAGTGCTGGTAATAATCCTTTGTATATAACATACATTTGATTTGTCTCCATAATTCTTAAACTATGAAGAGAATTGTCATTGGTGAGCATGATATTTCACAAAGTGTTGATCATTTAGCTCTCAATGCTCTAGTTTTCAAGAGTTGTTGTTACATATCCCTTGCATTTCACAAAAGCTTGATTCTTTTCTATGTATTTTTTTGGCCTAAATTATATTTATTCGGAGTTAGATTAATCCATGTCTTAAAATGTTATCTTAAAAGTTTATCATTATGAACAAAACCACAAAAAAATGGACATATATTTTGCCTATTCTACCACTCAATTTGTGTTAACCATTTTTTGTTTTGTTTACAAATGCAACCTTATTTCCAAATACGTTCATTGCATCAAATAACCAATATAAGAAATAGAAGTACCAAGACACGCTTGACCATATGTTGTGTTCACAAACGCACTCAAATAGTTTTAAACGATTGACTCTATATTGTGTTTCATTATAGACCTCCATATCTAATTAGGAAATATGAATCTCCTGCAGTGAATAGTGAATGAATCTAAACATTGATGTAACTCCTACAATTTGAGACCAGGGTGGGAGAAATTAACCAGGCTCTGATTTTTTACAGTATCAAAGACAAAAAGATATAAAATTTGGAGCACGATCTCCTGTTGAATACACTCAACAACCACCACTAAAATCTTGAAAACTCTATTGTCATAAATCTTTTCCCCTTCTAGGAAATTTCTCAATCTTATGAAATCAAAAACAGAGGATTTGATTCTGTCCTGTCACAATCCGCATGTGCAACTGCCTCTACACCAGCCAACACACTCTTCAATCCTTATGAGAGAAACTTCTCCGTACGTTCCTCTAAATTTCCACCACACGAATTATTTCCAACCCGAAACAAGAGTCTTGTTTCCCACTCTGACTTAACTCGTCTCCATTAAATGCTTTTTTCTTCTTACCTACAAAACTTTATTTTAACGAAATATTTATTATAGAAATATTGATTGATTGATGAGAGAGGTACGGAAGGTCATATATTGAGTACGGTGCCAGTTAAGATTGTCCAAACTACGAATAGGATATTTTTAGTGAAAAGTACATACATTATGCATGAATCTTCATTTATGATTCTATTTGTCTATTTCCTCAGGTAGGGTTCACTCACTCTTCTTCGTTAGGTAGCTAGCCAATTTTTAGTATGGCCATTGCTTAATTGCTTTATCTTCTCGGATTTTACCGGATCACTCAAGTTTTATGACACAATACAACTCATCTCCTTCTTATTTTGACACTTATAGCTTAAGAGTTAAGACTATCCAGCTCTAGGCACTAAATACAATCACTTCAAGAGAAAAGAGTGTTTTGCGTCACTTATTTTGTTTATTTACATCAATTTATCAAAATGACGTTAATATTTGCAATGGTTATAATAAGTGATGTTAAGTGTTTATGACATGGGGTTTCTTCCTGAAATAGAAAGATGAGGCCTTTGGGAAGTTTGTTGAGTGGGAAATCAAGTGTAAATAATTGATGTTAAAATTAATAATATGATATTAATTTTTTTTTTAAACAAATATTATTTAATTTCACTAATTATTATTAAAGCAAACCATTAAATTCATTTGGAAATAATAGTTACTTATTAAACTTTACACTTTGTTGACACAATGAAAAACACCAAAGTCACTATATATAAGAAAATTATAGAGCCTCTTTTTCAGTGAAAGCGATGTGGGACTTACAAAAATTGAGTAAATAATTACATCACTTCAACCAACACTTAATATTTATAACATCGGTTTGTTATTGATTTAAATTTTGTATAATTTTCCAAATGATACTAACAAAAATTAGTATATGCCAATATGGTGACATTGTGGTAAAAAAAATTAGTGTGGTAAGAATAAATGAAAAAGTTGTGAATTAGTTAAAGGGCAAGAAATGAAGATTTCTTTACATGAATGAGAATTGTTATAGTTGTTTTTGTAAAATAGCAAAAGCATACTGGTAAAAAGTTGAGTGAAAATGTAAAACATTATTTTCCAAAATAAACTTTTAATTTTTTTTTTAATTTGATAATCTGGAATTAACTCGTTAAATAATATAAATATTTAAAAAAATTAGATTACACAATTATATGACAAAAATATAAATATCTATGATAAATTAGATATCTATTTAAAGAACATAATTTGATACAAGAAAATATGACGCGTTCTACAACAAGTAGTTGATAAGAGCCAAACTGTATAAAATTTTCATTTGACAAATCATATACGTAGAATACTAATTTTTATTTTCTTGATAGTAAAATCAATCGTCCCGTGATTTTAAATTTCAAATAAAAAGAGTAATGGACTATTGAATCACTCTTGTTCCTTAGACCATGAAATTAATTTTATTATTTATTTAAATACCGAGTTTTTGAATTGTCAATTGAGTGCAAATATACATGTAAAATGGTTGAAATTTTTTTTTTTTTTATCATAAACTTTTGTAAATTGTTGCCTGCATTTGCCTTTGCATTTTCCAACGAACAATTCGGTTGATTCGTTTCTTGATATCTGAAAAAAAAAACCTGCATTATTATATCATAGTACCACAAAAAAATAAAAATAAAGGAGTCTGGCCAGAACGTGAACACTAGTTTAGTTTATTACTCGTTACGCGTCTTAATTAAATTCTAGTGCCGACTAAATATTTTAATTATATTAACTGCAGATTAATTTTGTTTAAAAAGAGTGTAAAATTAGTCTGAGGTTTGACGATTTTACTTTAATTTATTACTCCGTACCCTATTGTTTAATACAGTATTACAATGCAGTTTGACAAAGGAATCCGAGTTTAATTAGTTTAGTAAAAGCTTGAGAGAATTTTACGTGTGCAAAAGGGGACACAAAGAAGTTGTTAACGTGGTTTAAAGGTCCATTAAGACAGACATGCACCAGCTCTTGTTCATTATATTTGTCCTTGGTAAACATGACTTCAGCTACTACGTTTAAGATTCTGAATTATATTTATAATTTATAAACTTAAAAATCCTTGTTTTTAATATATAATCATGTGATTTCTTTTTGCATCTCATTTATCAAAATAATTAGATAGTTAAGTTATTCATATGATTAACTTTGTCTTTTGTTTGTACCTTAAAAAATCACATGCTCTAGCTTATAGAAGTTGCCTCTAAAAATAGAATCCAATGTTCCCCTTATAATGTTTTACAACTCTCTGTCGTTTCTTGAAATAAGTGTTCATATGAGTATTGATTTTTGTAATTTATATTTTTATCCAAGATTCTGAGGCTCAGATGTAGTAAGTAACTTTTAGTGGTAAACAATAGTGTACTTTTGTGGAACTAAAGAATTAGATTGGAGGTCAAATCAATAAATATGCATTTTTGAAATTAAAAAATAAGGAGGATTCTCTCAAAAGTGATCTGTGATTGGGTGTTGCATATGCGATTGTGATTAAGGTTTAAAAATAAATAAATAAACACCTGTCTGTCACATTATTTAAAAGAAAAGTATTCATCGCTTTGTTTGTGCCCCATGCTACTTTCTTTGACTAAGTTCATAGTATTTTTTTTCTTCTGAATTTTTTATGTTTCTATTTCCAATTTTGTTATCCATATCTCATCTATAAATAGAAACTCACCATTCTTCTCCTCCAATTTCCTCCCTTAATTAGTATCAAAAATGGTGAAAACTCTTCAAAAGGCTACAAAGAGAGTGTCCTCTCCATCATCATCATCATCTTCATCCTCCTCCTCATCATCATCATCCATAAGGATGAAGAAGTACAAGGGAGTGAGAATGAGAAGTTGGGGTTCATGGGTTTCAGAGATCAGAGCTCCTAATCAAAAGACAAGGATCTGGCTTGGCTCTTACTCAACTGCTGAAGCCGCGGCTAGAGCCTACGATGCAGCGCTTCTCTGTCTCAAAGGATCATCAGCTAATAATCTCAACTTCCCTGAGATCTCAACTTCTCTCTACAATACTATCAACAATGGTGGTGACATGTCCCCTAAGTCCATACAGAGAGTAGCTGCTGCTGCTGCAGCCAACACAGATCCTTCCTCATCATCAGTCTCTACTTCATCTCCATTGCTTTCCTCTCCATCTGAAGATCTCTACGATGCTGTCTCCATGTCACAGTACGATCAACAAGTCTCCTTGTCTGAATCATCATCATGGTACAACTGCTTTGATGGTGATGATCAGTTCATGTTCATTAATGGAGTTTCCGCGCCGTATTTACCACTTTCTGATGATTTCTTTGAGGAAGGAGATATCAGATTATGGAATTTCTGCTGATTCTACTTTCATCATACCTTATTCTTTGTTTCAATATATATATATATATATATATATATATATATATATATACTTCAGTTATGTAACTCATACATTTTTTTTTCTTTTTATCAATTCTCACAATGTATCGAACATTTGGGGATCTTTGTACCATGCAATATCTAAATTATTTTTGAAATTAGATATTTTTAATGTTAAAAGTTCACAAATCTAGAAGTAGTAGTTAAGTATGCATAAAATGGAAATAGATTTATAGCTTTCGAACAACGAGCTTCGAATGATAAAGTTAAAAGGTAAAATTAAGAAGAAGAAGGACAGAATCATTTTGTCGTTGATTGAATTCTGAAACCTAAAGTTAAGAAGTTAATGTTGAAAACACTCATTTGACAGTTCATAGTATTTTCACTTAAAGTATGAATGCAAAATTTGGCGTTAGTGGCTTTATATGTTAATGTATATATGATAACCAAAAAAAAAAACCAGTGGTAAAATAAATAAAAATAAATTAATTATATATATATATATATTAATTTATGATAAAAATTATATATATTATTAGCTAATGAGTTAAACAGAAAGCAGAATTTCATGTGAAAAAATTTACAAAGTCAAAGAGTAAGAAGCAAGTTTCACGTGGCTTTGCCATAGAACTCGATGAGTAACCCTATTTAATTATTGGTGAATAGAGAAAGTATAAATATTATTTCTTAGGAAGAAAAAAAGAGAAGAGACAAGAGATGCAGAAAGGGTTGTGTTGTGAGTCTTGTGACTGATGAGAATTGGTAAAACCAAAGAGAAAGAGTTAACGTGAAAACTGTGTTATGTGCTTAGATTCTCGCAAAAGAAATGACATCCATTTTACTCCAACATCGATCTGAAAAAAATCTAACAGTAGATTTGAGCAGAAAGCCACATGAGTTGTTTTTGGTGTCTTGTTATGTGTGTGTCTTAGTGAGATGGGGTCCCATTCTCTCTCTTACCTTACTCATTACAAACACTCTATCTCTATTTTCTTTAGATATGATTTTTTTTTTTTTTGAACAGTTTTAAGGGAAGCAACTATAACAATTTACACCGGAACCGATTGGTGACACATGTAGAAAAAGCAGTAAGCGATATAAAAGCGGTAAATTAATGATAAGATAAAGTAGTAATTTTTTTTTGAGAGTAAAGCTTTTGATACCGTTTTTGTTATTAGTAATTATTTTTTTTTGAACCATTTATGTGAAAAATTAATAACTAAACATGCTTGATCCAAGAAAATCAAAGGATGTATATTCTACTGATTTTGTTTTTTCAATCTACATGTGTGTCATGCAAAATCAGGTGGCAAATAATGAATGTCAGTCAAACAAACCCTCAATATCTCCATATGAACGTTTGTATTGCTCGAATAAACGTTTTTAAGGTAATTTGTATAATTATAAGCGTGATTAAGTTGACAAAAAAAACAATGTAATGACAAAGTCACTTTTACGAATTCAAAATTGATTTTTTTTTTCTCTTGGAAAAAACAAGTGGAAAGTTTATGTAAATTATTTAGAAATTTTGTTTATTTAAAATAAATACGCATTGTATCAAAAATGCATCACATATTTGGTTAAGGATGAAAATTCACTCGTTTTCCCAACTAAAACCAGTAATATAATCAACACTTTTCCCTTTTTAATAATATAATTTTGTCGACAATTTGTTTATTTGATCATATAAACCTTTTAATTTTAGTATTTTACATACTTATTTGTTTTGGTCCATAACATGCAAATATATATATATATATCCGAACGATGACATAACACAAAAAAATTAGATTACAAATATATTTAACTAATGTCAATTATTTTATATTTTAGATAGAAGAAATGAAAGCACTACTTCAATCATTGTAAGTAAATAAATAAATCAAATGTGTTGTAGAGCTATCAGGAACACGATAAAACGTGTCCTATATACAAACAAGTTGTAAATTGACCATGCCTATAGCTTTCCTTTGCCGTCATTAATGTTGTCTTCGAGCAAATAAAATTGACCAAAAATACTGTAAAAAATTGAAATTTGGGCCGGACCGAGTCTGACATGGGCTTTTCGTTATCGTAGGTCCCACGAAAGGTGCCTTATTTTAATCTTTCTTTCATCCACATGACATATTCTCCGGACCAGGACGAGTTTTTTTTTTAGTTGGGGATCTCTTAATGATCGCACAAAACACATAACGTGTCATTAATATTCTCAATGTTTATGTACGCTTATGTTTAAATATTTGGATGTTTTCACAATTTGTTTAGGCTACAATATATATAATATTTATAAACGCAAGAGAACGTTTATATAATAGTATTTATCGGAAACGGAAAACCAAACCCTTTTGGTCTCATGTAGATAAGTACAAAAGACAAAGAAACTTGGTGTTGCTAAATCACAAGGCAATATTTGAAATAGATCCAACATTGGTCGTGAAATCATGATCTCAATTATAAGATTATGTTGTCTCACTATAACGATTATTAAATACTATAATGTTATTTGATTTGTCAATTATACTAAGATTGCGATTTCACGATGGCTAGACAATGCATCTATATTTTCCAATAGATCCAAAATAATTATACGTCTATCTTTTTAAAAAATAGTTTGTGGATCAAATACCCGAACCGGTGGTTGTTATACGCACACGAATTTATGAGCTCTACGAATTCCTACACTAAATAATTTAGCCTACTAAATACATACACGAACTTATCAAAATGACCAAAGACTACATTGACCTAAACCCTATTAGTCTATCTCTCATTATCCACATAGCAAGAGAAAGCAATATGAATTTTTTTTCTCTTCCTTTTTCTTTCTCATAATTAGGGTTTTAGTTTTGCGGAAACTCTACCTCTCGAATGGCTCAATGTTCAGTCACAATTGCTTTCTTTTTCTCCCATATCAGTGGTTGTTGTATTGGGACTGAGAAGTGTTCTTTCAGCAGATCGGTAAAATTGAACAGCTTATCATTTTCAGAATGTGTATACGGTGGTCTGATTACCCAGTAAAACAACCAAATAAGAAGTCAACAACGTCTACTCGATGAAGTAATGAACCATATCCAAATCCACAAGGTCCATGCCCGAAGTGTTACAACCCGCAAATGAAAACATAAAGCTAACAACAAAAAGATTATGACACTGAATTAAACATAAACTAACGATTTTCCTAATTTATACAAAAAAATAATCGTACTTCGTTTTAATATTATCTATAGTTCTAATTTCGGAAATATTAATATTTTACGTTTAGTCAATGTTATCTTTCTATGGATTGTCAATTTTTCTAAATTTAAGAAAAAAATAAAATTTGTTTTCAAAAACTATGTATTCATAATATAAATTGGAGTTTTATCTTCAATGAACCTAAAGCTAAAAAATAAATTTAAATTGTATTTTCTTATGGACTGTGATTTTATATAATGGGCCTTTTAGGCTTCTGCGAGTGAAGTATAGACTTGGACTTATAAGCCCATTTTGAAATCCTCTAGTTTGCAAAGAAGGTTAAGGAACAATTCGGCAAAATCTGTAAAACCTAACTTCGTCTTCTCAACAATATCTGCACTCTGCAGATCCTTGCTCTTTCTCAGTTCCGAATTCTCTCATTTTGATTGATTTGATTCAATGGGTTTCACCAAAGATCAGTTGCTTGATCGACTTCAGGTTTCCATCTTCATCTTAAAACTCAACTCATCGTTTTGATTTCACATTGCCTTAGTTGGAATTCGTGAGATAGGATTAGATAAATTCCTGTTTTGTATGCTTGATTCCATTTATATTTCCGGAGAATTTATGGAATTGGATGTGTAGATAGATAGATTCCAAGTTAGCGCAGAATCGTCTTGAACTCGAAGTTATCAATGACTGCTTTTAGATTCTAAATCTTTGGTCAAGAATCTTGGTGTTACACGTTTTGTTAGTGTTGATGTAATTGATAATTGCGGATTTGTATCTATCTTTCAGGGACTTAAGATTGATTATTCCAAGTATGAACATCCGCCTGTTTTAACCGTGGAAGAACAGGTGAAAATACCTAAAAAAAGGATTTCGATTTGTAAACATAACTTTAGGTTGTTAAAAGATGGATTTATAAAGCTTTTGTCTCTCCAAATCTCCAGGCCAAGTATGTAAGCAGTAGTGAGGGAGCTCTGAGTAAGAATCTTTTCTTGAAGGTAATCTTCAAAAGTGATACACCATTCACTGCATTGCGCTATTATTGACTATAAATCTATTGTAACTGGTTATTATGCTTATATATATATATATATATATTATTTTTTTGGCAGGACAAGAAACATCGATATTACATCGTTTCAGCAATGGTTGATACAGAAGTTGACATGAAAGGTAAGAGATGTTTTTTTTTTTCTATTTCGTTTTGTGTATATTGGTTTACATTTTTGTTTCAAAGAAGTCACTGGGCTTGTGAAATCGACATGTTTTTTTTTATTTTGATGTTAATGGGTGTTCCCTGTGACTTCTAATCCAACAGTTTTATCTCAGAGACTTGGTCTAGGAAAAGGAGGAATAAGAATGGCTCCTGAAGAAGCACTTGGTAACCTTTTGCAGGTATTGTTCATTGTCTCTTCCTCTGCTACTGTGTTTTGTTATATATATCTGAAAAGAATTTTAATAAATGATCGTGCTGTAACATTGAACCGTGGTAGTGATAGTTTCTTTGAAAATTGACAAGAATAGTTTCTTAAAATGATCTATTTGTGCATGCTGATAAGTTTGTTTTGCTTATCATAGTTTACTACAAATCCACATGAATTTATTTAACTTAGTATCATTCATGTTTACAATTTTTGACACTCGTGCCACTTTCTTTTTCTTCAAAGGTGTCCCTTGGATGTGTTACCCCGTTTGCAGTTGTAAATGAATCAGCCAGGTATTGTTTGCCTTAACATTGGTTCATATGTGTGCCCCTTCCAAGTTTTTAATTAGTTCCGTTGACTGACATTCTTTTTAAAACTTCCCTTGTTAAAGAGATGTGTCGCTCCTGTTAGACCAAAAATTCAAGAATCAAACACGCTGCATCTTCCACCCATTGTCTAACGACGTCTCAGTCTGTGAGTTCTTTCATTACAGATTTTTTTTTAATGGTTCAAGTTCAAGCTATATCGAAATAGTTATAACTTATAATATGCCAACTTAAGAAACAAGTTTTTTGTTTTAATTGTCAGTCCTTTCTACATTAGTTACCTACAGATTTCGGCTTATATACTAATTTGGTTTGTCCCTATCATTTCCAGCTCTTAACACATTGGGTCTGGACAAGTTCCTCCAGTCGATTGGGAGAGATCCCGTTTACGTTGACCTTGAGGCAAATATTCTAAGCCTTTAACTTGAGACCTCATGTTCCACAGTTCCTTTCTTCAGGGTTAACCTTTTGAACTATGGTTTGGCTATTTCAGGCTAACCCGGCAGTTGGTAAAGATCAGCCTCCAGATCTAGCTGTTTATGTTCCGTCTAATTCAGTAGTTGTTCCCAAGATTCATAATCAAACATCTTCTATACAAAACCCTCCTCCAAAAAGTGTGTCAGCAGACGTTAAGCCTGTTGCTTCAGGTATGCTGATTATAAGGTTTTAACCATTCACTCCAATTCTTGCTAAACTGTGAAGGATTGGTATATATAACTCGCTTTTATCCAATGGTGCAGCCAAACTGAGCAAGCCAGCCGGTAAAGTGAAGAGCATCGCGGAAAATTCAGTCCCATTAGCTTACAAGAAGCCCGAGAAATTTGTGGAGGAGATTTTGGACAAAACATCGGCTCTATTGTTGTCCGAGGTACTAAAATTAAAGTCAACTTCGTAACAGTTGTGACTTTTGAGGTCAATTCTGAACCGGTTTACATACAGGCTAAGGGAGAGAGTGTGGAGGCTTTGGTAGAAACACTGAGAAAATGTCTTGCCTCAGAGTTGACCCACCTCGCTGTGAGTACATTAGAAATACATGGTTAAAATCGATTTAGACTAAACCGTTTGTACTAATGTTGGTTTTATGTAAATTGATTGCAGATTATGTACAAGAACACAGCGTACACGGAAGGTTTTCATGCCGGTACACGCCACCAGCCGAAGCGATTATAAGAGGTTTGGTTTACATGTTGAACCGGAGATATTTGGGTTAGTAACATACGGGTTAAACATTTTATTTTTTCTTCGTTGTACAACAATTTTTGATTGACTTGAAAATGATTATATTATGTGGACTCGAACCATTATTTGTTCAATCCAGATAAAGTAATTTGAATCTCTTACAATTTGCTTTTTCTATATCCAAAAAAAAAATAAAATAACAGATTTGAATCTTAACTAAACTAAAAAGAATAAATCGATCTAAAACCTAAAATTCTCTGAAAAATTAAGATATGTTCAGTTAGACCTGAATTTCGAAACTGAAAAGTGTATTATTATGTTATAAATCGGAAAAACGAATAAAAATAGGAACTAAATCGAACCAGATTGGCAGAATAGATTAACTTTTATTTTAAACCGAACTATAAGAGGTTCTCTCCATCAAGTTTACCAATCAATATTTTTAATCAAAACGCCGTCGTTTCCTGACTTAACTGAAAATCTCAACAATGTGGTTATTTCGTCAAAATTAACAAAAAATTACGAATAAAATTAGAAGTTAACCAAAAAAAAAATTGATTTAATTAAGAATTTACAAAAATTGGTTATATATTTCATCAGTTAAGTGGCATAATGGTAATACCTCTGAAAACTCATCACATTAAGTTGTAAATTCGGAATTCGAACCGTGCTCCGTACGGTGTTAATAAATTATTACAGTCACTAGACTAGTTGACAAAAAAAATATATATTTCATTGAAGAAAAAAATTAAAGTTTTTTGAAACTAAATTTGAAAGTTGAGGTTTTTTACATGTTTCCCTTTTATTATCGTATATTATAATATCAAAATCATTTTAAATAAAACTAATAAATTGTTTTTTTTTTCCTGTAGTAAAAAGGATACTACATAAATTAATTTAAATTATTATTAAAAAGGTTTTCTGATAGATAAATACTGTATATTATGAGAGATTCGAAAAAGACGGGATTTTTAACAAATCTTTAATCGTTATTTTCTACTTTATTAGTAGAAGAAACATGGCCGAGTCCGTTGCCGTCTAACGGTCTACGGTTTCTTTGTTGGCCTTCTCGCTCTGTGACAATTTGGCTGGTGATTTCGGTTCCAGTGTGCCTGCTTCCTCTTCCGATTCGGCTGAGAACCGCTCCTGCTGCCTCGCCATCGTCTCCGTCCGCCGGTCGTCACCTCATAGATCTCGCATACCGAGAGTTTCGCCACATAGACACTTGGCTCCACGTGCGGAATGGAGAAGGATCGCGAAGACCACGTGGAATGGCGTGTCATTGGACTTCGGGTGTTGCGTCGTGTCCCGTTGTAGTTGGGCTTCGGCCCGTTATCTTTTGTAAATCCGATTGGGCTTTAAGCCCATTAATAATATCATCTGTTTGACAAAAAAAAAAAAAGAGTAGAAGAAACATGCAAAATGCAAAGGCTTGTTCGTCTCTTAAAACTGAAACCCTAATCATCTTTCCCCGGTAAATCCAATTTTCTCAGCCACCGAGGTACACCGATCGATGTCACTCGTCCGTTGCTTATCCCTCAGATCGGTGCTCAATGCTCGACGTTACCGATCCTCTTATTCCTGTCTCATCCATCTTCATCAGACTCCTCGTGATGAAGAAGATAAAGTTACACGCAAAACTCCGTCAATTCGAAGTTACTACAGTATCATTCACCAGAATTCGTTAATCTCTGGCTCGGATTTCTCTCGCAATTTCTCTGTTTTCCAACCCCCAGCGTCGGTTTCATCGGATCGATTTATTTCGACCTTCACTTTCCATGGTTCAAGTGACGCTGTCATCGATTGGTTGTTGCAATCTGCGGTTTCTAGGGCTTATGAGTTACACAATGTTGCTGATGTTCTTGTTTCCCTTAACCACTTGCTTGCATTGCTCAATTCCTTCACATTTTCTCAATGGTAAGATTTCACAATGCTTAGATTCATACCAAACATGTTTTAATACTGTTAAAATTAAGTATTCTGCTTTGTTTTTCTAGTGGCTATATAATAATCTTGGTTTATTATATTTGATTGTTTTACAGGTGGGTGTTTATCATTGTCACATTGCTTTTGATTCGGGGAATCACAATTCCTGTTATGGTTGATTTGCTTAACAACATTGCAAAGTTTTTTAAGGTAAGTCCCTTCCAAATCTTTATGTTCAAATAGATGGATAGAAAAAACTTGTGAGTTAAGTAACTTGTTCTTTTGATGGAGGTTATTAGCTATGTGCTCTATTTAGATTGTAATGATAACTACTTAGCCAAACGTTTATAGTAGCTGTCTATTTGGAGAATGGAATTTTCGTGGTATGAGAAATTTATATAGTGAATCTCTCTTCATACAGAGTCTACGCTCGAACCAAGGAGAGGCTCTAGACAAGGTAAATCTTAACTTTGCTATGATTTTTCCTTAAAGAACTGTAATGTGATTTGAGTTATAATTTTGAGTTTTGAGCTTCCCTAAACTCAACATTAGCTTGGCTTTTGTCTCATTCAGGTATCAATTATCAGTAAAAGTCGAAGTGTAATGTATATCCTGTTGGAAAAAGAGTAAGCAGCTTTCTAAATTATTACATTTTTGTTAGGACTTAAAACCTTAAGGAAGCAGCTATTTTCGTTTAGGATATTTTAGTTGTTGTCATTGTTGAATGATACAGGTTTTTTGGAGTTAAAGGATCTGTCATTGGTCAAGGCATTCAAGTTCCTGTCTTTTGGTTCTCCATAGGAGAGTTGAGACAAAACATGGTTGAGATTCTTATGTCGTGTCTACGGGGTAAGATATTGTCCGCAGAATTGATTAGGAACGAAGTCTTAAGCAGAGGACGCTTAGTGGTGGTCGTTGGCGACGGAATAGGCCTGGAAATCCAAATGTTCGATTTTGATTTTTCTCTTATCCTGAGGCGTCGTCAAGTCTCACAAAGCTACGTTTAATAAGTTTCGATTTCATTCGATAACTGAGACTCTAGAAATAGGAAAATATTAATATATTTTTTCTTATTATTTTGTTTATCAAACAAATGAAAAAAAAAGAAAAATCTTTGCTAGCTATACAAAGTAGAGTCTGTTACATATAATAGTCACACAGCTCAATTAAAAAATGTATAGTTACATCAATAAAAATGTAATGCATAGTGGCATGCACCAACATATATAAATATGTTGTGACTATATTTGCTCTAATTCAATCATGACTTATTTGGAAGTTGTATCTGGAGAACTGAAAAAAACAGAATTTTTTTCATATACACGAGCAAATCAGATAGAAAACAGCAAAGTATACCTTGGAGATACAAATGAAACCCCACGGCTATTTTTTTGCAATTTCAAACTTATTTCAACCAGTTTTGAAAAGATTTATTTACGGTAAACCTGCTTGATTGTTTGCAGACAAAAGTAGATAAGATTTATTTAAAAAAAGATATAAATGAGCTAAAAAAAAAAATGAAAAACCTCTAAAACTATGTTTCAGCTCCATTAAATCATAACTATGGAGGTCTTTTGCGATTAGTTCTTGGGTGGTGTTGGCTAAGACATATCCTAAACATAATTCGATATATAAATATCATATGGAAGCTTAAAATTTAAGCCAAACATGAGATTATTCGGAGGAATGTATCAGCCAATACCAACACAAGAACTTATGCGAAAGATCTCCATGCTATGATTTAAACTTTAGGAAACAGCAAAAAAGCAGGAGTCTCATGTGGAAGAGCAGGTGAAATTATTGGCTTTCACCTTTCTTATATTTAATGAATTTATTCTTCTAAGGGTCCATATATTTATACCCATATAGTCTAATTTTATTTTTAACAAAAATAAAATAAAAAATTTGTAGTCAAACGCTTTAAAATTAAACTATTGTTTTTATTGTAATAAAATGAAAATTTACAAATTTTAAGTCAATATATTTTGCTACATGTTCAACTAAAATATCTTTATTAAATTTAAATTTTGGCGTGCTATATATTTTTGCTATTAAGTTATTTTCCCGCGTTAATTAGTTTTGCTATTAAGTTATTTTGGCGTGTTCTTGTTTTCTATTGTCAGGAACGACTACACATATTTTTCAAAACTACTACTGAATGCATTATCAATATCGAATTTTATCAATCCTAACCTATTAAACTTTGAACATATATTTTCATATTTATAATTTTTTGAATCTTTACTAATTTTTCTTTCAAATTTATTATTTCTCGTTAAAAAATTAGTATAATTCTTTGCTCGACAGACCAAACATATTATTATTTTTTATCACTTTAAAAAAAACCACTTAATTATCAATAAAGTTTTCAATAAATGTAACAGAAAAACCAGAAATAGTGCAAAATTCTATATAATTCATATCATGTTAGATAGTAAATGAAACATTTATGACTGTAAGTTTTATACTTTATTAAAATTAGATGTAAAGCCATTTAATTATTTTGATAATAATTCAATCTTCTATGTTCGAGTTCTAAAGTTGTCGAAACTAGTTTTTTTTTTCTATAATACCCACCAAATAAAATACCACGATCAAGAATGGAATTCATTGTATGGAAAATTTCTATAGTAAATCTCTATTCATATTGAGGTTTCGCTAGCACTAAGGAGAGACTCTAGAAGGTAAATCACAACTTTACTATTCTCTCTTCAATGTGTTTTGTTCTTTTGCAACATTTGGCTTGGCTTTTGTCTCACTCAAGTACCAGTTCTCAGTAAAAGTCAAAGTATAATGTACACCATGTTGGAAAAGGAGAAACCAGTTTTCTTATTACACATTTCGTTAGGACTTAAAAGCTTAAGAACCCAATCTTTTCATTTAAGATAATTAAGTTATTGTCATTACTGTATGATACATGTTTTTTGGAGTTAAAGGATTTGTCATTGGTCAAGGCATTCAAGGTACTGTCTTCTGGTTCTCCGTGGGAGAGTTGAGACAAAACACGGTTGAAATTCTTATGTCGTGTCATCAGGGTAAGATATTGTCCACGAAATTGATCAAGGACAGAGTCTTAAGCAGAGGATGTTTAGTGGTGGTGGGACGGATTGGGAATTGAAATCCAAATGTTCAATCTTGATTTCTCTCTTATTTTTAGGCGTCGCCAAGTCTTACAAAGCTACGTAAATAAGTTTCAATTTCATTCAATAATTGGAACTCTAAAAATGGGAAAATGCTAATATTTTTTCTTATAATTTTGTTTATCAAACAAATGGAAGAAAAGAAAAATATTTGCTAGTTATACAAAGTAGAATCTATTACATGGTCATACATCTCAATTAAAAAATGTTTAGTTACATCAATAAAAATATAATGCATAGTGTCATGTGCTACCAAATAAAAATATGTTGTAACTATACTTGCTCTAATTCAATAATGACTTATATTTAACTGTTATGGAAATTGTTCTTGGAGAAGAGAAGAAAAACAAATGTTTGCCAAATACACGAGCAAATGAGGTTTTCATACCTAGGAGATACAAATGAAACCCCAACAACTAATATTTTTTTTTTCAAATATCAAACATATTCATATCAATTGTGGAAATATTCATTTACGGTGTACCTACTTGATTGTGTTTAGGCAAAAGTAGATAAGAATTATCAAAAATTTTGATATAAATAATCCAAAAAAAAAAAATTATTACCTCTAAAAATAGGTTTGAGCTCCATTAATTTATAACTATAGAGATCTTTTGCAATTAGTTATTGAGTGATGTTGGCTGAGACATATCCTAAAGATAATTCGATTTATAAATGTCATATGGAAGTTTAAAATTTAAGCCAAACATGATAATATTCATAGGATATGTCTCACCCAATACCAACACAAGAACTTCTTACAAAAGACCTCCATGCTATGATTTAAACTTTAGGAAAAAAAAACAAAAAAGTAGGAGTCTCATGTGGATGAGTAAGTAAAAGTATTGACATTCACCTCTTTTATAATTTTGGATTCAATTATTTTATTGTTGTAACAGTCTATGTATTTATACCCATAAAGTCTAGTTTTATATTTATCAACAAAATAAAATCAAAAGTTTTAAGTCAAACAATTTAAAATTAAATCAGTGTTTTTAGGCAACAAAATGAGAATTTATAAATTTTAAGTCAGTATACTTAGTTAGTTGGTCAACAAAATATCTTCATCAAATTTAAAATTTTGGCGCGCTATTTATTTTTGCTATTAAGTTATTTTGGCGCGTTATTTAGTTTTGCTACTAACTTATTTTGGCAAGTTATTTCGTTTTTAATTTTGAAGAACAACTACACATTCTTTCCAAAATTATTATTGAATGCATCTTCAATATTGAATTTTATCAATTTTAACCTATTAATATTGAAGATATATTGTCATATTTATAAGTTTTTGAATCATTACTAAATTTGCTTTCAAATTTATTATTTAACGTTTAAAAATTAGTAAAATCCCTTGCTCGACAGACCAACATATTATCGTTTTATCCCTTTTGAACGAACAACCTAATTATCAATAAAGTTTTTAACAAATGTAATAGAAAAACGAGAAATAGTGCAAGATTCTATATAATTCATATCATGTTAGATAGTAAATGAAGCATTTAAGACTGTAAGTTTTATACGTTATTAAACTCAGATGTAGAGCTGTTTAAGTCTTGTTGATAATAATTTAATCTTTTATGTTCGAATTCTATTTTCAAAATATATTTATATATATGTTGCTACATGTCCAACTAAAATATCTTCATTAAATATAAACTCTTGACTAGCTATTTATTTTATTTATTAAATTACTTTGCCGCGTTATTTAGTTTTGCTATAAAATTATGTTGGCACGATATCTCGTTTTTTATTTTGAGGAACAACTACACATTTTTTTTCCAAAACTACTATTAAATCCATCATCAATATTGAATTTTATCAAACTTAACCAATTAGACCTTGAAGCATTTATGAATATAAGTTTCATAAGTTATTTCAACTCAGATGTAAAACCTTTTTTATTTATTTATAATAACTCAATTTTTTATGTTCGAGTTCTAAAGTTGTAGTAACTAATTCTTTTTCTATAATAACCACCAAATAAAATACCACAATAAGGAATATAATTTATTGTATGGAAAATTATATTGTGAATCTCTATTCATACAGAGTCTACTCTTCGCTCTTACCAAAGGAGAGACTCTAAACAAGGTAAATCTCTTTTTACCAAGGAGAGTCGAACGCTATAAAATTAAACCATTGTTTTTTGTAATAAAACAAAAATTTACAAATTTTAAGTTAATATATTTTGCTACATGTTCAACTAAAATATCTTCATTAAATTTAAATTTTGGCGCGCTATATATTTTTGCTATTAATTTATTTTGCCGCATTAATTAGTTTTGCAATTAAGTTAGTTTGGCGCGTTCTCGTTTTTTATTTTCAGGAACGACTACACATATTTTTTCAAAACTACTATTGAATGCCTTATCAATATTGAATTTTATCAATCTTAACCTATTAAACTTTGAACATATATTTTTACATTTATATTTTATTTGAATGTTTATTAAATTTGCTTTCATATTTATAATTTCAGGTTAAAAAATTAGTAAAATCCTTTGCTCAACAGACCGAACGTATTCTTATCTTTTAAATCACTTTTAAACAAACCACTTAATTATCAATAAAGTTTTCAATAAATGTAACAAAAAAACTAGAAATAGTGCAAAATTCTATATAATTCATATCCTGTTAGATAGTAATAGAAACATTTATGATTGTAAGTTTTATACGTTATTAAACTCAGATGTAAAGCCGTTTAATTTTTTTTGATATTAATTCAATCTTCTATTTTGAGTTCTAAAGTTGTTGTAACTAGTTCTTTTTTTATAATAACCACCAAATAAAATACCACGATCAAGATGAGAATTCACTGTATGGAAAATTTCTATAGTAAATCTCTGTTCATATTGAGGTTTTGCTAGCACCAAGGAGAGACTCTAGACAAGGTAAATCGCAATTTTGCTATTCTCTCTTCAATGTACTTTCCCTTTTTTTTGCAACATTTGGCTTGGCTTTTGTCTCACTCATGTATCAGTTCTTAGTAAAAGTCAAAGTATAATGTACACCATGTTGGAAAAGGAGAAACCTACTTTCTTATTACATGTTTCGTTAGGACTTAAAAGCTTACGAAGCCGATCTTTTCATTTAAGATAATTAAGTTGCTGTCGTTATTGTAGGATACATGTTTTTTTGATTTAAATGATCTATCGTTGGTCAAGGCATTCAAGTTCCTGTCTTCTGGTTCTCCATGGGAGAGTTGAGATAAAACATGGTTGAAATTCTTATGTCGTGTCTTCAGGGTAAAATATTGTCCACGGAATTGATCAAGGACAAAGTCTTAAGCGTAGGACGTTTAGTAGTGGTGGGACGGATTGGGACTTGACATCCAAATGTTCAATCTTGATTTCTCTCTTATTTTTAGGCAATGTCAAGTCTTACAAAGCTACGTAAATAAGTTTCGATTTCATTCAATAATTGGGACTCTAAAAATAGGAAAATGTTAATATTTATTCTTATTATTTTGTTTATCAAATAAATAAAAGAAAAGAAAAATATTTGCTAGCTATACAAAGTAGAGTCTATTACATGGTCATATATCTCAATTAAAAAATGTTTAGTTACATCAATAAAAATATAATGCATAGTGTCATACACCACCAAATACAAATATGTTGTAACTATATTTGCTCTAATTCTATCATGACTTATATTTAACTGTTATGGAAGTTGTTCCTGGAGAAAAGAAGAAAAACAAAGTTTGCTAAATATACGAGCAAATGAGGTTTTCATATTTAGGAGATACAAATGAAACCTCAACGACTAATTTTTTTTCTTTCAAATATCAAATTTCATATCAGTTGTGGAAATATTCATTTACGGTGTACCTACTTGATTGTGTTCCGGCAAAATTAGATAATATTTATCAAAACATTTGATATAAATAATCCCAAAAATAATAAAAAATCATTACTTCTAAAAATATGTTTGAGCTTCATTAATTCATAACTATGGAGATCTTGCCATTAGTTCCTGAGTGGTGTTGGCTGAGACATATCCTAAAGATAATTCGATTTATAAATGTCATATGGAAGCTTAAAGTTTAAGCCAAACATATATTATTTAGAGGATATGTCTCACCCAATACCAACACAAGAACTTCTCACAAAAGACCTTCATGCTATGATTTAAACTTTAGGAAAAAAAACAAAAAAGTAGGAGTCTCATGTGGATGAGTAAGTTAAAGTATTGACATTCGCCTCTCTTATAATTTTGGATTCAATGATTTTATTCTTGTAACAGTCATGTAGTTATACCCATAAATTCTAGTTTTATATTTATCAACAAAATAAAATCAAAAGTTTTAAGTCAAACAATTTAAAATTAAATCATTGTTTTTAGGCAACAAAATGAGAATTTATAAATTTTAAGTAAGTATACTTAGCTACTTGGTCAACAAAATATCTTCATCAAATTTAAAATTTTGGCCCGCTATTTATTTTTGCTATTAAGTTATTTTGGCGCGTTATTTAGTTTTGCTCGTCCTGAGGATCCACATCGACATTGACCCAGGCCTTGATCTTGACTCCTTGGGCAGAGAAAAAGAAACTTCGTTAATCGCAAGATATGGAAGCTTTGGATCTCGAGTTAATACCTTCCAGAATCTTCTAAGGACGCCCTAAGACTCCTCCAAGCCTCCTAAACTCTATATAAACTCATGTATTCTCACTAGAAAAGAGACTCTCTCTTAGGCACCTTTTGTTTTCATCTTCAATAAAGAGTTCTTCTTTAGGTTTTTTTCTTGCTTATACTTTTGTTTATGTTTATGCTTTAATTTACTTTACTGTTCTTAGTCTTTAGTTTATTGTTTATGATTATTCCTTGTCTCTGCAAGAGAGTTGATCCTTTAGACCACTAGGGTGGTGGTCGATGATGGGATCGAAGATTTAGGATTCAGTATGTGCGATTGTTCTTAACCAATCTAGCTACTCTAATATGCATTCTTAATGCTATGTCCTATGGGATGTGCTTAAGGTTGTAAACAAATCGGTAGATGCGGTTACACGAATAGAAGCTCTTAGCACCACGAGAGTGGGTTAAAACTTCAGACTTGCATATTAAAGAGTATTAGCTATGGTCGAGATTGTTGTTTGATGGAACATTGATAGCATCGTAATTTACATGCTTTCTTGCATACATCTAACTTAGTTTTATATGTTTCTAACGAGCAGTTAGGATAGTTCTAGTGCATTTGCGTTTATTTATGTGTTTATAGGTACTTGGAGGAAATCATATACTTTTAAGTGTTTTGGAGTCTTAAGAAGCCATAGAGACTTTGAAGCTATTTGCTTGGGCCAAAAACATCATGGAGAGACATCTCAAAAGCCTCAAGAAGGAAACACCGACCTTAGCATCGACCACTCCTGGTCGATGCTCTTCTTCGAATCCGAACTTGAAGTTGATGATGAAGACCATCGACGTAAGCATCGACCTGAGGATCCATATTGACCAAGAGCATCGACCCAGCGCTGTCGATGCTGACTCACGGGTCAGAAAAGGAAACTTTGGTTAATGCGAAATGCAACATACGGAAGATTTGGATCTCGAGTTAATACATTCCAGAAGCTTCTAAGGATGCTCTAAGACTCCCCCAAGCCTCCTAAACTCTATATAAACAAATGCAGCCTCCCTCATAAGGAGACACACATCTCTTAGACTTTTGTAGCCACCACTTTCATATCTAATAAGAGTTCTTCTTTATTTCTTCTTTCATGTTTATGTTTATGCTTTTATTAATGCTTTGATTCATTTATGTTCTTAGTTTAGTTTAGTTTAGTTTATTGTTTATTGTTTTATGATCATTTTTTCTTATCTCTACCGTCACTCTCGGAGAGATAAGAGAGTAGATCCTTTTAGACCACTAGGGTAGTGGTCGATGATGGAATCGACGATTTAGGATTCAATATATCCGATTGTTCTTGACCGATCTAACTACTCTAATATTCAATCTTAATGCTAAGTCATATCATATGGGAGATGCTTAAGGTTATAATCGAGAGGTTATACGAATAGAAACTCTTAGCACCACGAGAGTGGGTTAAAACTTCAGATTTGAATATTAGAGAGTATTAGCTATGATCGAGTTTGTTGTTTGATAGAGAAACTCAATGCTAGTCTAGCTAGGGCCCAAGTTAGATTAAGATCTCAGGAATACATCATCACGAGAGTGGGATTATATTCTAGAAATAGATATGTCATTCACTCTTCGTCTTAAGCACACTCTAACACATGGTTAATCTGTTGGTAATGTGGCAATGCCAATCGATGTGTCTCTCACACATAAGAGTAATCGATGATGGGATGCGTTTAATGCGTGAAGGTCACCACGAGAGTGGTCACTAGCCTAATTCGAATATCCCTAGATTGACGAACACAAACTATTCGGAAGAATATGAATTCTACATCTAGATTTCCTGACAAATCGACTACCACCTAATTCACTGTAAATATTTATTTAAGTATTTAAGTTATTTATTTTAGTTTATTTATTTATGCTATTTATATTTCTGCATTTTAATTTACGCTA
This sequence comes from Boechera stricta, assembly GCA_018361395.1. NCBI lineage: Eukaryota > Viridiplantae > Streptophyta > Magnoliopsida > Brassicales > Brassicaceae > Boechera > Boechera stricta. The sequence goes on along the minus strand of CM031538.1, from coordinate 12,449,013 downwards.
TTTACTTTATGCAATTTATTTATGTTATTTATTTTATGTCATTTAATTTATGTTATTTATTTTACACACTTTAAATTATGCAATTTCATTTAAGCTATTTATTTTATGCTTTATTTACTTTATGTTATTTAGAGTTTTATTTACTTTATGTTATTTATTTTCCCGCATCATTTAGTTTAGGATTCGACACCCCCTATTTTATTATTTAGACTTGTATTCTCTGTGGATCGATCCCGTTTGTACTACAATTGCATTAACTATGCACTTACGGTCACAACGAGTTAAACTCTCGAGAAAACTCGGGTGAAACCTTGTGAGAAGAGGTGAAACAAATCCTCTCATCAAACATCTCAATGTTTGCCTAGTTGTGACCAAGTTAGGTATTAATCTCAGGAACACTTTATCACGAGAGTGATATCGTGTTCTGGAAATAGATTGGTCATTCACTCTTCGTCTTAGACACACTCTAACTCAAGCTAATCACTTGGTTAATCGCTGGATGGTGTGACAGCCTCCAATCGATGTGTCTCTCACATATAAGAGTAATCGATTATGGGATTGCGTTTAATGCGCGAAGGTCGCCATTAGAGTGGGTCTGACATAGTGTCTAGTTTATCACGAGAGTGGTCACTAGCCTACTTCGAATATCCCTAAATTGACAACACAAACTTAATTGACAAAGACATGAATCCTATAATCTAAAATCCCTGTAAATCAAGTACCACCCAATTCTCTGTAAATATATGTTTGAGTATTTTATTTATGTTATTTTATTTATGTTTATTTATTTATGTTATTTACATTTCTGCAATTTAATTTATGCAATTTTATTTCTGACTTTAATTTATGTAATTTAATTTCCACAATTTAATTTATGTAATTTAATTTCTGCAATTTAATTTATGCACTTTTATTTTATGCACTATATTTTTCAGTTATTTATTTTATGCAATTTAATTTAAGTAATTTATTTTATACAATTTAATTTATGCTATTTAATTTATGTATTTTATTTTAAGTCTGGTATTTTATTTATCTTATCGCATCATATAGTTTAGGACTAGACAACCCCCCTGTTTTATTATCGCGCCTAGGTTAGATTTGCATTGCATTCTCTGTGTGTTATTCTATTTTCTCTGTGGATCGAACCCGTACGTACTACAATTGCATGACTGTGCATTTGCGGTCATACGGGTTAAACTCTCGAGACTACTTTCAAGTAGCACTCAGGTGAAATCTGAATGGGGATGAACAACAAAACACATTCACAAATCACAATCTCCCGCATCAAGTTTTTGGCGTCGTTGTCGGGGAGAATATGCAATAACCATAGAGTTTTGATGTGAATCTCAGACTAGACATTTACGTTTTACGAACTTACTTATTTTTTTTGAATTTCAGGTGTATGAACACGAGGAGAAGTGTAAGAACATTCTTACCAATTCTATTTGTGACATCAGAAAAGTCGAGAAAAGAGCTAGACAAGAAAAGAAAACAAGAGAAAGAATGGAGCAACAAAGAAACGAGAAAACTACTGGTAATGTTGAGGGAGTTGAGGGTGTCAACAATGTCGCTCAAGAAAATGGTGTTCCACGTCAGGCGGCTGGCCACCAACACCAAGCCGTTTCGGCGATCAGTACGATTGATGAGCCTACCTCAAAGATCCGGTATTCTCCCCCAATGGTGGAGAATAACAATTTCGAGATCATGTCAAGCTTGATCAACATGGTGCAAGGTGAAAAATTCCATGGACTGCCTATGGAGAACCCACTTGATCACTTAGATCAATTTAATAAGTTATGCGGAACCGTAAAGATCAACGGAGTTTCGGAGGACGCTTTGAAGTTGCGTTTATTCCCATTTTCCTTGGGTGATAAAGCAAAACAGTAGGAGAAGAGTCTACCAGCTGGGTCGATTCTTACATGGGAACAATGCAATAAGATGTTCTTCGCAAAAAATTTCTCAAGCTCCCGAACCGCTCGTTTGAGAAACGAGATATCAAGCTTCGTGCAGAAAGAATCTGAAAGTTTCGGAGAAACATGGGAAAGATTCAAGAGTTACACCATGCAGTGCCCACACCATGGCTTTAGTGAGGAGTCGCTACTAAACACTCTTAATAGAGGAGTCTTGCCCAAATACCGTATGCTTCTCGACACCGGAAGCAATGGTAACTTTTTGGGAAAAATGTTGAACACGGAATGAGATTGGTAGGAAATTTGGCTATAGTGATGACAATTTCAAAGGAGATTATGACCGTAGAGATCAAAGTGTAGCTGAAGGAGAAGAGAGAACACGTTTGGACATCAAGGCGTTAAACGATAAGCTTGACAAAGTGTTACAAGTCTCAAAACAACAAGTTCATTTTGTCGATGAGTTGGATGCCACAAGGGGATATGCTGAGGAAGACGCAAGGGAAGAGAACGAGTATGAGGTCAACTTTGTTGGTGGCTATCGACAAGGCGGTGGTTTCAACTCTTTTCGAAATCACCCAAACCTCTCATATCGGAGCAACAATGTTGAGAATCAAACATACCCACGAGAGCACTTTCTTGATCGTTTGACAAACATCTCAGTTTCGACAAATGTTCTACTCTCAACAACAAAATCAAGGCCAAAGAGGACAAAATTTTTAACCAAAGGAGGATAAGTACGAAGGAATGCTTCAACGCATTCTCTAGGCACAAGTCAAAGCTTTAGTGGAGATCTCTAAAGGTTTCAAGAACGTCTACAGATGGTGCGATGAGCTGAACAACAAGTTCGATGGACTCGTTTCATGCATTAACGTATTGGAGACACAAACCGCTCAAGTCGCATCTTCGGCTCAAAGACCCCAAGGAATGCTCCCCGAGAAGCATAAGATGAACCCTTAATAGTATGTCAACATCATCCTGATAAGGAGTAACAAGACGGTGGAAGATAAAGGTTCCAGCCGAGCTAAAATGGAGAGCATCGACCAACACCATCGACCAGGTGTTGTCGATGGTTTGAGAAACAGACAGAAGCATCGACCGGCCAGGGTCGATGCTGGACTTGAATGGAGGCCCATCGGACAACCGCATCGACCCCACTTTGTCGATGCTAACTCAGGAACAACCACCGAACCACTCCATCGACCCCACCAGATCGATGGTCCCTCCGAAAAACAAGCTTACACACTCCATCGAACCCACCAGGTCGATGATGTGCTCGAAGTGCCCGAGACAATCTCCCAAAGGATTAAAAAAGGCTACAACACTGCTCATGGAGGCAATAAGAACAGCGATAATGTTGCAGAAAACTGTGATCCACTGATGAGCCACATGAAGAAACGATTCATAGAACCCATTAACAAGAGGAGATTCCAAGTACTAGTCAACTCCATCCCGGAAACTACTAATTTCAAGGACGCATGGAAATAATATCCTTTGAGGGAATTATTCAAGGGAACTGACGAGACGATTCAAGACATCGAACAACTATTTCGAGGGACTCGTTTCTCAAGGAACTCTCAGTTAGGACACCCTCAGCAGAGGATCTTTAGGCGAGTAAGCGAGGGCATGATCACTCCGGTTGGCATCACATTCAAGCAAGCTCTTTTCAAGTACAACCTCAATCTCTACTTCACGGACACAAAAGAAACAATAGAGGATATCAAGGAGTTATACATAGAGACACGACTTAAAGGAGTGGTCACAACTCTACCTAAGAGAAAAGATTCAGGACTTTACAAGGTATACTGTTCCATACAAGGTCGTGAGTTTAGTGATGCTCTATGTGATTCTGGTGCCACCATAAACGTGATGTCCATGGAGAGAGCGAAAGCATTAAGGCTTAATGATCTAAAGAAATCAAACATTTGCATCGGCCTAGCAAATTCCAAGGTTATGTCAACATATGGAGTCGCTGAAGACGGGATAGTGTGGATTGGAAACTGTCGTATCCCCGCCGATTTCCATGTGATTGAGATGAGGGAAGATGATCACACTCCACTCATCCTTGGTGGACCATTTCTTACAACAGTTGGAGCGGTCATCGATTGGACGAAGAAGAGAATCTCGTTCACATATGTAAACAGAGACGTATTCTACAAAGCCACTCCGGCTGATGACACTCCACGATATCCACCCATCGCCCATTCCGTAAGCCCGTCGAACTCACGACGTTAAAAACATTATATCCTTGTAAATACATTTTTCGGTTTTAATTTTTCAAGTTTTACAATTTTTCAATATTTTTTGTTTTTTATTGTTTAGCAATTTTTTCGTTTTCTCTTTTGTGTTTTAATTTTCAGGTGTATTTCACCATATAAAAAAAATGACTTGCAACTGTGGGAACTACCAACCCACACACCCAATAAGAGAATTAAGGTAAAATTCTCTTGCTTTTTACCCCCTTACAGTCTTCATCACAACGCGGACGTTGTGATTTAACTGTGGGGGGAGGGGAGTCTTGCGATCTATGGAGGTAATTCTTTTTCCTTGACATTTTTTTGATGGAAGTTTTACCATAAGTTTTTTGCATTTTGAGATATTGTTACACTATTTTCCTCGTTCATAGGTGCAATAACATGTGAAAAGGTTTTTAATGAGGTAGCGATAGAAATTGATAATTGTGTTATTTGTGTTAATGTTTGGATGCTAATGTTTGGATGCTTTGTTGGATAGTGTGTGATCTTTACTAGGAAATTTAGAAAATCCATGAGTGGATCAATAAACCCCAAAAGGATCATTCTTCCAGAGACTTAGACGAAATCGGAGTTGACTTCTCACCTTATTGAATTTAATTTCTCTCGATTTGGGGCTTGAGATACATTGGACATGATATCTCTATGAGACCTTGCAAGGCTCGTCTAAGTAAGTACAATTCTCCTCTTCCTTCCCTTTGATTAGATAAATAAAGAAAAGAAAGAGAAGAAAAAAGAAAGAAAAAGGATATAGAAGCGAACTAGGCATTAGAAGCAACCACTTTCACTGTTTGTGTCTCAAGAAAACTTGTCCTAGAAAAGCGTAAGAGAAACGGCGATCGATAAAAAAATAAAATGATACCCTAGAAAAATAGGGAGAAATCGATCGACCTTTAATTGAGAAAAAGAAGAGGAAAGGAATTGTAATAAGACAGTCTTGAGCTTAAAGAAATCTGAAAAAGTAAGTGTTCGTGTCCTTTGATCGATATTCCCAAGTTGAGAACCATGCTTAGAATAAAAGAGGAGTCAACAATGAGGAGTTTAGGATCGAAGGAGGAGAGGTTCGAACTAAGGTGAGTTGTTATGCTTATGGTGAAGTACATAAGTACGGTAGAGATTATTCCACTTCCACAAGGTCGAAAAGCATTAAACACAACAATGTCACAAGGTACAAGTTCACTCTCCTTATCTTTATTGTTTTTAGCATTTCTTCACCATACTTAGCTTTTGTTTGCTTGAGGACAAACAAAAAGATAAGTGTGGGGGAGTTGATAGTATCGTATTTTATATGCTTTCTTTAGTTTTAGCACATTTAGGATGGATTCTAGTGGTTCGTTTGTTTAGGTGTTTATAGGTACTTTGAGGAAATCATATACTTTTAGAGTGTTTTAGAGTCGTAAGAAGCCATAGGAACTTTGAAGCTACTTGTTGGGCCCAATAACATAATGGAAAAACATCTCAAGAGCATCAAGAAGGAAGCACCGACCTTAGCTTTGACCAAGAGTGGTCGATACTCGTCCTGTGTCAGCCATCGACAGACAACATCGACCCAGGACGGTTGATGCTCTTCCTCGGACCCGAACTTGAAGCTGACGACGAAGACCATCGATGCAAGCATTGACCATGAGCGGTCGATGCTCGCCCTGAGGATCCACATCAACCAAGAGCATCAACCCAGGGCCGTCGATGCTGACTCACTGGACAGAAAAGGAAACTTTGGTTGATGCGAAATGCAAGATATGAAAGATTTGGATCTCGAGTTAATACCTTCCATAAGTTTTTAAGGACGCCCTAAGACTCCTCCAAGCCTCCTAGACTCTATATAAACTCATGTATTCTCACTAGAAAAGAGACTCTCTCTTAGCCACCTTTTGTTTTTATCTTCAATAAAGAGTTCTTCTTTAGGTTTCTTTCTTCCTTATGCTTTTGTTTATATTTATGCTTTGATTTACTTTACTGTTCTTAGTCTTTAGTTTATTGTTTACTGTTTTATGATCCTATTCCTTGTCTCTACCGTCACCCTCAGAGAGACAAGAGAGTAGATCTTTTAGAACACTAGGGTGGTGGTCGATGATGGGATCAAAGATTTAGGATTCAGTATGTGCGATTGTTTTTAACCGATCTAGCTGCTCTAATGTGCATTCTTAATGCTAAGATATGTCCTATGGGATGTGCTTAAGGTTGTAACCAAATCGGTAGATGCGGTTACACGAATAGAAGCCCTTAGCACCATGAGAGTGAGTTAAACTTCAGACTTGCATATTAGAGAGTATTAGCCATGGTCGAGTTTGTTGTTTGATGGAACATCTCAATGCTTGCCTAGTTGTGGCTAAGCTAGGTATTGATCTCAGGAACACTTTATTACGAGAGTGGTATCGTGTTCTGGAAATGGATATGTCATTCACTTTTCGTCTTAGACACACTCTAATTCAAGCCAATCACTTGGTTAATCGTTGGATGGTGTGACAACCTTCATTCGATGTGCCTCTCACATATAAGAGTAATCGATGATGGGATTGCGTTTAATGTGTGAAGGTCGCCATGAGAGTGGGTTTGACATAGTGTTTAGTTTATCACGAGAGTGGTCACTATACTACTCCGAATATCCCTAGATTGACAACACAAACTTAATTGGTAAAGACATGAATCCTATAATCTAAAATCCCTATAAATTGAGTATCAACAAAATCTTTGTAAATATATATTTGAGTATTTTATTTATGTTATTTTATTTATGTTTATTTATTTATGTTATTTATATTTCTGCAATTTAATTATCGCACTTTCATTTATGCAATTTAATTTCTGCAATGTAATTTATGCAATTTAATTTTCGCACTTTAATTTATGCAATTTAATTTCGGTAATTTAATTTATGCACTTTTATTTTATGCATTTTATTTTCAGTTATTTATTTTATGCAATTTAATTTAAGTAATTTATTTTGTGCAATTTAATTTAAGTAATTTATTTTATGCAATTTAATTTATGCAATTTAATTTATGTTATTCAATTTATGTATTTTATTTTAAGTCTTTTATTTTATTTATCTTATCGCATCATATAGTTTAGGACTCGACAACCCCCGGTTTTATTATCCTGCCTATATTAGATTTGCATTTGCATTCTCTGTGTGTTATTGTATTCTCTTTGTGGATCGATCACGTACGGATTACAATTACATGACTTTGCACTTGCGGTCCTATGGGTTAAACTCTCGAGACTACTTTCTAGTAGCACTCGGGTGAAACCTGAATAGGGATGAACAACAAAACACATTCGCAAATCACAATCTCCTCCATCATCAAGGCATTCAAGTTCCTGTCTTCTGGTTCTCCATGGGAGAGTTGAGACAAAACATGGTTGGAATTCTTATGTCGTGTCTTCAGGGTAAGATATTGTCCACGTAATTGATCAAGGACAGAGTCTTAAGCAGAGGATGTTTAGTGGTGGTGGGACAGTTTGGGACTTGAAATCTAAATGTTCAATCTTGATTTCTCTCTTATTTTTAGGCGTCGTCAAGTCTTACAAAGCTACGTAAATAAGTTTCGATTTCATTCAATAATTGGAACTCTAAAAATAGGAAAATGCTAATATTTTTTCTTATTATTTTGTTTATCAAACAAATGAAAGAAAAGAAAAATATATGCTAGCTATACAAAGTAGAGTCTGTTGGTCATACATCTCAATTAAAAAATGTTTAGTTACATCAATAAAAATATAATGCATAGTGTCATTCACCCCCAAATACAAATATGTTGTAACTATATTTGCTCTAATTCAATTATGACTTATATTTAACTGTTATGGAAGTTGTTCCCGGAAGACAGAAGAAAAACAAATTTTTGCCAAATATACGCGCAAATGAGGTTTTCATACCTAAGAGATACAAATGAAACCCCAACGACTAACTTTTTTTCTTTCAAATATCAAACTTCATATCAGTTGTGGAAATATTCATTTACGGTGTACCTACTTGATTATGTTCAGGAAAAATTAGATAATATTTATCAAAAATTTGCTTTCAAATTTATTATTTCACGTTTAAAAATTAGTAAAATCCTTTGCTCGATAGACCAAACATACTATTGTTTTTATCCCTTTTAAACGAACTATCAAATTATCAATAAAGTTTTTAATAAATGTAATAAAAAAAAAAAGAGAAATAGTGCAAGATTCTATGTAATTCATATCCTGTTAGATAGTAAATGAAGCATTTCAGACTATAAGTTTTATATGTTATTAAACTCAGATGTAAAGCCGTGTAAGTATTTTTGATAATAATTCGATCTTTTATGTTAAAGTTATATTTTTAAATATATATATATATATATATATATATATATATACTTTGTTACATGTTCAACTAAAATGTCTTCATTAAATATAAAATTATAATGCGCTATTTATTTTTATTATTAAAGTATTTTACCACGTTTTATAGTTTTGCTATTATATTATGTTGGCACATCATCTCGTTTTTTATGTTGAGGAACAACTACACATTTTTTTCCAAAACTTCTATTGAATCCATCATCAATATTTATCAATCTTAACCTATTAGACCTTGAAACATTTATGAATATAAGTTTTATACGTTATGTCAACTCAAATGTAAAGCCTTTTTTATTTATTTATAATAACTCAATCTTTTTATGTTCGAGTTATAAAATTGTAGTAACTAATTTGTTTTCTATAATAACCACCATATAAAATACCACGATGAAAAATATAATTCATTGTAAGGAAATTTTTTATAGTGAATCTCTATTCATACAGAGTCTTTGTTCTTACTAAGGAGAGACTCTAGACAAGGTAAATCTCTATTTATGATCTCCCGCAGCCAACATCGAAGTACACTTATAAATAAACATTAAAAAATATTAATATTTACATCATATTGTCATTGCTTCAAACAACAAATTTTAATCTCTCATTAAGGGTTTTTAGACATTAATTATAATTTTATTTTAATAAATTAATTTATATTATTTTTTGAAAAGTAGTTAAAAATAGATTTTTTGAAAATTTGTTTATTTAATTAAACATACTAATTAAATTAAATTAAATATTGATTTAATTTTTCAAAAATAAGAGATTTTATGTAGATTACGATTTATATGGAAACTTTGAAGAAAGAATTTAAACCAAATTAATTTTTTAAGGTGCTAACTAAATTTACAATTATAATCTTAATAATAAATTATCAAATGGTCTTAATTTTTTTAAAACAATCAAATATGTAAACATTAAATAATTTTATTTTTTAGTAAAATATGATAATACTTTTGATGAAATAACTTTTAGTGTGTAAATTAAAGATTGTTTTTATTTTTATTATTTTGAAATTATAATTTAGTTAATAATAGTTAACATATTTATTTCTTTCTAGATTATAATTTTTGTTTTAATGAATTAATTTATTTTAATGTTTTTTAAAAAAGTTAAAAATAGATTTTGTAAAGATTTTGTTGATTTAATGAAACAAACTCATTAAATTAAATTAAATGTTGATTTAATTTTTCAAAAATAAGAGATTTGATGTAGATTGCGATTTGTTTTTGAAAGATTTTAAGGAAGAATTTAAACCGATTTAATTCTAATTTCCAAATAAATATTAACATATGTTAAAGTTATTTTCTAATTTGTACTCCCCAAATAATAGTATCTATATTAAATCTATTAATTCGATTTACAATGTTATATTATAATATTAATGTTAGTTCTTCTTTAAAATATCGAATTTATTAATAGATTTTTAGTAGATTTAAAAATGTTAATTCATATTTGACTTAGTTTAACATGGTGTACAATTTAACATAACATTGTAACATTGTAATTTAATTTTCAAATCTATTTAGATTGTAAAGTTTGGTAATTAACACAGAACACGATATAATTAAAATTCAAATAAAAAATATCCGGAAATTTTCTATTGGGAAAAATATATTGCAATCCAATATCACTAATAGACATATTATCTTTCAACAGAAAAATATATTCTACGAAATCAATAGACATATCTTTCAACAGAAAATATATTCGATGAAATCAATCTAAGAATATCTTGGGTTAATATTTTCCAAAAAATCTTAATTAATATCTTAGAATGGCGTAATCTTCCAAAATTTTACTTATTTCTTCGGTTAAATCTAAAAAAAATATCCTAATTTTATATATAATTTTCACAACAAAAAATTTTCAATATCGTCGAGTATGAAAGACTAGTTTTATATTTTTGATTACAAAATATTTACGCAGATATTACAGAGATTCAATATTATAAAAATTTATATTATAATTTTTGTAAAGTTTTGGAAAATTTACAATTTTCTAATATCTTGATTTTATAATTTTCGGATATTTTTATATAATTGCAATTTATTCATGTTATAGCACATGATATATCCTGTTATATATATAAAAGGGAATGATTAATAGTTATATATATCTACTTTTGCCTCAAACAATCAAGCATATAAACTGCTAAGGCATCTTTTCCTAATTGGTCGGAATGCGTTTGGGACTACAAAAAGATTTGATCGTTTGAGACTCATTTAGTTTCTTAGGTATGTTTTTCTTATAATTATTTTCATGTTCAAAAGGAAATTATTTTAGACTTAAAATTATGTTCTTGTTCAAATTATATAGTTGCATTTATATACAATAGCATTTTAGTTGCAGTATAGTTGCATTTAGTCTTTTTTTTGTAACTATATAATCAGTCGCAAAATATAGTTGCGTTTTAATTGTTTTCTTGTAGTGAAAAGGAAATAATGGAGAGTCAGGGGTTGGAATCAGAAGAGAACTACATCAACAAAAAAAAATTATACTAAAATTACTAAATCAAGGATTTTAAAATGTAAAACTATGTGTCTAAAACCTAATAAAATACAAACTTTAAATCCATCGTAATACTTTAAAATAATGGTTATTGTAGATTTTTTTTACTAGTTACTACTATTTTAGATTCGATAAAAGAAGATTGATTTATTATCAAAATAACTAAACGGCTCTAAATCTAAGTTGAAATGACGTATGAACCTTATATTCGTAAACACTTCATTTGTTACATAATAAAATATGAGTTATATAAAGATTTCATACTTTATTTCAACTCATATTTAGAGTCGTTTAATTAATTTTGATAATTATTTAATATTTCTATCAAGTTCTAAAGTTGCAGTAATTAGTAAAAAACAATTCTATAATAACCATTGATTAAAATACCATGATAGATTCACAAATTGTAATTTATTTAATTTTTGGACACATAATTTTACATTTTAATATTCTTGATTTAGTAAGTTAAGCATACGATCTTCTGATGCAATCCACCATTTATTTTTTATTTTTTTTGGGTTCGTGATTCACTAATCATCTTTTCCATGTTAGCAGGATACTATAATCTTGCGATTTTTCATACTGACCGTATATATCATATTATTACTTAAATTAATGCAAATTCTATAAATGAAATAAAAAAAAAACTCTAATTTCTTACATTGACTTCAATTTAATATATTCAATTAATCCACATATATTTAGGCGAAAATACCAAATAAAAATACCAAACTCTTAAAATTAACCAAAAATATATACATTGGTTTTTCATTAAAAATTAAATATCCAATTTTTAAGTAAAAATTTGTAAAAATGATATCACATTATCGCAAAAAAAAAAAAAAAGTCTACATGTTGACCAAATTAAATTACGTTGACATCCTATGGCAATGTCAAACTAAAGTAAATTTCATAACTTTCAAAAGTATACATTTTTTTGGGTTAAACATGAATACAATTTGATAAAATACATCTATGGGCCATAACTGTAGTATAAAAGATAATTGCGTTGATTAAACGTAACCACTTGGGCTCAATTAATGAAAGCCCAGATATATAGGCCATTCATAGGCCTAACTACGTATGTCAATTTGGCGCGAATATTTCCCGCCTAGTCGACGAGACAATACAATAAACGAGTGTAGTGTGCCCTGACTCCGTCGCCGGAACAATACATAGAGAGAGAGAGAGAGAGAGAGAGAAAATGGCGGGAGAAAATGCCGATAACCAGCCGTCGTCACCAGCTTCACCTTCTTCCGCAGGATTCAACACCGATCAGTTACCTTTCAGTACGAGCCAAAACTCCGAGAATTTCTCCGATGAAGAAGCCGCCGTAGATACGCAAATCATTAGGGATGAGCCGGAGGAAGTGGAGGAGGAAGAAGAAGAAGAAGGAGAAGATCTTTTCAACGATAATTATATGGATGATTATCGGAAGATGGATGGGAATGATCAGTATGAGTCCAATGGATTAGATGATTCCGTCGATGATGAGAGAGATTTAGATCAGGTTATGCTTGACCGTCGTGCGGCTGAGGCTGTACTCGATGCTCGTGAAACTCGAGCCGCTAACCGCAAGCTTCCTCATCTTCTTCATGATAATGGTAATTGAAATCCCTAATATATTGTTTCAGTTCACTAATTGCAATGAATTCACTGGATTTTGACGAAATCGGAGCCCTATTTGAACCTGGATTTAGATAGAGGTATGTAATTTGAGTAGGGTTCTTTTGTCTACAGATTCAGATGATTGGAACTATAGACCTTCAAAGAGGTCTCGGACTACGGTTCCACCAAGAGGTAATGGTGATCCTGATGGAAACCCTCCAAGTTCGCCAGGAGCATCACAGCCAGATATCTCAATGACTGATCAAACAGAGGATTATCAAGATGACGTATGAATGTGAATCTTTCTTCTTACTTCATGGTGCTAGGTGTATCCCTACTATTGCTAATGGTTGGTAAATAAATACAGGATGACAATGAAGATGAAGCAGAGTTTGAGATGTATCGAATTCAAGGAACTCTCAGGGAATGGGTTATGAGAGATGAAGTGAGACGTTTCATTGCGAAGAAGTTCAAAGACTTTTTGCTTACATATGTGAAACCAAAGAATGATAATGGAGATATCGAGTATGTTCGTTTAATAAACGAAATGGTTTCAGGTACTTTCGTTTTCTTTTTGTTATAGTTACATAAATTCTTCTTTACTGGTAAATTTACAAGCATTAGCACTCTGAACTATCTGTGTTTTTGCTTATTTGCAGCTAATAAGTGCAGTCTGGAAATTGATTATAAAGAATTCATACACGTCCACCCGAATATTGCGATCTGGTTGGCGGATGCTCCACAACCTGTTCTTGAAGTCATGGAGGAAGTTTCTGAAAAGGTCATCTTTGATCTGCATCCAAACTACAAGAATATTCACACAAAGATTTATGTTCGTGTTACCAACCTACCCGTTAATGATCAGATTCGGAACATCAGGTAATAATATGGCTGAACTCACTGATTGTGACGGTGACGACTTTGTAATACTTTACATGATTTCAACTTCACCTTATTCTTTGTGAATTGTCAGGCAGATTCATCTTAACACGATGATCCGCATTGGTGGAGTTGTCACAAGGCGTTCTGGGGTCTTTCCTCAGCTGCAGCAGGTTAAATATGATTGTAACAAGTGTGGAGCAGTCTTGGGCCCTTTCTTCCAAAACTCGTATTCAGAAGTCAAGGTCGGTTCTTGTTCTGAATGTCAGTCAAAGGGACCGTTTACTGTTAATGTCGAACAGGTAGGGTTCTATGTTCTCTCTATCATTTTCCTTTAAAGTGAATGAACTTCAAATGTAAGCTATAGATTGGAATGTGAAATTGAACACACTGTAAATTTACTCTCTTGTTTCAGACAATATACAGGAACTATCAGAAGCTTACAATCCAAGAGAGTCCAGGAACAGTGCCTGCTGGACGACTTCCAAGACACAAGGAAGTTATCCTGCTGAATGACCTTATTGATTGCGCTCGTCCTGGAGAAGAAATTGTACGTTCATCATAATTACTCTTCTAGAATACTTGCACACCAGTATATGATAGATGATTGATTTTATCCTGCATTGGATGTTTTGCAGGAGGTTACTGGCATATATACCAACAATTTTGACCTATCTTTGAACACAAAGAATGGGTTTCCTGTCTTTGCCACTGTGGTGGAAGCTAACTATGTTACAAAGAAGCAAGACCTCTTCTCTGCATACAAGTTAACCCAGGAAGACAAGACACAAATCGAAGAGCTATCCAAGGACCCACGTATAGTTGAACGTGTATGATGGATATAAATCCTCCTAATAAATCCTTTGAATTGCTTCAAAGTTCATCCCTTTTAAGATTATTTCAATTTCTCTCTCAGATCATTAAGTCAATTGCTCCGTCAATATATGGCCATGAAGATATCAAAACAGCTCTTGCTCTTGCTATGTTTGGAGGCCAAGAGAAAAACATTAAAGGGAAACACAGATTGCGTGGAGATATAAATGTACTTCTACTTGGTGATCCAGGAACAGCAAAATCACAATTTCTGAAGTAAGAATATTATCCTGGCCAACTGACTTCATGTGGTGAGTACTTCCATTAACTGCAAAAATGTTTCTTCTAGGTACGTTGAGAAAACTGGTCAGAGAGCTGTCTACACGACTGGTAAGGGAGCTTCTGCTGTTGGTCTGACCGCAGCAGTACACAAGGATCCAGTTACAAGGGAGTGGACCCTTGAAGGAGGGGCTCTCGTACTTGCTGATCGAGGAATTTGTCTTATCGATGAGTTTGACAAGATGAATGACCAGGACAGGTAACAAAATGCAACTAATTAGTAATGATAATTACCTTGCTGGAGAAAATGGTGCTGACGTTATAAGTTTTGTAACCAGGGTGAGTATCCATGAAGCCATGGAACAGCAGAGTATCAGTATATCCAAGGCAGGAATAGTTACTTCTCTTCAAGCTCGTTGCTCAGTTATTGCCGCAGCTAATCCAGTTGGTGGAAGGTACAGGAGTAACTAAGTTTCCAAACCACTGCCTAAAATGTGTATTCTTGATCTTGCTAATTTGTTTGTGACATTGCAATTTCAGGTACGATTCATCGAAATCATTTGCACAAAATGTCGAGTTGACAGACCCGATCCTTTCTCGGTTTGATATTTTGTGTGTTGTCAAGGTCTTTTCCTAAGCCTCTGCTTCTTGTTCTTGCTATCATATCATTTACTGCTTTACTTTTTTGGCTATTGACATGACTTAAACCAATTATATGGCTGCAGGATGTGGTTGACCCAGTTACAGATGAAATGCTTGCTGAATTTGTTGTTAATAGCCACTTTAAATCACAACCCAAAGGTGGTAAGATGGATGATAGCGAGCCCCAAGATGGCATCCAGGGGTCTAGCGGTTCTGCTGATCCCGAGGTTTGTGATTTTCAGGTGTAGCTGCTTCTATGAAGTTTCCATATTTTCATGTCTTGATCGAAATGTTATTTTATATACAGGTTCTTCCCCAGAACCTGCTGAAGAAATACTTAACATACTCGAAGTTGTATGTATTCCCAAAACTGAGTGAACTAGATGCCAAGAAGTTAGAAACTGTTTATGCTAATCTAAGACGAGAATCAATGGTATGTTTCAATTCATGACTTTAATTCTTTATCAAATATCATGCGGCATAACCTCTTGACCTTCTTAATATTTTGTTCAGAACGGACAAGGAGTTTCTATTGCGACAAGGCACCTCGAGTCTATGATCCGAATGTCTGAAGCACATGCTAGGATGCACCTTAGGCAGTATGTTACAGAAGAAGATGTTAATATGGCCATTCGAGTCCTGCTTGACTCTTTCATATCGACCCAGAAATTTGGTGTCCAGAGAACTCTGAGAGAGGTATTAAAGAACTTTTCATTCAGTTGTTGGGTGAGCTTGTATCTATGGATTCTGATGTCTGAATTGACGAAACTTGGTTATTCCTGTGCAGAGTTTCAAACAATACATTACATACAAAAAGGACTACAACTCACTGCTGCTCGTTCTTCTGAAAGAACTCGTAAAGAATGCCTTGAAGTTTGAAGAAATCATTTCAGGATCAAATTCAGGACTACCTTCTATTGAGGTTAAGATAGAGGAGCTGCAGACAAAGGTAACTATCGTATGATTAGGCTAAAGTTAGAAGAATGCTTCCTAATACTTTTTCACAACTCTTATGTCTACATTGCAGGCCAAGGAATACGACATTGCAGATCTACGGCCGTTCTTTTCAAGCACAGATTTTTCCAAAGCTCATTTCGAGTTGGACCATGGCCGAGGAATGATCAAGTGTCCTAGAAGGCTGATCACTTGGTAAACAAGAAGGCGAGCTTCAAGTCACTATCAACTTAGATTTATAATCGCATGAAATATATTGGGTTATTAGGAAGATAGTTTCGTTTTGTGTTAAGATTATGAGTTGCTCAAGGATTTGCAGTACGCATTTTAAGATATTAACGTAGCTTTCCTATTCCTCAAAACTTTTGAGTCTTTGAGTTTGAACCTTGACGTGAATCTGAGAAGAGCCCATGTGATGAATTTGTCAACCGGCTTTGAGTTGCTCAAAGAAATTTAGGATACTAAATTTTATTTTCGAAAAATTGGCCTAAACTTTTTTATTAGCAAAAATTGCTCAAAGTTAAACTTCTTCGTTAGAAATACATACCAAACTTATTTTTTAAAAAGGTGAAATTATGCGTTAATTTTAATGACATTTAGTGTACTATGCTCGTAGAACACATGCTCCTTTCAATCGAAGATAGAAATTTCAAATTCGGTATACTAGCATAAAATTCGAGATATATGTGGTGAGGATGCGTAAGAGGGGTAAAAAAGATTAATTAAGGAGAAAAATAACGGTATTGCTTTTTCGGTTAAATCGATCGTAAAAAACTAGGAACACATTAGAAATTTTCTATTTGAATAATTGAATTCCTTAAAACACATTTGATAAATCTTTAAAATTAACATGTATGCTTAAAAGGTAGGATAGAATGAGAACGAATATTTTTGATTGGTAATACAAAACGGTAAGATATATTTAGCGTAGAAAAAAATAGTAAACAATATTGGAATAGTTAAAAAAGATAAGAGATAGTAGTATATGAAAGTATCGTTTTTGGTACCGTTAGTTGTTATTGCTTTTGTGATTGATAATTTTTAAAGTAGTAAACCTCGTGATGCAGCGGTATGGGCGGGTTACCAATCAAAATGACTGTTAGAAATTCTTACTTGTGTTTATATGCAAGTGACAACTAATTTAGCGGAGGGGAGTTTAACCCGGATAAACCGATCAAATATGAATCGAAATATCCAATCCAAAAACCGAATCATATCTTAATATATGATTTGAATGAATTCATCTTTCTTATATCCGAGAAAACCGAAACCATAAAAAAAATATCAAACTAAAACCCAGATTTCGTTGTAAACTAAAGATATATATGACTAAAATTTGGACCCGTACCAAAATCAAACCCATACCAAACCATCCATTCTAAATTAGGTTTTACCGTTTTATTTTGGATACCATTATTCATAAACCGAAAATCTAAAACACCGAAAAATCCGAACCAAATTGGACCCAAAACTTGGATTGAACAGCCCTACGTAGAACTACATGCCGTTTGTATTTTTACAAAGTGAACTCCTTGTTGTTTAATATAGCAAGGGGACATCTGTCGACTGACTCGCGTGTTCGTCGAGTAACTTTTTGTTTTTGCAATTCGGAGTATTTGGCTCGCTAAGTTTTGATTAGGGTTAAGAATTTAGTGAAATCTCCGTTTGGTGAGACTTCGTCGTCCTCGATACTCCCTGATTCCTCATCGGACCTGGTATGTGCTTTCGTCTACTAGTTAGGGTTTTTGCCTTTTCTTTTTAGTTTGTACTATCTACTTGTCCTCCCTCCATACACACGCCCTCTGAGATATTGAGCTCGAAGTTGGGATGTTTTGCTCTTCAGATTAAGCCGCAAATTGGAGAGGAAGCTTTATTTTGTGGGAAAATGGCGAATAATCCTTCCCAGTCTTCTGGTGCTCAGGTGCGATAGTGCCAAAGTTGCTCTCTCTTTTAGTTCGTTTCATGGAATTAGAAGCCACTTAATTGATGTGTTCTAAGAAATTTGATTGAGCGAAAGATTTTGATACAATTAAGAAGCTCTTTTCAACTTTAACTCGAGACTTAATCAAGTATAATTGATCAAAGCTCAAACGTAATGGGTTTCTTTGATCTTTAGTTTCTTTCATTGTTTAATAGTTTGTGGGTTTTATATTTACTCGATTGATATGTTATCGCGCCTTACTCTCAGAAACGCACGTCCAATAATTTCATATTCTAAGCAATTTGATGTAGCGAAAGGTTTTCACAAGCTCTCTAGATAAACTGTATAAGAGGGCTTGCATAACCACAAAATTTCTATGAGATGATAATCTGGCTACTATTTGCTGAAAGTTTAGTTTAAGTGTATGAAATATAGTAATAGTTAGCTGGTCAGTCTCTCTATCTACTTTTGGATGTGCTTATGAGACCTTTTCTCCAGCAGTTTCGGCCGATGGTTCCTGGGCAGCAGGGTCAACATTTTGTTCCTGCAGCTTCACAGCCTTTTCACCCCTTTGGACATGTACCTCCAAATGTTCAAAGTCAGCCTCCACAGTTTTCTCAGCCGATACAGCAGCAGCAGCTCTTTCCAGTGAGACCAGGTCAGCCTGGGCATATTACATCATCCTCACAGGCTGTATCAGTTCCTTATATTCAAACGAACAAGATTCTCACTTCTGGATCTACTCAACCACAGCCGAATGCACCTCCAATGACGGGCTTTGCTACATCTGGACCTCCATTTTCTTCTTCATATACCGTGAGGCTTCTGCTCTTCTTATATTGTGTTTCGGATAACCTTTTATATATGATTCGTTTTCAATTTCCTGGATTCTTGTTCCTGCAGTTTGTACCATCATCTTATCCTCAGCAACAACCACCATCCTTGGTCCAACCAAATTCTCAGATGCATGCAGCTGGCGTCCCTCTAGCAGCAAACACTTGGCCTGTTCCTGTAAATCAAAGTACATCACTTGTTTCCCCTGTGCAGCAGACTGGGCAACAAACACCAGTCGCACTTCCGACAGACCCAGTAAGTAACCACGATTACTGATTACAAATATGTTTCGGTGATTTGTATCGATGCCTATATCTGCTATTAATCATGAAACCATCTCTTACCAAATATGTGAAATCATATCATGGTGAGTTGTATTAACATATAAATTGAGACGACCCACATATGTCTTCTATCATTTATAGCATTTCAGTCGTCCTCTGTACTATTTTGAGATAGTATTTGTAAATGGATCGAGTGTTCCTCAACTTACATTAGCAAATTTTAGTGTATAGACACCGACTTATTTAGACTCATTAATTTTATGTCCACCTCGTCTAGACCTTAACTTAGCTCAAACTTGAATAAGGTTTGAAAACGTTAGGTTTTGTTGTAGAGAACCCAAAAACTCTTCCAAGCCTCAAGAGGCCCCTAGCAAACCACAAAATACTTGATACCTCTACACATCAGAACCGTTTCCTATTTATACTCAATTACTAACTAGCCGATGTGGCATTGTTGATGAACTCTTACAAACTTATTCAACTAGTCTTTATCTATGCACTATTTTTCTTATGCAATTGTAGCTAACTGTTCTTGTTGGATTTTGATTACAGGGAAGCTTGACTCCGCAATCTGCATCTGACTGGCAGGAGCATACATCTGCTGATGGGAGAAAGTATGTTACTTAACTACTATTTCAGATTTAGGCCAATTATCTTCCTACATATCACTCTTTGTACTGTAGTTTTGTGTTCATGCAGTTCCCATTAGAAATTTGATTAATTTAGTTAGGAAATTGTTCGTAAGCTTCTCAATTTTTTAACCTTTCATAAAGTCTTCCATGCTCCTGTTTATTTTTCATGCAGATGTGTGTTTCATAGTTTTGGGTCTATGGAATCTAAAACTTTTTGGGTTATCTGATAGATACTTATCTTTTCTAGGTATTATTATAACAAGCGGACTAAACAATCAAGTTGGGAAAAACCTCTTGAACTGATGACACCACTTGAGGTAAGACTTACAAAGTAGTCAGTCTTCTAAGATGATTTTCATCTTGCTGGTCGTTGAAGCTTATCAGGCTTTTAGTTGGTGTGCCACTTCACTAGTGATGTAAATGGTTGCATGTCCGGAAAAATATTGTTTCACTGTTTCATTTGCATATTCTTTTCCACTGATTTGGAAAATCCATGGTAACTGTGGAAATATATAATGACTGCTACGTGCTCATCTGAAGGCAGGTTTCACTTTATTGAAACAGGCTACCGATGCTTCTCTGTTTCTCACTTCTTTTTGTGTAAATCCTTAGGTGACAACAGTCAGCTTGGGATCAAATTGCTAATTTATTATGCTCATTTGATTTATATTTTCCTGATCATCTTTTTCGCGTTTTATTTTAAAATTATGTGTGTTTTAGACTCTGCCCTTGTTTTCTTTATACGAATAGAACTTCAATAGTACTCTTGTCCCACTTTCTTCAGAGGTATGCTTTGCTGTTTAAGTAGTGAGTTTGACCCCTCTCCGCATAACAATTTTGTTGCATTAAATCTGTATATGCACGTTGTTTTTCTAACTTGTTGGAAATCATATGCAAGAAGGATGAGATTTGAATGCAAACGGCAAACAGCTGGATTAGTTTGGGGTATTTTAAAACAAGTTGGTTGATAGACCTGATAAAATGCTGTCTTGGTTTCTTTCTTGAAGTTTATGAACTTAATTTGGTATTGCTTATGGCCTTGTTGATATATTCATTGCTACAATGCATATAAGAGCACATGCATCTTTGTTTTTTCCCCTTTGATCCCATAACCTTTTAATGACGTTATGGGTTTCTGTGGAAACAGACTTGATTGATTGATCAAAATCTACCCTATATACGCATGATTTTATAAATTCTTACAATCTAAAATCTCTTTCTACAGCGGGCTGATGCATCCACTGTATGGAAGGAATTTACAACAGTTGAAGGAAAGAAGTATGCATCTTTAAATTTCATTTGGTCTTTGTATCATGTTTATTCTTTTTTGTTGTAACTGATTTGTTGTTTTAATTTACACAGATATTATTATAACAAGGTTACGAAGGAGTCTAAGTGGACAATTCCAGAAGATTTGAAGGTCTACCCATTTATTTCTCTCTCATGCACATTCCCCAATGCAAAGCCTACATTAAACCTGTGTAGTTGTTCTATGCAGTTAGCCCGGGAACAAGCCCAACTAGCTAGTGAAAAGAGGTCCCTTTCTGAAGCTGGATCTACCCCTCTGTCCCACAATGCTGCATCCTCATCTGATCTAGCGGTTAGCACTGTGACCTCTGTTGTTCCCAGCACATCTTCAACACTTCCTGGACATTCTTCAAGCCCTATTCAAGCGGGTTTGGCTGTACCTGTCACTCGTCCTCCCTCTGTTGCTCCTGTTACTCCAACGTCTGCTGCAACTAATGATACTGAGGCTACTGCAACGTACTATTTTTATTGGGAAGTTTTGTTTGATGATATACACTCTTATCACGCCTCTGAATTTAGCTCTTGTGTCCATCTTAACAGAAAAGCGGATAATTTACCATCTCAGGGGGCAGATGATTCAAATAATGGAGCTACAGCACAAAACAATGAGGCATGATTTTAATTTTCCTTTTTTACAATGATTTGCCTAGATTCTAAAAGTCTATTTTTATGTATTCCATAACTTCCGTTTACCTGTTTTCTACTTCAGCTTCATGTAAAAAGAGTTCAACAATAACGTGTACAAGTTATTGGAAAAATTATGTATAATAATTACTATATATGATGATGTGGTGGTGTCATGAATATTTATGGTCAAGCGTTACACCTTGGTATGCTTTCTAATTATTTCGAATGTTTTGTTAGGCTGAGAATAAGGAAATGTCGGTGAATGGAAAAGCCAATCTGTCACCTGCTGGTGACAAAGCAAATGTTGAGGAACCTACGGTATATGCTACTAAGCAGGTACTTTCTTATCCTAATTTTCTCCTTCTGATATCTTTTATCTGTAGCATAATGTTTTTCTTGTGCGAGTCTAATTGTTTGCCATTCATCTATTCTTGAACTGTTGGGTTATTTTTTTTTAGGAGGCCAAAGCTGCTTTTAAGTCTCTTTTGGAATCTGTAAATGTTCATTCCGACTGGACATGGGAACAGGTAATCTGGATGCATATGCAAGTATTTGTGTCATTGATCGATATGGCCTGCATTCTCTCCCTAACCATCTACTTGCTTCATTGCTGACCATATCATCTCCATGTAGACATTGAAAGAGATAGTTCACGATAAAAGGTATGGTGCTTTGAGGACACTCGGTGAGCGGAAACAAGCTTTTAACGAGGTATATAGTTTCTTAGTTCCTAGCTATAATGTGCAAATGCGTTTTTATTTACCTGTCTATGTAATGTGTTGCAGTCTTTATTCGTGATGTAATTATGTTTTCACTGGTATATTTCCACTTTGAGTAGCTTTAATGCTTACATCTGATTGTCAAATAAAATTTTCCAGTATCTTGGTCAAAGGAAAAAAGTGGAAGCTGAGGAAAGGCGAAGGAGACAGAAGAAAGCTCGGGAAGAATTTGTCAAGATGCTAGAGGTATGTACCAAAGGAGTCAGAAGTTAGGTGTTTGGTTTGTTTAGTGTGACTGATGAGCTGATTTATGTTATAATAATATTTCTTAACCTCAGGAGTGTGAAGAACTTTCATCATCCATGAAATGGAGGTGTGGCTTTCAGTTAATTATTAGATCTTTGGTTCTTTTCTTTATTGTATACGTGACATATGTGCTAATGGAAACTATTTCCTAACCAGCAAAGCGATGAGTTTGTTTGAAAATGATGAGCGCTTTAAAGCTGTTGACCGTCCAAGGGATCGTGAAGATCTTTTTGACAATTACATTGTGGAACTTGAGAGGAAGGTATCACCTGGCTTCTTTTTTGGGTTTTTGTTTTCAATTGTAGATTTGGCTTTTTGGTTGCTTGGTATAATACTTTGTGCTGCTAAGCAAAACAAGGCATGCCTATGACATGAAGGTGTGGGCGAGGGAACTTTTGTTTTTTGGTTATTACGGTTTTCTACCATGGTATGATCACAAGAGACATGTCTTAATTACGGCCAAACAGTGATTTGTGTGGGCACTTAGACTGTGGCTGAGAAAAGATCTGGTGAACCAGCATAATGACTTTTGAAGCTTCTATTGAGAATACAGTTTTTTGCTTTGTAGAAGGGGCAAATTCATTATTTGAATTGACATCATGAATCCTTTAATCTGCAGGAAAGAGAAAAGGCAGTGGAGGAACATCGGCAGCATATGGCAGAGTATCGGAAGTTTCTTGAAACCTGCGACTATATCAAGGTACATCATTGTTTGTGAAGCTTTTCCTGCAAACCTTTTTGATTCACAGACCTTGCCATAATGCCTTTTATTATACATGTTTGAAGGCTGGTACACAATGGCGCAAAATTCAAGATAGACTGGAGGATGATGAAAGATGCTTATGTCTTGAAAAGATAGATCGTTTGATTGGTTTTGAGGTAAGTTACTTCATCAAGTAGTTGAGGATGCCACATTAGAATTTGTTTCTAATGTTTGTTATCCCAGGAATACATTCTTGAACTAGAGAAGGAAGAAGAGGAGCTGAAGAGAGTAGAGAAAGTAAGGTCAATGTTCAGGGTTGTAACCTCATTTTTGATCTTATGAAGTCCAATGCTCATGGTTTCATTTTCTTGTGGAGCTAGGAACATATAAGGCGGGCCGAGAGAAAAAACCGTGATGCATTTCGTACACTATTGGAAGAACATGTCGCTGCTGGCATCCTTACAGCCAAGACGTACTGGTTGGATTATTGCATCGAGGTGTCTGACCAATTTAGATCTTTTTGGAAAAATTATATTTTATATTGGATTCTTTCACTCAGTTATTTTATGTACAGTTAAAGGACTTGCCCCAATACCAAGCTGTTGCATCTAACACGTCTGGCTCAACTCCAAAAGACTTGTTCGAAGATATCACAGAAGACTTAGAGAAACAGGTAATTTGGACTAGATATATTATGTCTCTATGGGTAGATTTGCGTGAATCTGATAGTTGTGTTGTGATAATCAAACCATTTTGTATTTTGATTGATAGTATCATGAGGATAAAAGTCGCGTAAAGGATGCTATGAAGTCAAGGAAGGCAAGTCACAGATAGCTTGTATTTCTGCTTAATTACTATACCAAACATTTTTTTTCTAATCCCTTTGTCTACCAGATATCCATGGTCTCCTCGTGGCTGTTTGAAGATTTTAAATCTGCTATTTCAGAAGATCTAAGTCCTCAACCAATATCAGACATAAATTTAAAGGTACGGGCTTAGTTGTGAAAAGAACATGTCAGCAGATAAATTAATCAACAGTAACTGTTATATGCTTTGTGTACATTGGAATAAATATATTAGCTACTGATTCAAACTTCTGTTTCTATATCTGTAGTGAGTTTTAATTGTTTTTCCTGGCATGCTTTAACCCATTTAACACCTGCAATGTGTTATTTTGCACCTACTTCTTGATTCATTGTTGATGAGATTTGCATAAATAATTTTTAATTAATGCGCTGCATAAAGTTCAGATTGACAGATTGTCTTGATTACAGCAAAGATTTGTGATTATGTTCTTTTAGGTTCAGTTGAATAGAATCTAATATTTTGTTTCCCCTTGTTTATCAGCTTATATATGATGACTTGGTTGAGAGAGTGAAGGAAAAAGAAGAAAAAGAGGCCAGAAAGCTTCAGCGTCTGGCTGAAGAATTTACCAATCTGTTGCGCACTCTCAAGGTATATCTTACCCGTGGTGACTTTCTTTTTTGTCTGGATTCTCTGGGACGTTAAACATAGTTTTTGGTTTAGGAAATAACCGCAGCTTCAAATTGGGAAGATACCAAACCACTAATTGAAGAAAGTCAAGAGTACAGGTACATAGTTTCTTGCTTTGTATAGGATGCTTCATGGCTTACCAAATAGTTTTTGTTAGCCAACACCTTAAATAAAATAAAAGGTTGTGGTATTACCTTCTTAATGTCCCATTTTGAATATCCTCAGATCGATTGGAGATGAAAGTGTTAGCAGAGGGTTATTTGAGGAATACATAACGAGTTTACAAGAAAAGGCAAAGGAAAAGGAGCGTAAGCGTGATGAGGAAAAGGTATTGATTTGTTGTGCCAGGAAATTTATTTGTCTTTTATGTAAAAACGGGTCTCTAAGACTTTATTGTTGTGGACTTTTCAGGTTAGAAAAGAAAAGGAAAGGGATGAGAAAGAGAAGCGGAAAGACAAGGAGAAGGAGAGAAGGGAAAAGGAAAGGGAACGTGAAAAAGAGAGGGGAAAAGAGAGGAGTAAAAGGGAAGAATCAGATGGTGAGACTGCTGTAGAAGCAAGCGAAGGTCACAAAGAGGAGAAAAGAAAGGGAAAAGATCGAGACAGAAAACATCGGAGACGGCATCACAATTCTGATGAAGATGTCAGTTCTGATAGAGATGACAGAGAAGAGTCGAAGAAATCCTCCCGTAAACATGGTAATGATAGAAAAAAATCAAGAAAGGTAGTTATTCCCTCGACTTCAATTCGGACTCAGCTAAGCTTAAAATTTGTTTGGTAGAATTAAGATTAAAAACTAAGAGGGTATGGTTTCTTGTTAGCACGCAAACTCGCCTGAATCAGACAGTGAAAACCGGCATAAAAGACAGAAGAAGGAGCAACGGGAGAGTAGTCGTCGAAGTGGTTATGACGATCTAGAGGATGGAGAGGTTGGGGAGGATGGCGAAATCCGACATTAACCGCTGACAAGTGGTAATTAGTTTTTCTTACATTTTTGCTTCACCTGAAACCTTTATACATCCCAATGTCCTTTTCTTTCTTGATTCATCTTCACACATTGTAATGATACTTTTACTTTCTTTTCATTTCTCTGTTAATTGGATATATACCGAAATCTTTAATTCTTACCAGTCAATGGGGGTAAAAACCAACCCTAAAATTGACTGATTTTTACGTCCTCTGTTTGGGGTTTGACTTGAGGAAAGAAAAAAACAGAAAAGGAATAAGAAACACTAACTAAGATCAGATTAAATTCTTCAATATATATTTATGATGGGCTTTCTTTAATAGAATGTGTAACTCGGCAATACTGTTTAACATAGACTTTATTTGATTCAAAATGAGAAAAAAAAATTAAACGATCAATCTTTTACGATTGAAAGACATAGAAGATATTTGACAAAAAAAAAACATAGAAAGATCGACGGTCTTTTATTAAAAATGAAAACGCAAATTGGGAATCGATTTTTAAATTTATATTTTCTGTTTTTCTTTTGTCATCTTGGAATTTTCATTGATAATTTACGGTTGAGTTATACATAGCCCAGCAAGGATCGAGACCTTTCTGGAAACATAGTTGGCGAGTTCTTTTCTTCTTATTTTTCTACATTCTTCACTCGATCTTCTTCTTCTTTTGTTCCTTTCTACGCAAGACAGTTCTGTAATCTCTCATGCCTTTTGGCGTGAAGCAGTAAACTTGGCATCCTTAGTACTTCTCCATATCTTACAATTGCCAACACCCCGACTGACACTTCCACCATTACAATTCCTTAACATCTTTTGCTTTCTTTTTTAGGCATCCATCATTGTTTTTCATGTCCGGTTTGCTTAGAGGCTCTTTTCGAGTATTCATACATCTTGTTAGAACATATAACAAAAAAAAAGTTGGCCTGCAATGAGGTCTTGGAATGCCTATTCCCAATTACTTGAGATAACAAGTACTCATCTCTCATCGTTGTTTTCTCCTCCACTGTGCACTGCAACTATATCGATATTACAGTTGGTCCTGGAATTTTTCAACACTCATATATTTATGATCTCTTGGCTACTGTGCCAAAGTAAATCTACAATTTTGTGCATGTTGAATCTCAACCTCCATCCGCCCGCACGTATATGGATGCTCCTTCACCACCGTCTTATCAGTGAAGCAAGCAACTGCAACAACATATATGAATTCACACATCATTAGTCTCACCTTTGAACTGACATGATAATATTGAAAGAGATGTAAAGCAAAGGTTCCAGCTTACTAACAAATGCAATTTTGTACAAAAAAACCAACATCTCGTTTTGTCATATTATATATAATCACAACATACAAGCACCTACAGGATAATGTTAATTTTAAGAATTAGAGAATGCATTAACAGACCTCAAATAGTTCGAATGCGCTGCCCTTCCGATACGTATCATCTTTCTTCTTGGACTCTGTAGGAAGCACACTGAATAACAGCGTTCTCCACCCGATAAGTAAGACAGCAGTACTTCCCATTGTCACCAACACAAAGCTAGAAGCCGGGATGTGACCCGATGAAGCTGACCTAATGATAATTCCAAGCTGCAATGAAAGGAACAAGCTTTTTAACAGTAATAGTAGACACATGAACCAAGACGCTAACATTCTAAAGCTACATATCAAAAAAGACCACTAGCTAGATTGGTACTTTTCACATTGGTTAATGTAGCCTTACTGGAGCTCCGACAATCCACGATTTCGCAGCTGCAACCACGGCTTTAGACCGACCCTTCATTCCTCTCCCTTCCTCCGCATATCCTCCCAAGAAATATGCACTCAGAAACCATCCTGCCACACAAAGTTTCCATCTTTATTAGGAACAAAGCTTCCGTAACGCAAGATTGATAATAGAGAGAGAGAGAGAGAGAAAAGGAAAAAAGAATCAATACCAGCAATGAAAGGGTCAGCTGTGTGGAGAGTATCAATAGAAAAAACAGGGAATCCATGGCTAAATCTCCCAATTGCAGAGAAGAGAAGCAGAGCCAATACATCTCCACCAGCAAGTAACGCCACACGGCTGAAGAAAATTACACAAATTTTGAGATAACAAACAAAAAAGCAATCATTCCCCCAGAGATATAGCAAAGTAAAGTAAGAGTTTTTATTACCCCCATTTGGTGATAGAAGAAGATGAAGTGGAGGGCTTATCGAATTGAATCACACCCTCGAGAGGAACATTCTCTTGACCCACGAAAACTGTGTCATCTCCTGAAGACGGAATTTGGGAAGCAGAGGTAGAGGGTTTTGACTTGACGCTTCCGTCGGGGTTAGAGAGAGCGAGGACGAGGCGTCGCCGACGAGTATTCGGAGTGGGGACGAGCCATGAATCGGAAGAAGAGAAAGCAGAAGAATTGGATTTGGTGATGAATCTGACGGCAGAAACAGGTCCGGTGGGAGTGCGAAGAACTAACATTCTCTTTTTCTATTTCTTCTGAAGCCAATCGTCCGCCAACCACTTATTTACTCACTCTCATCTTATCATTTTTTAAAAGATTTTTATGTGACAAATGGTTTCACATACGGCTCAAAACGGATAGTTATATCTGTTCCATAAGTTTAGCAATTTTATTTTCATAATTTTGACTAGAGAGAAATCGTCATGCTCGATTTAGGAAATTGATATTGAGGAACCAATCAATTTTGAAGCACATCAAAACACAATTGAGAAGAAATCGATTTTGCCAGAGGGAGAGAAGTTGTTTCTTACTGCACTGAGGTAGGATTGTATGCAATTGGTTTCTAGTCGCATATCACATAAATATAAAACATTTCTACAACATCTTCAATGTGTTTTTATGCGTTGGAGGGCATTGGTTGAGAGATGATTGCTAGCTTGGAGGAGATCCTCATTCGTTTTGTAAGATATCGAATGCATTTTTCAATGTGAGTATGGTGCAAAAGATTATTATCAATTGTTGAGGAGGATATTAAGATTATATCAAGGTTTCCACCAAATACACTTAAGAAATAAGATATTGACGACGATAAAGCAACTAAGAAGCTAAGGTTGTTATAAATGTAATTTCATCGCGCCTTACCTTTTTACATTGTATTTGCGGATGATCCATATGTAAGAATGGGTGCAGACTATATGTATGATAGTGGTGATGATATTTATGTTGGAAATAGTGAAGGTACAATGGTGATGAAGGTTGTGAAGAAAATGATAATATTGAAAGGTGTAATGATGACAGTTTTGGTTTTGATGATGGAGAAATAGTTTAAGTAGCGGTGTGATGATAATAATGAAGTTGAGTTAGACTATAGTAAATATTAGAAATTCAAAGTAAAGCAAAAATATCTTATGAATGATACGTTTAAAGTGGCTATTAATATATATGTAGTAAAAATAGGAGGAAGGAGTTGTTGTAGTTTATGTAAATGATGATTTTTGTTGGAAGATTTATTAATTAATTAATAATAAAAGTAGTCATTTTATTGATAGAGTATTGACTGATGAACACAATTGCATTTGCCAAAGAAAATATGTCCATTTTAAAAACACATGCATATTTGAGATTACATTTATGATTTATGAGTTAGTTAATATATTTTTTCAACAAAAGTTTAAAAGAAGATCTTGAGGCGCACTGATAATATATTAATATGTAATGGAAAATATTTGACGAATCTAGTTTACGTATCTACAAAAATTTTATGATGAGCATTGTTTTTTTTTCTTCTCTTTTTTTTTTTTTGTCAACCGAGCATGTTAAGTTCTTTGTGCATCTTTTTTATTATGAAGATGAACTGAATGTCGAATCTTGACTAGGAATGAAGTTTTTTCACATATTTTTTGAGTGATTCCATGAACCAGATGTCACGCTTTGGAAGCATGCTGAAGATGATTACAAGACTTTTTTCAGCTCAAAAAAAACATGGGATCAAATTAGGACAGCCCACCCTCGTGTTCCATGGTTTAGGGTAGTCTGGTTCTCTTGTGCGGTCCCACGTTCCTCGTTCATAGTGTGGCTGGCCATAAAAAGACAGACTTTCCACAGGTGATAGAACGAGAGTTTGGGGTCAAACTCAAGAGTATGTTTTCTGTGGGGAACGGGATGTGATGAATTTTGAGAGAGGAATCGAACTTTGTAAGGAGAATTTCTGATGTCCTGTTATTGATCTCAATCGAGAATATATACAGCTTATACAACATCGTTATTCCTGATTGTGTGCTCTGCGTATCTACAAAATAGGAAATATATCAACTGATTGCACTAATTGATTGATTGTCCTTGAGTCTTGCCTATCATCCCCCCTCAAGTGGAGCATGTATATCCACAATGCTCAACTTGTCATTGTGAGCTAGAAGCTCTGTTCTGCCCAGTGCTTTCGTTAATATGTCGGCCAATTGCTGTCGAGTTGGAACATATCTAGTAGACACGTTACGGGACAAGATCTCATCTCGAATAAAGTGACAGTCGATGCCAATATGTTTTGTACGTTCGTGGAATACCGGGTTCTTAGCTATGTAGAGTGCAGATTTGTTGTCCGAATTGATAACCATTGGTTGATCGTGTCGTGTACCCAAATCAGTCAAAAGACGTTTGATCCAGATGAGTTCTTGAGTGAGCACGGCCATGGAACGGTATTTTGCCTCAGCTGATGAACTCACAGTTGGCTGTTTCTTTGTCTTTCATGAAATGGGTGAGTCTCCCAACTGAACAACATAACCGTAAGTGATCTACGCATGAGAGGACAGCTTCCAATCGAATCGCACCATCCATTGAAAATCTTTAGAGCTGAGAAGAATTCCTTTGTCCGACTATTCTTCATATAATGCACAACCCGCAAAGCTGTTTCCCAATGGTCCTCTCTAGGTTGCTTCATAAACTGAGCCAGCGTGTGTACCGAGTAAGCTAAATCTGGTCTAGTATTAGAGATGTATATCAGCTTTCCAATTAGCCTACGATATGGCAGCGGATCAAGAAGCATTGCAGACTCCGATAGTGTTAGCTTGTGGTTCTGTGAGATCGGCACAACTGCTGGCTTTGCGCCTAGTAAACCTGTTTCTGCAATTATGTCCAAAGCGTACTTTCGTTGACAGAGAAAAAAACCGTCTTTACTTCTCGCAACTTCGATGCCTAAGAAATATTTCAGCAAACCCAGATCTTTCATGTGAAAGTTTGCAGCCAAATACTCTTTAAAATTTTGTACCTCAATTTCTAAACTCCCCATGATAATGAGATCATCCACATAAATCAAAATGCGCAGCTCGTAGTCTCGTTTGTTTAATATAAATAGTGAATAATCTGCATACGACTACTTAAATCCGTAGTATATTAACGATTTTGAGAGCTTAGCAAACCAACAGCGAGGAGCTTGTTTTAAACCGTATATCGACTTTTTCATGCGTCAGACCTTGTTTGTAGCTGAAGCGCTGAATCCCGGTGGAAGTCTCATAAACACCTCTTCTTCTAAATCACCATGAAGGAAGGCATTGTGGACATCCATTTGATGAACAATCCAATTTTTTCCAGCAGCATACTTGAGAAAAAGTCGTACGGTGCTCATCTTTGCGACCGGAGCAAAGGTATCGCCGTAATCACGTCCTGCTTTTTGTTTGTTCCCAAGAGCTATGAGCCTCGCCTTGTGTTGTTCTAGAGTCCCATCAGATTTGTACTTAAATTTGTAAACCCACTTACATCCGATTGCGCTCTTGCCAGGAGGAAGATCGATAATTTCCCATGTGTCATTCAATTCTTAAGCTTCAATTTCAGAAGACATCGCCTCACACCAAACCTTATGTTTGGAAGCTTCCGAGTAGCTCTGTGGCTTTGTAGCAGTTGTAATCGTAGCTTGAAAAACCTTGTGCGCTAAAGACAAGTGCTCAGATGACACATAATTGGCAACTAGATAAGACGCTGTAGAACCCGAATCCGTAACAGGCTTGCGTTTGACGGTTTCGATGACATACTCTTTCAATTTGGCTGGTTGTTGTTTATGTCGATGTCCATGACCTAGCTGTTGAGATTCTGCGTCAACCGTGGTGGAATTAATTCTCGACGCTGAAGCATCAATAACCGCCGATAAACTAGTCGACGTTAAAGAATTTTCTGGAATGAGTGGCTGGCCATCACGAGGTGAAGCAGTTTCACGTGATGGAGAAGATGAGTCTTCGTTGATGGGCTGAGATAAAATTGGCAGAGAACTCCTTCTTCGTGGGCCTTCTTCATCTAAAATGTCTAACAGGCCCAAACCCAATGACATATTTTGATTTTCCATATCTGTTGTTGGCGATGGTGAAGAAGCAAATGGAAATTGATCTTCAACAAAAATAACATCCCGTGAGACCACAAATGATGCTTCATCTAAATCAAATAGTCTCCACCCCTTCTGCCCGTGTGGATACCCAACGAAGACGCAACGTTTAGCTCGAGAGGCAAACTTATCACCTTTCATGTTCGTAGTAGAAGCATAACACAAGCATCCAAAAACGCGAAGATGATCTAAGGATTGGATTTTGCTGTACAGCATCTCATATGGTGTTTTACCACCTAAGAGCGTCGACGGTGTTCTGTTTATCAAGTATCCAGCCGTGAGTACACATTCCCCCCAAAAAGTAATGGGTAACGAGCCTTGAAATCAAAAAGCACGAGCCACATTGAGTATATGTCTATGTTTGCGCTCCACCCAACCGTTCTGGTTTGGTGTATAAACACATGTTGTTTCATGGAGAATTCCATTGTCTTTGAAGAATGGAGATAGGCTTAAAAACTCGGACCTGTTGTCGCTTCGTACGCGTTTGATCTTTTTCTCAAATTGCCTTTCTATTATTGATGTAAATTGTTGCAGTTTCAGTTTTGTTTCGCCTTTGGTGTGCATCAAGAATATCCATACACTTCTTGAATAATCGTCAACTATTGTTAGAAAAAAAGAGCTCCTGATGAGCTTTCCGTACGATACGGACCCCAAATATCAACATGAATCAATTCAAACAACGTTTTAGTTTTATTGGAACTCAATGGAAACGAATTGCGAGTTTTCTTGGCGCGGAGACAAGTATCACACGCTTTATTTATACTCGAAACAGAAATATCAGAAACCGAGAGCAGAACTTTATTTGAAGGATGTCCAAAACGATGATGCCACAAATCGTATGAGCCCTTTTCACAAGTTGTGGTAGCAGCCGCAGTTTCCATCCCGCGAAAAAGAAATGTCCCGTTCTCTCTTTTACCAACTCCAGTCATCATCCTCGAAGCTCGGTCCTGGATGACAATAAACCGATCAGATATCTGAACAACACACTTGTTCTCATCCAACAACTGACCCAGAGAAATCAATTCTGACTGCAACTCATCAACAAGAAATACAGATTGCAAAACTAAATGTGAACTCAATCGAACCGTGCCTTTCCGAATAGCTAACCGTTCTGTTCCATCAGCTAACACAACTAAAACTGGTGCTATACTCCTTATATTTGACAAACGCTCAATATGACCAGTCATATGATGAGAGCACCATGTATCAAGAACCCAAGAAGGCGAATAAGATGTCATACCAGTAAGATGTTCTTGAGAAGAATGTTTGGAAGCGTTGAGCAGCTTCTTCACCGTCTCCCATTCTGCATTGGTCAAGGTGGTAATGCCATCCCGATCAACATATGTGATTGGTTGGGAAGACGTTGCAGATGGAGCATTAACAGCATTAGCAACCACACGTTGCTGAATCGGAGTACTGCTAGTTCTCTCACGAGATTTGGCGGCGTTAGTGCGATATTTGGAGCGCTCTCCCCACCATTCTGGATAGCCCACCAATGCAAAAAATTGTTCAACTGTATGACCGGGACGCTTGCAGTTTTTGCAAACAGCATTTTTGTCCCTCTCGTCACGTGGTTTTGGCCTTGCTTGAACTGCAAAACGCCATGACTTGTGAGTTCTCATCACGCGTGGTATTGTGTTTTCTAAGGTCTTCTTCTTGCCTAAGAATGTTGTAGGCTTCTTCAATAGTAGGCAACGGCACGCGTGCGGTGAGGTTAGACCGAATAGCTTGAAAGTGTTCATCAAGTCCACGAAGAAATTGTTGCACTCTATCTTCCTCTCGATCTTTCTCTTGCAGATCAAGTAGATCGCAGGTGCATTTCCCACACGTGCAACTGCGAATTGGACGAAGTGACGCCAAGATATTCCAAAGTTTAGTCAATTTACTGAAGTAGTTCTCGATCGATTGGCCGAGCTGCTTACATGTTGCCAAATCAGACTGCACCTGCTGATATTTAGGCCATTTGAGATCGAGAATCTCTTCTTGAGATGGTCCCAGAGATCTTTGGCCACTTCCCGATGAGAGATGCTGGAACGAAGACTCTCGTGAATTGTCATTTTAATCCAAGAGACCAGCAAAGCATTTACCGGAACCCAATCTTCAAAGTCAGTGGAATCAACAGTTGGTTTCATGATAGATCCATCAAGGAACCCAAACTTCTTCCTTGAGCTGAGCGCAGTTTTGAAACTGACAGCCCATTCATCATAGTTCGATCCTTTAAGCAAAGGATACGAAATCACCCCGCCGGGATTGTCCGCCGCAGTCAGGTCATAGGGCGAAATGGTTCGCCTTATCTCTGTTCTTTCAACAATTGATTCAGGTGTTCCGCCGTTCGAAGCCATGGATGTCGAAAAACAGAGAAACGCCGGTCAAGAAGCTTCAATTTTGAAGATTCTGGTTCAGAAGCAATCAAGAAAAACTTCAAAGGTCAAAGTTTATCAATCGTGAGTGGTGATATGATAAACTTGAAAAGAAATAGAAAAAAAAATCAAGATATTTGAGTCATAGCTCTGATACCATGATGAATTTTGAGAGAGGAATCAATCTTTGTAAGGAGAATTTCTGATGTCCTGTTATTGATCTCAATCGAGAATATATACAGCTTATACAACATTGTTAGGAGCTGCTCTCTACCTCTTTTTCTGATGCAGGTACCTAATCCAGATTGGAGACGAGATGGACAATCGTGCATTGAGGATTCGCTGTATCCCTCAGATGGTACGAAGCAGCTGCACATTAGGCAGCAGACTAGCATGGAGCTCTCTCGCAGCTCTGCTATGGGGATTCTACCCACTATCTCTCTTGAGCTTTATAGATGGAGCTTTTGTAGCAACATCTATGGTTATTCTTTCTTTTTGCTCGATTGTGTGCATTTCATAATCGAATTAAAGTCGTTGTTAAGAACTGAACTCTTTTTCCTCATCTTGGTTTTGTCCCAACTGGATTTTCCAAATGAGATTTTAACGATGCAGCAACTTAACAGCGCATTCTTATATCAGGAAACCATTTCCTAGAGTTTCCTCTTGTAATTTTATTTTCAAACTCCTTGTATATATTTCTCCATTTCGATTTTTAATATAATTATCACATTTTATTAAAAAAAATGCAATAAAATTGAGAATGGTGGGTAAGTTGGTGGTAGATGTTGGTCCAATGATCAAATGTAGATTGGGCTAATTGTTGGAATTTGTGGTAAGAAACAAAGAAGCTAAATTGCTTTTAGAAAAAAAAAAAAAAACTAGAGAGTAAAATTTGATGAATTCTCTAATTATAATTTATGGTTTTTTTTTTGTTTACTTATAACTAAAACTTAACTCGCTCTTTATTTTCTGGGTGGCATCCAAAGCTTGATGATTTAATAACCATGACGGTGGGTTCAGAAGATCCTGATTTTAAAAGTCTTCTTTTTTGGGATTTCAAGAATACTCGTGTTCTCCCTAATGATGTGTTTGGTGCTGTATGAGGCAAAAAAACCTTCGCAAAAACCGTTGACACAAGGTATCATCTCGCCAATACAAAGGTTGTTGTAAGAAATCTGAATCTAGATTTATATACCACAATTCCGAGCATCTAAGAGACCGAGGTTTCCGTTTGGTGGGAGCTCCCAAACGACACCTTGTATGCGACTATTATAAGTTTTTCAATTCAACCTTCATGTAGTGCAAGACTAATATATGAGTGACTAAAAGATGTCGCAGATAGAATCATCGTACAACAAATGGTGAAACACGTGGTATAAAAGGATTTGTCTCGAAACATATTAATAATCTCAGGCGATTCCGATTTTCGTATAACATTAGACATGTTAAATGTTAATGGTTAAACTTCCTTTTAACTGTTCTCAAGGATTCAAGAGAAGATTATAAACGTAAAACAAAGTATGTATGAGATTGGGATGAGATGAAAAGTGGAAGAGCACAAACGATCGGTAGGAATCTATAGCTATTTTTCTTTTAAGTGTTATGTTTTTTTTTTTCTTTGTATTATGTATTTTGTTTTCCTTTGTAAACAAGAAGTATTCTATATAATATATGATATTGTGTCGAAAAAAAAAAAATTTAACATAATTGTTGTAAGCAAATTTCATAATTCGTATGTACCAAAAAATAAATAGAATTCATTTTTTTAAATGAAAAAAAAAAACAAAAGATTTTATTTGTCTTGTACGAAGTTTATTTCCCACTCATGTCATATGCATTACTTATTTATGCACATGTCATTCACGTCACTTTGTCTTCTTTAATCTAACTTATCTTTTATTTTTCTCGTTGATCTAGGTTCAAAGACGTATGACTCATTCATCTCCAATGCTTTTGGATTCGAGTTTTTGTTTCTCGGATTGAGTCAAAGCATTTGATGAGATTTTCACACTCTTTCTTGAGCCAGAAACTTTGATTTATGATTTTTTGTTTAGCCTCTAGAACCTGCTTACAAGTACTAAACTTTCTTGGTTGTTTGCAAAGTTTAAATCGAGATTTTTTTTGTTTTTCATATTGTCTACAACATGTTTGTTTTTCTTCTCTTACATTAACTCAATGATTCATCATCTTAGGGAAAAACTAGTTTCATCTTAGGGAAAAACTAGTTTTAGTCATAGGAACTTCAATTATCATGTTGTATTTTTTATTCATTATGATCTTCTATAGTCGAATAAAACCTTATATCCATTTCTTACTAACTGCCCAACACTGAATATATTTTTTGTGATATTTAAAACTAAAAATATATTCTTCTGGTTCTTTGACCTATGTTTGTTTTAACAATGACATTGGTTCCAATACTCATTATTACCCCTCCAGTAGCCACTCTAATATGAGTATTAATTGATTTGTTCAAATATGAGAAACAATCTCTCTTCTTTAATCATGTGATTGGTTGTTAAAGTAGACATGCCTTCATTAAACACATAAAGTTATACAACATCATTAGTCATTTTCTGCTAACACTAAAATACATTCAGAATAACATAATATAATACATTAACTACCACCACTGGAACATATTTAAAATAATTTAAACATAATATGTAATTAAT
Source organism: Boechera stricta (assembly GCA_018361395.1). Taxonomy (NCBI): domain Eukaryota; kingdom Viridiplantae; phylum Streptophyta; class Magnoliopsida; order Brassicales; family Brassicaceae; genus Boechera; species Boechera stricta. Next base: position 12,411,695 of record CM031538.1, on the reverse strand, counting down.
ATTAGGAAAACAACAAGAATATTCTTCATCTCCAAATCATATTCATACTAATTTATTCTTTGACTAATATACAACTAGGATTGACTCAATGTAATAATATGATTATATCAAATAAAATAAAATTAAAAGGGTTGACTATTGCAGACTATCACTATTAGAAAAAAAAAGTTATATCCACAAAATACCCACGAATAATTTTGTGGGTATGGAAAAATGCCACGTTTAGCCACGAAATGCCAGACGTGGAAAGTTAACAACAAAAATTTAAAAAACGTAGCAAAAACGTGACTAAAGTTTCTCACGAAAATCCATGAATACAGTCATGGGTAACATTTACCACGGTTTCCCACGTATAATTTCGTAAGTCTTGCAATGAAATGACAGTCCGTTACGAAATGCCACGAATAATGCGTGGGTACATGGACTCGCGAAGATATTAGTAGTATTTCGTAGGTTTTTCTTAAATATTGTAATATAATATTATGTCTTATAAATATTATAAATTATTTATCTTTTTAGAAAAAAAACATAATTCTTGACCATATAAAAAGAATGTAACCTAATCCACAACCCTTCAGCCGCTTAGAATTTGCGACCATCTCTTCCCACGCCACTCTACTTTCACCAATCAAACTCCAGCGATTCTCAACCTACAAAAACCAAATTCGTCTTAGATCCTTTCCAACTTCATCTTAAACCAGTGACCTCCATCTCTTCAACCAATTTGTCTGTCTGGAGAAGGAGACATCCAAAAGGTAATCTGTGTCTTTGTTCTTCATCGTTTTATGAAATACTTGAAGCTCTCTCTCTATTTTATGTGATATATCTAGATCTCTCTTCTTCTTGGAATAACTAAGATATTTGATTTCTGTGTAAGCCTAATATTGAGTTTTATTGTCATTTGCTTGAAGCTTCAAATCTAATTTTGGAGGGACGACGATCTATTTTCCCACCAACAGTAACCATATCACGACAGATCCCCATGAAACTTTGGCCTCGATCAATTTCCCCACGAAATGATATTTATAGACCTGAATCCCCACGAATCTAAAGTTCTCACCTATTTCCCCACAAAACAATCTATTTCCCCACAATTTGGTTTTCAAATTAAACCCGATACAAAAACCGATACAAAACCGATATGCTTAACCGAAAACCTAAAATTAAACCTCAAATTAACAACCCAATTAGATAGAAACCCGAGTTCCTCTTTCACAAAAAAAAAAATCCCAAATCAAAAATCGTAAGAACCCTAGAACCCTAAGCAAAAACCTGAAATCGACACGAAATCGAAGCAATCGAAGAAGGATAATGCCGCGGACGACTTTAATCGTCCGAGATGACCAGGCCGACCGAAATTACGATGAAGAAGGTGAAGATCGCGATGCTTTTCATATCGAGAAGCTTGCTTTGGACTTTGCCGAAGCAGAGGAATCGATTCGCCATGATGTGTTCCCAGAGAGTGACGGCGAAGATGAAGAAGAAGATGGTGCTGAGAGAGTTACACACATCACACGAGGTGATGGTACATTGTTTCACGGCAAGACATTCTTCAATGGAATCGAGTTTAAGGAGTGTGTCATCGATTACGCCCTAAGGACAGGTTATAATCTGAAGCAATACAGGTATGATAAAGATAAAATTGGGTTCAAATGTGTTGGTGGTGAAGGGAAGTGTGAATGGCTAGTTTATGCATCATCTCTTCCAAAGGATACGTTGTGGAAAATTAGGAAGTACTTGAGTAACCATAGTTGTATCGCAAATGGAGAATGTGAGATGTTTAAGGTGCCGGTTATAGCTAGGTTGTTTGTTGATAAGATAAGAGAGGAGCCAGAGTATTACATGCCTATGAAGCTTGAAGAAATTATTATGGAAAGGTGGAAGATATCAGTGACTAGGCTTCAATGTCAAGCTGCTAGGAATAAGGCATTGAAATGGATAGAGGTAGAGTATGACCTTCAGTTTGCACGTCTCCGAGACTATGCGGCTGAGGTATTAGAAGCAAATAAGGATATTGTGGTTCAGATTGATACTTTAAAGAATGATGCTGGTCAAGATATGTTCAATCGCTTCTATGTTTGCTTTGATGTTCTAAGAAAAACATGGAAAGAGACTTGTAGATCACAAATAGGAATTGATGGATGCTTCTTAAAAGAAAAGGCCAGGGGACAATTACTGGTTGCATTAGGTAGAGATGCTGACAATGCTATCTATCCAATATCATGGAGTGTTGTTCAAGTTGAGAACACAGAGAATTGGATGTGGTTTGTGAAGATGTTGAAGACTGACCTAGGGTTAAATGATGGAGATGGTTACATCCTTGTATCTGATCGGCAAAAGGTATAAAATGTTTGATAAAAGTTGTTGATTATGTTTGCTTATGTGATTATGTGTAATAAAATGTGATTATGTTTGTTTATTTCCAGGGTTTGATAAAGGCTGTTGAGTTGGAGTTACCAAAGATGGAGCATAGAATGTGTGTTAGACACATTTATGCCAATTTGAAGAAAAATCATGCTTTTAAAAAACAAATGAAGCCACTGATATGGAGCTTGGCTTGGAGCTACAATGAAAGCCAGTTTGAGGAGAGATTGGAGAGGATCCATGCATATGACAGTGGTGTGTATGAAGATGTCATGAAGGCTAAACCCAGGAGTTGGTGCAGAGCATTGTACAAGATGGGCAACTTCTGTGAGGATGTTGAAAATAACTCTACCGAGTCATTCAACAAGACAATCAACAAGGCAAGAGAAAAGCCATTTGTGGCTATGTTAGAGACTGTAAGAAGGCTTACTATGGTAAGGATTGCCAAACGGTCAGCCATTTGTCACTCTCATACAGGTAAATTGTTTTGTTTGTGTTTCAGTTTGTCTGGTTACAGTTTGGTTATTATCTGAACTTTTGTGTTTAATTTTCAGGTTTATGTACACCATATGTATCCAAATTTCTTGCAGCTGAACATAAGAAAGCTTCTGAGGGCCAAATCAGAATCAGCACAAATGGATTGTATGAAGTTTTGTTGAGTGGAGACTATCACAGAGTCTCCTTGCAGAGGAGGACTTGTACATGTATGAAATATCAAATCTGTGGAATTCCCTGTGAGCATGCCTATGGAGTGATATTGAAGAAGAATCTGGCGACTGAGAACTATGTCTGCCAATGGTTCCATACTGAGATGTGGAAGAAGAATTACAGTGAGGGTTTTATTCCACAAAGAGGTCCATGTTTTTGGCCTTCAACTGAAGGTCATAATGTGCATATACCACCTGCACCACCACAGCCAGGAAGGAAGAAGATCACTAAGGCTGACAAGAAGAGGAAGAGAGGTGTTAACGAGTCTCCTACCAAGAAGAAACCACCACAGAAGAAAAGAATAATGCATTGTGGAATTTGTGGTTTAGATCAGCATAATTGTAGGTTCCACAGGCCAAAACAGGTGCAAAGTGTTTTTTTTTTTGTGTTTGATATAAGAAGTCTAAGATAATTAACTCAAGATTCTAATGTTTGATGTCTTTTGTAGGCTTATGAAGTTGAACCTTCACAAGGCTGTCTGACTCAAGATAATTAACAAAGGAATGAAGTAGGAAATAATTAGTGACTAGTCTAGTTTTTGTATAGTCACTGAACCTTCTAAATCGGCTATGGTTGGTCATTTTTGTAAATCCAAACAATCGGATATCTTTTGGTCATTGTGTATGATCTTTTGGTCATTGAAACTTCTAAATCGGCTATTGTATGATCCTTTTGAACTTCTAAACTTATAAATTCAACATCTTTTGGTCATTTTGTATGGTGATTTTGTATGGTGATTTGTATGGTCATTTTGTATGGTCATTTTTGGTCTTTTTGTATGGCCATTCTTAACATGTTTGGTCATCTTTCTGAACCATCTTTTGGTCATTCCTGAACAAAGACAAAATCCATTACAACTACTTTAATCATCCAAGAACCGACAATGACTACACCAGCCAAGACCATTCAACCAACTACTCCACCAATGATCATATTTTTCATCTTGAGACAATGACTACACCAGCCAAGATCATACAAGCAACTACTCCACCAATGAACATGTTTTTCATCTTGGAATTGAATTCCAACTTGGCTTCACGCAATGCATCTTCGACCCTATCAAAAACCATCTCCTGCTGCTTCATTGTCTCCGTCAGAACCTTAATGTCTTCTTTTACTCTCGCATTCTCCGAAACCAATTTTTTTACCTCATCCAACAATGCCTCATCTACCCACTTAAAGATGTTGTTATCGTTCATGAGCTTCAATGAAAAACATTTGAAAAACAACAATGAGAATCAAAATAAACATCAAACACAGCATAAGGGGATTCGACTTACCTTCTTCGACGCATCATATCCACAACGAAAGTATCGCCGGTATGGATTTGTTTCGGATTTGGAAATCTTGGTTACGATTTGTTCTCCTCAGCAGCATCTATTCGGCACGCCATCGTTTGATGATCCACTCGAACCTCCATTGCTCATGATTTCAGAGGTTGATTTCGAAAATTCTAATTTTAGGGTTTATCGATTTCAGATTTGGGGTAAATGAAGAAGAAGAAGTGGCTCGGGTCGGGTTGTATTTCTCGGGATTTCGATTTGGTTAAAATCGGGTTACCATAATTTGATGCGGTTTTGTATCGGGTTTAATTTGAAAACCAGATTGTGGGGAAATAGATTGTTTTTTGGAAAATAGGTGAGAACTTTAGATTCGTGGGGATTCAGGTCTATAAGTATCATTTCGTGGGGAAATGGATCGAGGCCAAAGTTTCATGGGGATCTATCATGATATGATTACTGTTGGTGGGGAAATAGATCGTCGTCCCAATTTTGGAGCCACTCTTCTATCACCTACTTAACGGGCTCGACTGAGTCTGTTTGTTGTTCTTCCCGTTTTCGTCTTCCTCCGGTCTGGGCATCTCAGGTAAACCATGGAGATACTTATCTCCTGGCCTCTTTACTACCACCTCCTTACTGAGCTCGGAATGCGTCTATCTGTTTGTGCTTCTCACTGTTTTTGGTTCTTACCACTAGAAATTAAACTACACAACTTGATTTTGACACTTTTCTTTGTTCGATTTTTGGTAAATTTGTCTAGTGGCGTTCAATTGATGTTTACTGATTTAGAAATTCGTTTCAGATTATTAAAAAAGTTACACCAATTTAAATATGTCTTATACATCCTCTATAAAAATCTAATCTTTGAATGCGTTTTTATTATGTGTTGGTTTGATGATTTCTTTCGTTGAATGCAAATTTTTCTGCCTGAACATTGTTTCTTCATTTAGGGGAACTTAGCTTTGTAGAGATGTTCTTTATTGAGACTCTAAAACATTATGTGTTGATTGGAATGATTATGCATTTGTGCATGGCTTGCATCTGCAATTCTTTAAAAACCAGATGGGTATGGCCAATGCTGCTGGTTCATCGCCTTATTGGTTTTTGTTTACTCTTCAGGACAATATCTATAAGATGTAGTTAGGGAAATTGCTTTGTATATATGTTCTTCATTTAGGAGTCTCTGAATGTGTGGATTGGAATTATTGTGCATCTCTCAAAATATTTCGTTTGTTTGATTTCTTGATAGAAACAACTTCGTTGTGCTTTATATGACTTGAAAATCGAAATAAGGTTTTTGGTATGTGTAGATTTGAAGATCTGTTGGTTGTATTCAAATTTTGCTGCTTGAGCATTGTTTCTTTGTTAGCGATTACACTGTTTTGTATAGATGTTCTTTATGGTGTCTCTGAAACTTCATTCATTGATTGGACTGATTCTACATTTGTGTTTGGCTTGGATCTGTAATTCCCTCAAAACAAAATGGGTGTGGCCAATGCCAGTTTATCGACTAATTGGTATGTGTATGCTCTTCAGGACAATATTTATAAGACGTCGTTGGAAGTCCATACTATGCTGCACCAAAAACAATTTTACTTTATTGTTTTTTTTGGTAAGACATATTGCATTTCATGTGATTACTTAATGTTTTTTTTAGTAGGTATGAGGATTCTCAAATGAGGAGTTCAAGTGGATAGGTTAACTTCCGTAAGACGTTAACTCTCCTGCCATCTGCAATCGGCGCATCACGAGAATGGAGACAAATGATGCTACCGGTTTACAAAGCTTCCGGTCGGATATCACAGCCACACCTCCATCCACAAAAAAAAATCAATGGAGCTTTATGGTAAACTTTAATTTTTTTTCTATCACTTTTTTCTAAATTCTTTGTAAATAATTCACTTCTATCTTTTCACCATGTAATAGAGAGACCATGACTGGTTATTGTAAACTGAACGGTAGTTTTTATTATGATTTCAATGTGAAATATTTGTGTTTTTTAATTATAAACTTCTTATTTTATTAATATTTTAATTATTTGGTTTTTTTATTTATAGAAACCATTATAATATTTTATTATTAATATTAAAATGCATTTTCCAATCATCCCACGATTTGCCACGCTTCACTCTTGGCAACATAACCCGATTTACCACGAAAGACCACAACAAATATCGTGGGTATTGCAAAGGTTGCTACGTATTATCACGAATATAAATGTGGGTATTTCCCACAATTTACCACATATTATAACGTGGGTGGATCCCATGAATTATTTTGTGGCAAATCGTGGCACTGCTTCCCATGTTTTTATCCGTGGTAATATTTGTCACGATTTGCCACGAAATGACTTTACCCATGACGTTATACCCAAGAAATAAATTTGTGGCATTTCCCACGTTTTATCACGGATCTCGTACCTCAATATCCATGTTTTTTCGTGGGTATATGATTTTTTTCTACTAGTGTATAGCCGCTCAAACGGAATCTCATTAAACTTTTTACCTCTTCATTTTACAACCAAAAAAGTTGCAACTTTTCATTAAAACATCACGAACTAATAAAAGTATATAACTCGACATATCCAATTAAAATATCGGTTTTTGTTTAGTAGACGCTAAGGAACAATCCTTTGAGCTTTGGAAGAATCTTCATCACCTTGTCCAAATCAACGATCATAACTTGATTACCCATACAAACGGCGAGCGTGTGAGCTTCACGAGAGGAGTACTTTCAGATGCGATGCCGAGTTTTACACCAAACACGCACTTCATCGGCCGTTGTTGCAACACTAGCTACGAATTTCTTTGATTTTAGACGGTTAGACCAAACTCGAAAATTGATTTCGTTTTTTTTTTTCATAGTTTTTTTTTTTTTGGTTTAATGGCTGTTTTGGGCTCAATGGAGAAGAAGAATGTGAGTGTATTTATACACTAAAACTAACCAAATATAAAAGAAAGTATATGTTTCAAAAGAAATACAAAAGATAGATATTAGAGATACATATCACATATAATATGGAGATCATTTTCTACAAACACGTCCACGAGCAACATTCAACTTCTAGCGTTTTCTTGTTCGGTAAAATGGTGTTTTTTCGAGTTTTGGTCACGGAATGGCCAACATAAACATAATCTACAAGTAAGGACTAACAAAAACTTTATATCCTTCCTGTATTTAAAAAAAAAAAAATTATATCCATCAAAATTCATTCTACATTGATATATATTGATATATATATATATTAACGTTAAAAATCATTTCTATTACTCTAGAGAAAAAATTGGATATGCGTTGTAGTTATTGATTCTTTTCCACCAAGCTATATGCTTCATAGCTAACACACTTAATTTTTTCGATCCGGATTTTTTCGACGACAATTCCTTAATTTTTTTGGTTAATCTCTTCTTTACCCTTAATGAAGGGTAATTATTTCTTCTTGTGACCGACTTTTGCCAATGGCATTTTAAGTAATTATTTACACTTTAAAGATTAGAATTCAAATGTATTTCAAAAATAATAATATAGAGAGATAAGTTATAAACTTATATAAATATATTGCGAAGTTTCTTGTGAGTTGAATAGTCTCATCTTGCAATTTTCGCAGATCAAGGATATATAATATATGCAAAACATTGAAAGTTTGAGGTCTTCTTTTGGAATTTACCCTTTTTCACAAGCTACAATTAAAATCGGTCGCTTTCACGCTTTCTTCTTTTCTGACCTCAGAGCTCCGGGATGAAGAAATTGTTGGTGATCGCTGCGACGGTGGCGATAATTGCAATTGTCGTGAGACAAGGCACAACTAAATACGGATGGAACAAAGAGGCGGCGTTAGAAACGCTGAAGGAATGGTCAGATCGGCTCGGGATTTGGGCGATTCCGACTTATGTAGCGGTCCACACCGTAACCTTAGCTCTTTGTCTCCCTCACGCCGTCTTCTTTGAAGCTGGTGCTTCTATGCTCTTTGGATTCCTTCCCGCACTTCTCTGTGTTTTCTCTGCTAAGGTTCTCGCCGCTTCCTTCTCCTTCTGGATCGGCAGGTCTCATTCTTCTCCTCTCCTTTGCGTTTTTTTTTTAATCCATTTCTCTGTATCTGATTCAAATTTAGCTTCTGGATCGTTTGTTTGTGTCAATAGTTTACGAATTTGTTCTAATTGATTTGGATTCAGATCAAGGATCCTCACATGGCTTTATAGAAACTATATGCTTCATAGCTAACACACTCTGCTTTTGCTTAAGCTGTTACTTGGAGATGGTTTAGATTTTCCTCTAGTGCACCATCGTTGAAACCTTATACAGAACTTTTCTTTAAATCCATTCAACTGTGAGCATGATAGGAAAGGAACCTTTGTGTAGACAAAATAATCTCTTTGTTGGTTATCTGAGGAAAAATAACACCAAAATTTGCCACAGAGGCGGAGAAGATGCATGTCTTCGGAAATTTTCTTGAAAGTTTTAGATGCGCATGTCTTCAGATTCTATAATGTGTGTGGATGAGTTTGGTTGTGTATTGTGGATGTGATGGAGATGTATGAACAACCGTTAGATGCTTGTCTTGATTCTATTTGCCAATTAACATATGTTGGAGAATGCAACTGGGATGTTAATTTTCACATTTATCTCTTGGGAGCACACTTGCCATCCTCTCATACGTTTTTATATTTTCAGGTTTGTTTTTAAGAGTTCCAGCAGAGCAACTGGGTGGGCACAGAGAAACAAATACTTTAATATTCTTTCAAGAGGAGTCGAGCGCGATGGCTGGAAGTTTGTTCTTCTTGCAAGGTTCTCGCCCATCCCTTCCTATGTCATAAACTACGCCTTGGCAGCCACAGAAGTTCGGTTTGTAGCTGATTTTCTGTTTCCCACAGTTATTGGCTGCCTCCCGATGATCTTGCAGAACGCATCAGTTGGCAGCCTCGCTGGTATGGCTGTGGCTTCTGTAGCCGGAAAACAGAAAAGTCAGGTCTGGGGTTATGTTTTCCCAGTACTTGGGATACTGTCAAGTGTTCTGATTTCACTGAGGATCAAAAAGTACTCAGCTGGAATTACAGAGGCATCATCAGATACGTCTCCATGTACACCGTCTGCTAACAGCTCTAGTGTAGCTTCATCTGAAACCTCAAATCCAACTTTTGAAACCGATGGATCCAAGAAAAGTGAGTGATGATACAAAACATGATGGTGGTTTTTGATCGCGGGCAATACTTTTGTTTGGTTTGCAGCTATCAGATTCTCAACATCATGGCTTATTTTGGACGAGTAGGTAGTATCTGAAAAGTAACAAAGTGTAAGTTTTTGTAGTTCTTTCTTAAGTTAAAAGCTTTGAACAAAACAGTGTTATTTTCTATACCAGACACAAAACTGTCTCTTCTTAAAAACACTTCAACCATCAGTTCTGGACTTTTAACATTTTCTTTTAATGTCTTTTTGCAGCAGTTTATATGTTATGTATCCAAATAGAGAATCCATCCTAGATCAATATGACTATCTATATTCGTTTTGCACAGCTGCTTAAACCTATGGAACACTTAAGTCAAAACATAACTCAATATTTTGTAGCATTGAACCAAGCTGTCTGTATATTTGCATTGCTCTGGTCTTGATTTGTGACCAAAAGACTTAGATGCGGAGTGGATATAACTTGCTGAATGTCTGATTTTGTAAAATAAGAAATGACGAAAAATCTTTATTTGGTAAGAGTTGTTTCTCAATGTAGCAGTTCACTCATCATTTTCAATGTTCGACTCTCATACAACACAAGGATGTTAGACAGTGCAGATGCTTATGGTTGAAAGCCTTACCTAATAGTGGTACAATGCGTTTTTGTTGGGATCACGTGTGAAGTTAGGCACATGGATTCGTTCTTGGAGTTGGTAGAAGACCTCAAAAAGACAAATAGGAGGTATAATAAGAACAAGTTGACTATGTCTCTCTCTTAACCTTACATTCTAAACTAGGATTTGGTAAACTAGGAGCAGTTAGCTTTTTGAATCTCTTCAAGTATAAAACGCCCACCACTCTACTACTATCTCATCTTAAAAACTCTCAAGTTACGAAAATGGCTATCTCAATGCTTATTCGTGGTCTTGTGCTCTTTGCTTTGTTCTCTTTTGATATTGTTGTTGGTCATCCAGGTCTAGGATTTGGATGGAGAAGTAATGGCCCCATTGGAGGATCTTTTACCTCAAGTCTTTACCCACAATTCTACCAGTTCTCTTGCCCACAAGCTGATGAGATTGTCATGACAGTGCTGGAAAAAGCCATAGCTAAAGAGCCAAGAATGGCAGCATCTTTACTCAGGCTTCACTTCCACGATTGCTTCGTCCAGGTAAAGCCATGACCTATTTTTGTTTTCCTTTTATTTGTCTCATAAGCTTAACATTTATTACTCTATGTATAAACAGGGCTGTGATGCATCAATCTTGTTGGATGATAGTGCTACCATAAGAAGTGAAAAGAATGCGGGACCAAACAAGAACTCCATTAGAGGGTTTCAAGTAATCGATGAGATCAAAGCCAAACTGGAGCAAGTTTGCCCTCAAGTCGTTTCCTGTGCCGACATTCTAGCTCTTGCTGCTCGTGGCTCAACTATACTGGTACAAAAAAGAGACCTTCAAGAGAAACTATTGGCGCACTTACATGTATATAGCTTATATTTTCTGAATGTGGTTCAATACAGAGCGGTGGACCATCATGGGAGCTTCCACTAGGAAGGAGAGACTCGAGGACAGCGAGCCTCAATGGAGCAAACACGAACATTCCTGCACCAAACTCCACTATTCAGAATCTTTTAACCATGTTCCGACGCCAAGGTTTGAACGAAGAAGACCTTGTTTCCCTATCAGGTGAGCTTAATAACATGTATTATTGTTTTGTTATAGGGGTTCGCATGGAAACCAAACCGAAACAGATTTTTAAAACCGAATGATAATAACATTTCTGCGCTGAATAAAACCGAACCGAACCCTAATTTAGTGCAAACAAACCTGAACTGAATAAACCAAAATTTTGCAGGAGGGCATACGATTGGAGTAGCGAGATGCACAACGTTCAAACAAAGGCTATACAATCAAAACGGTAATAACCAACCAGACGAGACACTAGAGAGGTCTTACTACTATGGTCTCAGATCGATTTGTCCACCAACGGGCGGTGACAACAACATTTCACCTCTAGACTTAGCCTCTCCTGCTCGATTCGACAACACATACTTCAAGCTCCTCCTATGGGGCAAAGGCTTATTGACATCAGATGAAGTGCTTCTCACTGGTAACGTAGGCAAGACTGTTGCATTGGTGAAAGCTTACGCTGAAGACGAGAGCCTTTTCTTCCAACAATTCGCAGTGTCGATGGTAAACATGGGGAACATTCAGCCTCTTACTGGTTTTAATGGTGAGATCAGGAAGAGTTGTCATGTGATTAATTAAACCAAGCTGTGTTTCAGCATATTATTGTATTAAGGGATGATGAATAATAAGTCGTGCTATGTTTTTCTATATATTAGTGATCTAATTAACGTCTTTGAATGAAATTGGACGGTTGTTTCAAGGGGTGAACATAAGAATTTGGTATTTTTACTGGATTCTTATTTGGTTTGAGTCTGTCTTAAAACATCCGCCGTTGTCAAAACAAATAACGAGTAATGTTAGGAGAACCAGAGATCTACCAAGATCGACGGATGAGATGATTGTCCAAAACTATAGAAATCATGAAAATTGTCCAAAACTATGGAAATCATGAATATATGATATTTGAGAAGATATAATGCATTTTCTTTTCAAAACTATGGAAATCATGAAAATATGATATTTGAGAAGATATAATGCATTTTCTTATATAGAGATATGATGAACCTAAGTATTAATTGTAAGATAAATATAAATATAAACTATACATTTATAAATAATGGAAAACTTCCTAAATTAACATCTTCGATATTTTTTTTTGTTTACATTTATATGTACGAGTCAAACAAGTACTAAAAATATTAATTTTTTTGTTTTTGTTTTTTAGTTACTATTCATTTATTTAAAAAGTTTTTGAAAGAAGTTGGAAATAGATTTGCTGAAAATTTTATCTCCATATAGAAAAATATACATATTTCAAATAAAGAAATATATTGTATGAGACTTGTTCGATTAGATAGATAGTAGGATATGATTTTTAAGAGTATTGTTTGGTAATAGTAGTCGATTTTAAGACATTTTCACATGAGATATTTGTTTTTTGTTCTTCATTCCAATAGCATTTGATTTATATTTTGCGTTTACTAGGTTATGTTTATAAATGTACTTCCATAATAATATTAGCAGGATTTCATTTTGGTCTAAACAATATATAATATGTTTTGTATATCCCAAATTACGTGATTTCTTATCATCGACGAAATATGTTGGACGGTTAAAACTGTATTTTGATTATGCACGACCATGTGACACACGTTGAGCATTGTTGGATTTGACACAACACTAGAGCTTGTCATAATAAGTTCAAGAGATTCTCGTAGAGAACATGGTGCTACAATCGTAGACGATCATTTTCCATATTTTCACGTTGACAGTAATACAAAACGTACCGGAGCAACCCCAAATATCCGCTTTCACCATTTCTTGAAGTTGCCTTCATACGCTCATAGCCATGGAATAAAACGAAAGTGGCTATCACGTCAAGAAAGACAAGTTAACAATTGTTTTACCATATAACATGAATGAATCAATGTATCCAAGCAACAGACTACTGTGGCAGTGCAAGACACACATTCTTTCAAGATCAACACTTCAAGATCAACATGCGATGATCGGAGTAAAAACCTACCAACATAATTCCCAGTTTTTCTGAAACTGGCATCCAAACAACGAGAACCCCTCTGATATATAACAACATATGTCTGTTAAGCTGAATCCCTCTAGTTTCCGATGATTATCGACATGGTTTCCGTAGTGGGTTTTATCTTTAATCCAAAAGTTAACGAGTAACACAATTTTAAAGTACGGATCAAGAACACATACTAAACAAATGATAATATTATTCAATCTTTTTTCCTCTTTATTCATTATATATATTATCGTATTTATTGTTATGCTTTGGGTCAAAATTATCGTATTTAATTTTTAAATAATAAAATAAAGACTAGAAGGTAGATTAAAATTAAAATTTTAATAGATAAAAAATGAAACAAGTAGCAAGTAATTTGTAAGTAATTTGCAAATAACTCACAAGTAGCAAAATAGCAAGATTGTATAAGTAAAACACATTGATCCAGAGATTAAACCATACCGGTTTTTTAAAAATTTAGAAATCATTTAGATTTAAACCATCTATAAAGAGTAAACACCTTGCAACATATTTCGTGGGTAGTTTATTTAAGATTTATTTACCGAATTTGTTTAAGTTAAAACTTCACACACATCAAACCCCATGCTAACATAAAAATCACGTCTAGATCCTACTCTAATGGGTGAAGCCAAGATAACGGTCGAAGTAGAGTTGAATTAGCATTTCCCTCAAAAGGTGGTAGCTACAGACAAGAGAGACCATGTCTCTATGGTGGATATGAAAATATTAGAGAAGAAGCTAAATAAAGTTATTCATCATTAATTGTAAAAGTGTGTACATTGTTATTTATATACAAGTATAGAAATCTGTATACAGTTGTATCTACGTCTATATACATTGAGAAGGTAGTTACAAGAGTAGTTATCCTTTGTAGTACTCTGTTTCATACTCTGCATACTCTGATACTCCTCCTCATGATGAGCATGGGGCAAATAGAATTGACAAGCTCATATTGTCCCTTAGAGTCTGAAACTGTGTAGGGAACAGTGCTTTAGTCAAAATGTCTACAATCTGAGCATCTGTCCGTATATGTAGTAATTTCAAAACACCCTCATCAATATGATCCCGAGTAATGTGACAATCCATTTCCACATGTTTCATGTGTTCATGAAACACCGGGTTATGAGCAATGTGTATTGCTGCCGTATTGTCACAAAACAGAACTAAAGGAGAAGTTTCATCCACCTGAAAATCCTGTAACAAGCTTCTCAATCTTCTGTATAGAGAAGTTTCTGTATTCTGCTTCAGCTGAGGATGCAGAGACAATCTTCTGTTGCTTAGACTTCCATGAGATTAAAGAGTCACCAAGGAAGATGCAATAACCACTCACAGAACATCGAGTGTCCGGGCAAGCACCCCAATCAGCATCAGCAAAACCTTTCAACTGTAGTGTAGAAGTAGCTGAGAAAAGTAATCCTTGACCAATATTCCCTTTAATATACTGTAGAACCTTCAATAAAGCTTGATGATGAATATCACGAGGAGCTGCAGTGAACTTAGCTAACTTTTGAACTGCAAAACAAAGATCTGGCCGTGTGATCACCCAGCATCCATGTATCATTCAACAACTTCAATGCATATTTCCTTTGACAGACATAAATCCCTCATTCGATCTTGCTATTTCCAATCCCAAGAAATACTTCAAAGGCCCTAAATCACGAACTTTAAAATGGGACTTAAGCTGTGATTTAACCAACTCAGCAGTAGTGTCATCATTGCTAGCAACCACAATGTCATCTACGTAGACCAAGACAACCACAAAGGTATGCTGTGATGATTTAGTAAACAAAGTATGGTCATGACCTGTTTTTGTGAAGCCCATCTGTTGCAATGTGTCAGCAAATTTGATGTACCACTGCCGTGAAGCCTGTTTCAACCCATAGATTGACTTTAATAATCTGCAAACAGCTTGATCTGGAACTTTCTCCCCCTTAATAGCAGCATATCCAGGAGTTAACTTCATGTAGATTTCTTCTGTCAAGTCACCATTCAAAAATGCATTTAAAATATCAAGTTGATGCAAAGACCAGCCAAGAACTACAGCTACACCAAGTATCAACATCACAGAAGAGAGTTTTGCTATAGGAGCATAAGTGTCAATGTAGTCTAAGCCCTCTTTCTGTGTGTACCCTTTAGCAACTAAGCGAGCTCTGTGTCTTTCTATACTTCCATCAGCCAAATACTTAACCTTGTATACCCATTTACACCCTACTGTTTCTTTATTAGGTGGTAAAGAACATATATACCAAGTTTTAATATCCTCCATATTGGTAATTTCCTCTAACATAGCTCCATTCAAAGTACTAAATTTCTTTGCCTCTGTATAATAAGTAGGTTCAGGTTCTTTAGTGATGACATTGATGTAAACCTGATAGGGAAGAGACAAGAATGCATCAGTACTGAACTTGGAAATAGCATAAGGAGTAATCTCCTGTATTGAGTAGCGATGATAGTCTTGCAGATGACTTGGTCTCTTTATCTTCCTTTTACCAACATATCTATCTGAAACCACTACATCATAAGGAACCACTGCATCATGAGAAATAGAAGTCTTTGAATCAACTGTCTCAGTAATAGTGATATTGTGGTCCACCGACTCAATAGTACCAAATATATTGTCAATATCAGAAGATATATTCCTCTCTGTGAATGGAAATAAATCCTCATAGAAAACCACATTTCTGGATATGAAGACAGTTTGAGTTTCTAGGTCCAGAAGCTTATACCTTTTATATCCAGGAGGATAACCAATGAAAGCACATGCTTTAGCTCTGCGAGAGAACTTATTTATCTGTTTCACAGAAGTAGAGCAGTAACACAAGCAACCTAACACTATGAGATATGCAAAATCAGGGGTCTTATTTTTGAGCATTTCATATGGTGATTTGTTGGACAACAAAGGAGACGACGTCCTGTTGATAAGAAATGCAGCAGTCAAGACACAATCACTCTAATACGACGTTAGAATACCTGATTGAAACATAAGTGCCCTTGCAACATTCAGAAGGTGTTGGTGCTTTCTTTCTACCACTGAGTTCTGTTGTGGAGTCTTAGGACAAGAATGATAGCTCACAATGCCTTTTTCTCTGAAAAACTCAGTGAAGTTGAATTCTGGAGCATTATCAAATCTCAGTCCTTTGATAGTGACTTGATACTGATTGTGAATTATCTTGAAAAAATCTGGAAACACTGTTGTGGCCTCTGACTTATTTCTCATTAGATAAATCCATGTTGCTCTTGAGTGATCATCCACAATTGTCAAGAAATATTTGTAGCCATCATAAGAAATTTCAGCAAAAGGACCCCAAGTATCAATCTGAACCAAGTCAAACACTTTATTTGAAACATTTATGTGGGATACAAAGGATAAATGTTTCTGCTTTGCCAGATGACAAACTTTACAATGTGATTAACTCTTATTTTTACTCTCTGTAAAGAAATATAAGAGTTATCTGCTAAGACTTCCAACCTTTGATGACAAGGATGTCTCCTACGTTGGTGCCAAACTTCTGAGCTCATAGTACATGTAGAGACTGGTATGACAGACTGATGATGATCCATGATAGAGTTGACATTCAGTAGATACAAGCCATTCTGTTGATTACCTCTCCCAATCATCTGTTCCCTTGTAAGATCCTGAATTTCACAAACTTTACTATCAAACCAAACACCACAGGGAATAGTATTTGTCAATGCACTCACACTGAGCAAGTGAAACCGAAACTATGGGATATACATAATATTTGTTAATAGTAGCTTGTTATTCAGCAAAATGGTTCCCAATCCAACTATATTCACTGCTACTCCATTAGGTAAATCAACATGTGTATCATGTAAAGAGTGAAACTAAGTAAATAGAGTTTTATCTAGAGACACATGGTGTGTAGCTCCTATATTTATTACCCAATCATCTTTAATGAAAATATCATGTGAATTAGAATAAACATAGGAATGTTTCAATCCATCAATATAACAGAATATGGGAGGATAAGATTTACAAGAATCATGTGTAAAAACAAGAGATGTAGAAGTTTCAATCATGTTAATTACGGGTTGAACTATGCAATTTGGTGCAGATTGAAGCTTAGAGCTGAAGAAACTCACAATATGTTGCAACTGTTCTTTAGACAATTCATTCCCAATATCACTTGAATCATCTGTAACTTCTGTGGTAACCATATTTGTAGAAGCTGAAGACACATTAGATTTAGTCTTAAGATCCCATTTTGGATACCAATGAGGTGGATAACCATGTACTTTATAACATTTCTCTACTGTTTGTCCCGACTTGTTACAATGAGAACATATAGGTCTAGGCTTTCTTGTGTTCTTCTGATAACCATTCACAACCATGGTCTGATATGAATCAGAATTTGTAGAAGACTGAATACTAAAAGCAGAAGGGTTTTGAAATATCTTATACTTAACCCTCTGAATTTCATCTTCATCCAGCATATTGTAGATGTCAGATAAGCTTGTACGAGGTCTAGTATTCAATATGGTGCTCCTTATTGACGTAAATTCATCATTCAAATCCATTGGAAACTGTACTATCTTGCTAGTTTCCTGATCGGCTAATAGTATCTTTATCTTTGGACTATCACCATCATCAGCCACAATAGTTGGTTTAGTACTAGCTAATTGTTCCCACAAGGTGACTTTAGCCGTGTAATAAGATGCCAAGTCCATAGAGCCTTGCTTTAAGAGAACAATTTCTGACTCCAATCTATAGATCATAAATAGATTGGTCTTGTGAAAGCGTTTAGTTAGATCTTTCTAAATCTCATGAGCATCTTGAAAGTAAAGAATACTTGCATAGATTTGCTTTGAAACAACATTCAAAATCCATGACTTGACCATACTATTGCAACGACACCAAATATGATATAGAGAATCATTCACATCTGGCCTATGCAAAGTTCCATCAACAAATCTAAGCTTGTTCTTGGCTTCAACACTCAAAGTCATTGATATTATCCAGGTGTTAGAGTTATCTCCGTTCAAGATTTCAGAGACTATAGCCATACCTGGATGATCTCTGGAATGAAGATGGTAGGGACTATAAACGCTAAGTTTGGAGCGTAGTAAGATCAATTATGTACTTCGGGACCAGAAGTACGATGAACTGGAGCAGTCGGAGTTCTCTCATTATCTTTGGGACCAGAAGATGAACGCCGGTGTTCCATTGAAGCTTCTCCGGGACCAGAAGATGAATCTAACACCGTCCGACGACCTCTAGCTCTTTTCTTGGGCATTTCTGAACATAATCAAGAAATTGAACAATAGAAATGGAGTGATTCGATCGGAAAGAAAGATTGATCGGAAGAATCTGATTAATCATAGATGAAAATGAAGAGAGATTGAGCAAAATCAAATGAAAACAGAGTCGAGCAAGCAATATCAATGCTCTGATACCATATTAGAGAAGAAGCTAAATAAAGTTGTTCTTCATTAATTGTAAAAGTGTGTACATTGTTGTTTATATACAAGTATAGAAATCTGTATACAGCTGTATCTACGTCTATATACATTGAGAAGGTAGTTACAAGAGTAGTTATCCTCTGTAGCACTCTGTTTCATACTCTGCATACTCTGATAAAAAAACTCTTGGATTCCGTCCAAGTGTGTTGGTTGTGGCCAACTAGGGCACAAGCAATCCAGATGCTTGATTACTCTTCAAAACAGAGGAGCTAAGCAAGTAGAAATCTCTATACCTCCAAAGACAGTAGATGCTCCGATGCTGGTAAAACAACATAAGATTTAGCTCCACTAGAAGCTACAATCATTTCTTCTACCATCTCAGATTTAGCTAATAATATCAATGTTGAGAGTGTCCAAACTTTGGATATAATGCTAGCTACCAACGTGGTAGTTACTCCCATTAGAATTGACACAAATGAAGCAGCTGAGGCTACAATAATTGGAGTAGATAAGGTAGCTATCACAATAGAAGGAAACATCATTAATGAGGTCATCTCTACTTTCACATAAGTGAATCCCTTTGCAGAAAATCTTTTCATCAATTTCTCGACCTTAAAATCACCGAACGTACCACATGTATTCCTATAGTTTTTGAAGCTAAAAATGCAGGTTTGGTTTGTTTGAACCCCATGATGTTTTTGCTTCAAAATTTGATTCTTCTGATGATATGGATTCGTTCATGTCAATCTAAAGAACCTTCAAGTCCAGCTCTGGAGCTATCTAAGGTGGTCGTGGTAACAAAGGGGGACGAGGAAAAGGTGGACGATTATATATATTCAGAAGTCTCCGAGGGAAGGTTCATTAATAAACCAAACTTATATCTATATATATATATATATAAGCATTTCATGCATCACAGACTCACAGTGCAACCTTTTTACTTAGATCAAGACAATTGTCTTTCTACAACTTAATGCGTCCGCCACCAAATAAGTTTTTCCCAAATCAATAATTTTTTTATCTCTATCTACTCCACAATTAATTAGATATTTGTTAAAATTTAGATTTTGGCTTGGATATCTAATCACTAAAAAAACTAAAAATAATGAAAATATTATAAAAAATCAAAATTCAGCCAGAACAAAATTGCACTACATCACCAAAGATTTTTTTTTCCCTTACAAATTCATTAAAAATTATGTAAATATTTTTTTATAATTAAATAGAAGTTGATGTTATCGGTGATCCTTTCTCTCTCTTCTTTCTCGTATTTTTCAGAGAGGAAATGTGATTTCTGGTTCACCGTAAACCTAGCCCCACCGCCGGTTTTTTCCTCTCCTTTCTTTTCTTCTGTTCTTATTTTCTCTTTTTCTTCTTTCACTCCTCTCCCCTTCGTGTCTGGTGGTTGGGCTTAAAAAAACTAATCTTGGGAGCATTCAGCCATCGTTCACTCACAGAATATTCGTGGCGGTTGGGTCTCGTTGCTTGAGTCCAAAGCCATCACTATCTTCTTCGGCATTCTTCTACCTCTGTGATGAGTTGGTTGGTGATTTCGGTTCCGGTGAGCCCGTTTCTTCTTCAGATCCGGATGAGAACCGCTCATGCCGCCTCATCGTCACCTTTTGAATCTCGTAAGTCGGGAGTATTGCCACACTTAGCCTCGTGGTTCCATGTGTGTAGTGCAGAAGAATCGCGAATACAACGTGGCGTGTTTTTAGCCTTAGGGTGTTGATAACACTCATATTTACATGTCTTTATGCATTCTTATAGGATAGTTTCATACGATATAACTAGCATTTAGGATTAGTTTTGGTGCATTTGCATGAGCTTATGTGTTTATAGGTATTTGGAGAAAATCATGCACTTTTAGAGTATTTTGGAGCCACATGGAGCCATAGAGATTTTGGAGCTACTTGCTTGGGCCAAGAACATCATGGAAAAACATCTCAAAAGCCTCACAAAGGAAACAGCGGCCCTAGCATCGACCAAGAGTGGTCGACAGGCAGCATCGACAGAAAGTGGTCGACAGGCAGCATCGACAGGCATCATCTGCGCCTAACCCGAACTTGAAGCCAAAGACGAAGACCATCGATGCAAACATCGAAAACTCCTGGTCGATGCTGTCCTTGGAGCCAGAACATTGACCCAGAGCATCGACCCTAGCTGGTTTATGCAATTTACTTTCTGTTATCTACTTTACGCAATTTATTTTCACTAATTTAATTATTGCTTATTTATTTTATGCATTTTAGATAATAGAATTAAAACTCCCAAACCTTTATAACTCACTTAGATTAGATTCATCCCTAAAATCTGTGCGTAGTTATTCTTAGTCTCTGTGGATCGATCCCGTTTGTACTACAATTGCATTGATTGTGCACTTGCGGTCACATCGGATTAAACTCTCGAGAAAACTCGGGTGAAACCTGGTGAGAAGAGGTGAAACGAATCCTCCCTCGCACCAAGTTTTTGGCACCGTTGTCGGAGACTGTAGCAATAGCCATAGAGATTTGGTCTAAATCTGAGACTAGGTTTCTTTTTATTTAATTTTTGTTTTTGAGTTTTTCAGAACATAAGAGTTGACAAATGCTTAGAATGGGCAAGTTGATGGACTGGATGGACGAAGAATGGATGCATGGTACAAAGCCCGTCGAGTAAAAGCATCGACCATACCATGTCGATGCTCTGCCCATCGACCCTCTCCATCGAGCATAAGTGATCGATGCTCCTCCAGAAACAAACCATCGAGTTGACCATCGACCAGGGTCGACGCCGAGCTAGAGCCTTCATACAGATCAGACGTAGCCAATGTCTTTCCAAGAGTAATCACCGGATATTCACATCGAGCAGAAGGGACCGATGCACTCTCAGAAAACACCATCGATGGCTTGCATCGATCATACCAGACTGATGCATTGTTAAAACATACCGAGATCATTCCTTCAATTTTAAAATGTCCACATGACGACATCCTTGAAGGCATAGGACACGATTATGAGCCGCCCAAAAGCTGCAACATCATCACCAACGTGGACTTCCACATACTTGACATGAAAGCGGATGATGGTTTTCAAACCATCCTTGGAGGCCCGTTCCTTGTCACTGTTGAAACAAAGATAGATTGGCATAATCAAAGAGTCCCGTTCACATTGATGAACAAAGACGAGCTCTATAATGTGATCCCGATTGATAGACCTCCACCAAAGCCTCCACCAAAACCACCGCCAGCATATTTCGTAAGACCGTCGAGCTAACGATGTTAAAAAAAAAAAACCATTCCATCCTTTTTATTATTTTCATCTTCGGTTTGTTCTTCTATCTCTCGTTATTCTGTTTTAAGTTTCATTACATTTACACCGTTAAGAAAAATGAAAATAAAACAAAGACTTGCAACCGTGGGAGCTACCAACACATTCGGTAACATCTGTCAAGCTCATCGACGTTAAACGAGCGCACTTGAGAGACATTCTCATGTTATCTTAGTAGAACTAACACAACACTTCTTCCTTCTTGCATATTTTTAGTCTTGTAATATCTTACAGATAAGTCAAGGGCCAAACAAAGAATTTCGAGGAGGAAACAAGGGGGGGGGGCCTACGTGACCATCGACTAGAGGTGGTCGATGCTACCTTAGAACGTGAGGAGCCAACACGAACGTCGACCGAGAACAGTCGACACTGGACAAAAAACAGAGCATCGACCAAAACATCGACCGTAAGGGGTCGATGCTCTTCGGTTTAGGGACAAAATTGATTTTGCTTAGGTTCAATTCGGTTAAGGTAAGTAATTTGACACGGTTTAGTCCTTTATAAACAAAAAAATCGATCCAGCCTTCTTCCTCCTTCTCAAAATCAATTTTTATACTCCATTAAAGCTCTCTCAAAACTCTTTCACTCCCCCTTTGCTCCCACTACTCAATCTTGATTTATTTGTGAAGATTAGCTAATTTCTACTCTAGATTACTCTCCTACCACTCCCTTAATCTCCTCTTCAACTCAAGGTATGATCTCTAAATTCTCATATTCTCCATAGTTGTAAAAGCTTGATTTTATGAAAAATTATGGATAGATTAGCTTGGAAATCATGGGTTTTGCTAGATTATGATAGGAAAGTTGGAATTAGAGGTAAATTTTAGTATAAGTTGAGGAATTTAGGTTGATTCGTAGTTAGGATTCTTAATTGGGATTAAGAAATTATTTTTGGGGAAAATAAAAAATTATAATTTTAATGATAAATTGAAATTGGTATTGTATTATTGGGCAATTAGATTAGTAATTAAGTAGACAAATATTTAGTTCTAAATTTTCTAAATAATATTAATGTCATTTATTGTTAAAATAATTGTGTTGTTACTTTAATGGGAGTTTTTGAATATGATTGATTTATTGGATGTGGTATCATGGTATTAAGCAATTAAGATAGTGTTAGAAAATTTATTTAAGTTTAGTTTTGCTTAACACCATGGGCTAAATAATGGTAATTTGAGTATTAGGTTTGCTAATTTTGCAAATATAAAATGAAAAAATCGAAAGCTCCACGGCCTAATTCACCTCCACCGCGACCCCGAACAACATGTTCTCAGTCTATGCGAGAGTCTACTAAAAAAGCTCGAGGAATGCAAATAGTTAGCAGCTCACGCGCTCGCGATGAACCAATCGGCGACCACGACTCACCAATATTGGGTCGAAACAAAGAGGAGAGAAAGAAGTTGCGAACTCTGAAGTTCACTCAAACTCGGTTTCCAGATTTCGAGCTACTTGGAGAGATGGGTATTTATGACGATGTGGAGTTGATATTTCAGAACATGGGGCTTGGTAACTTTTTCAAGATGAGAAACGTGGCCTACAAGAAGCAGACATGTGATTTCTTAGCAACAACGAGGGTTGAGTTGGGAGAAAACGATGGCAACTCGTTGGGTTCTATAATCTTTTTTCCATGGGAATGAGGAGAAAGAGATCACATTTGAGGAGCTCAATGACTTGTATGGTTTTCCAGCGGGGGACAAAACAGAAGCTCGATTGTCTCAGAGACAAGAAAATGCAGTTTGGAACACCACAGCGAGCGGTCAGTTTAGATCGGGAGAGTCTAAGGCGTCATTGATCGACAATCTTGCTATTCGCTATGCACAGAAGGTGTTATCACAAACATTTTTCCCTAGAGCTGAGATGGAGAATATGTAGAGGGAGGATAGCTTTACTCACTCAGGGGATCAGAGACTTGATAGTAGCATACAGCGATGAGACTTATCGAGAAGGGATTCCCGAGCAGCTTTATCTTGCCGTTGTTTTTGCCCAAAGCTTGGTTAGCTATGGGAAAGTGGCGCGTCAGACAAGGATGTCTAACTTCACAATGAGTATCGGTGGAGTGATTACACCCATTTTGCTACATTGCGAGGTCCTTTGTGGTGACATAGACGATCCGATACTAAGCATAGATGCAGGTTATCTTTCTGATAGCAAGATATTGATGGGTCGCCTTGAAGATAAGTTCATCTACAGATTCCGTGAATCCACCATCAGAGGATCAGAATGCAAGGTCCTGCTACCAAACTGAGACATCACCACAGGTTATCTTTCATGCCTGGTCCAGAGTGGGATTTCAACGCAGCTGCTCACCCTCCTGTTTACACCACCTGCACACACCCTTCCGCCACAAGAGCAAGTAGCAGTCGCGATACATCAGTCACTTATGGGAGTGAGAGATAATATTTTGAGACTTATGACGGACCTATCTCTTCCAAGGCATGTCGCCACTCTCATGAGAACATTCGTTTTCTACAGAGATGGAACAAATGGCAAGACAAGAAGATTCATAAACTAGTGGATGGGATGAAGAGTATGAAGATTGAGATTAAGAATCTCAAGAAGAAGATTGCTGGATCGAGTAGCCACACAGAAGAAGAGGAGTCACAGACCGTAGCTGACTCGGACAATGACATGCCAGTAGCACCGCATCGCCATTCCGTCAATGACATGGCTAGTTCTTCTCGGGCCCCTCTGGACGCACCACGAGCATCATCATATGAAGCACGCCGACGAGGTAAACGTTGTGCCACGCGTTCTCCTTCAGCCAGTTCGAGCAACCCTCCCATGTCATTCAGCACCTCCGAATCTATTGATTTTTAGTAAGACATATCTTTTATTTTTCTTTTATTTTTCTTTTATTTTTAATTTCCGTTTATTTTCTCTTTCAATGTATTGTTTACAATGTTTTTCTTTTTGATTTATCTTCACCGAGACGGTGAAAAATAAGTCTGGGGGAGGCATCGTAAATTTCTAACCTTTTCATGTTATATTTTGATTTTATTTTGATGTATTCTTCTTCTAATATTTTTTCTATGCATTTAGGAACTAAAAACTGTTGTACTCTTTTTCCCTTAGTCACGGTTCAATAACTCGTGGCAAGGTTTTTAATGAGGCAACAATTATTGAATTTTACTATTATGTTATCTATACTAATATTTTTTATGCTTTTCTGAGAATTAGCAAATAGTTTCAAGCAGAAAAATTAGAAAACCCATAAGTGGATCAACAAACCCTAAAAAAGACAATTCCCTCGGAGACTTCGTCGACTCAAAGTTGACTCTTCACCTTAATGAATATGAACCTTCTCGATTTGGGGCTTGAGATACATTGGATGTGATACCTCTATGAGACACTGCAAGACACGTCTAAGTAAGTGCAATTTCCCTCTTCCTTCCCTTCAATAATTAGAGAAAAGAATATAGGTATTAAGGAAGTGAAGCGGGTGTTGGAAGCTACCATTTTTAATATTCGCATCTCATGGAAACCTGTCTTAAGGAAAGTAAAGAGTTGAAAAGAAAAAGGCGATCGATAAAAAAAAAATGATACCCTAGAAAAGTAGGGAAAAATCGATTGCCCTTGAAGTGAGAAAATGAAGAGGAAAGTTTCTGACTTGGCGATTCATGAGTGGACAACTTCATTTTCGTCGAGCACTCTCCAGAAACCTAAAGGCACGACTTAGCTTCCTCCTACAGCCCTAATACTATATAAACACATGTTCCCTCGTTGTAAACTCCTCTCTCTCCCTCTTGGCCCCTTCTTGGCCACTTTTGAGAGTCACCACTTATGTTTTTATTAAAGTTCTTCCTCTTGTTCTTACTGTTTTATTTTAATTACTGCTTTTGTTTATTGTTTATCATGTCTTCCTACTCATATCCTATCATCACCCTCGGAGGTATGATTGAGTAGATCCTTTAGATCTCTGGGGTAGAGATCGATGATAGGATTTATGTTATAGGATTTTATATGTTTGTTGTTCTTGACCGATATAGGTACTCTAATATTCACTCTTAATGCTAAGTTATGTCATATGGGATGTGCTTAAGGTTATAACCGAACCAGTAGGAAAGGTTATTCGAATAGAAGCCCTTAGCAGCACGAGAGTGGGTTAAAACTTCATATCTGAATATAAAAGAGTATTAGTTATGGTCGAGTTTATTGTTTGGTAGAGTTAATCATCGTTATCTACCAAGCTTGGGGATTTAAAACCAAACGCTTCACCACGAGAGTGGGTTGGTTTCGAAATAGATTTATCAATTACTCAGATACCGAAAACACAGCGCTTTTGATTGACATTCCAACGGCCACAAAGAGCCTATTACCGACTAAAGCACCACGCAGAGTGAACTAGTTTATAATCGATATCACTAAATTGACAAATACAAACTTATTAGGTAGAACATGAATCCGAAATATAGACTCTTTGAAATCAGTCTCATACACCTTAGTGATTAATTGTTAATTTATTATTTAAAATTATTTAAATTAAGTTATTTTATATTTTTTGTTATTTAATTGATGCAATTTTATTTATGCAATTTACTTTATACAATTTACTTTTTGTTATCTATTTACGCAATTTATTTTCAGTAATTTAATTATTGTTTTATGTATTTTAGATATGCGTCCCGTTGCTGTTGGGCTTCGGCCCTTCCAAATCCTTCCAAATCTGCATGGACTTAAGCCCTTAGAGTTGGGGAAAAGAAAAAAAAAAGCTGATGATAACGGAAAAGAATATTTTACCCAGCCGGACCAAATAGTCCATGGCCCAAAAAGCCAATTTCATATCTAGCTGCACCTGATGATACTAACAAAACCCATTGCTCAAGAAAACAACTAAAAAAATGTTGATAAATTAAATTGCCTTGTGTCAAATTTTGAGATCTGTAGAAGATGAGCGACGGAGACGACGCGGCTAGACGCCGTACTGCGGCGGTGACTGAGTACCGGAAGAAGCTCCTTCATCACAAGGAGCTCGAATCCCGTGTCCGCACAGGTTCGATTTCCAAAATCATTCTCATTCTCTTCTTTTGTTTTCTGGGCTTAGTTTGAAAGGTTTTGGGTGAAATCGAATCTAGGGTTCGTTCCTACTCTTTGTTCTCATTCGAAATCTTGAGAATTTATTCTGCTTTAATAGTGACTCGATTTTAGGGGTTTTGGAGTTCCGAATTGAATTGATTCCACCGTTTCTTCACTTGATTTGTGAATTTGAAGTCGATCTCATGCTTAATTGAGTTTGTGATAGTTCAGTTGAGATTCTATAAACTGGGCTTTGCTTGCGGCTATGCAGCTAGGGAAAATTTAAGAGCAGCTAAAAAGGAATTCAACAAAACTGAGGATGATTTGAAGTCTCTTCAAAGCGTTGGTCAGATTATCGGAGAAGTATTACGTCCTCTTGATAATGAGCGATGTAATTTCCTGTCTCTACCTTTGCTTTTGATCCAACACTCCATTCTATTAGTGTTGCTTTGTGTGCTATTATCTAAAGGTGGAATTTTTCTATGCTTTTTGTAATTTTAGTGATTGTTAAGGCAAGCAGCGGTCCTCGTTATGTGGTGGGTTGTCGTAGCAAGGTGGACAAGGAAAAGCTGACCTCAGGAACTCGAGTTGTCCTGGATATGACTACGCTAACAATTATGAGAGCCCTTCCCCGTGAAGTATGCTTGATTTTGGCATTGCTTATTTTATATTCTCTTAAAGAGTGTATTTTGTACTGGCTTTAACATGGTAGTATCCTTTTGATGATAGGTCGATCCTGTTGTTTATAACATGTTGCATGAAGATCCAGGCAACATTAGTTACTCGGCAGTGGGTGGTTTAGGTGATCAGATCAGAGAACTTAGGGAATCTATTGAGCTGCCTCTCATGAATCCTGAACTTTTCCTCAGAGTAGGGATTAAACCTCCTAAGGTACATATTCTCTCTCCGCTCTTTTCTTTAGTTATCACAAACTCCCATGCTTTTTTGGTTTCCCTTTTCTTGTGGTAACCTGTATGAATGGCCTAAAAAATTGAAACGCACTTCAAATCCATTAATGCTAATTTTCTTTCCTCTCATTCCAGGGTGTCCTTCTGTATGGACCTCCGGGTACTGGAAAAACTTTACTAGCAAGGGCTATTGCCAGCAACATCGACGCCAACTTCTTGAAGGTTTGATTTTGTTGTTGAAGGTTTTGTTTGGTGTTCAATCTTCTTATGCCTTATCTGTGCTAAATAAGCTCTTTTTTTGCCTTTATGTTTAGGTTGTATCAAGTGCAATCATAGACAAATACATTGGAGAAAGTGCTAGGTTGATTCGAGAAATGTTTAACTATGCTCGTGAACACCAGGTAGAATACCATCTTTTTCCTCGTCTTATACCTTGATATGCCTTATATTGAAGTTCATGAATTTTCTATTAACTCTCCTTCTTCGGGGCCAGCCTTGTATCATTTTCATGGATGAAATCGATGCTATTGGTGGCCGCCGTTTTAGTGAAGGAACTAGTGCTGATCGTGAAATTCAAAGAACACTTATGGAGTTACTCAACCAGCTTGATGGGTTTGACCAACTTGGAAAGGTATGACCTATAGTTTTAGATAAGTACTCGTTCATAAAACTGTGTATTGAAGTTATTTCACGAGCTGAGGTGTGAAACATATTGGGGTACCTATAGTTGAAAGTGTTTAGGCTTTCTAACTTATGTTTCACACAAGTGGTTATAATATGAAATCATTACGAGTGTTCGTAACTTGCATGAAATTTATTTGTCCCCCCAAAATTAATTGTACAATGGAATATCCTCTGATACTTGGGAGATAATATTATTAGGTGAAAATGATAATGGCCACCAACAGGCCGGATGTTCTTGATCCAGCACTTCTCCGTCCGGGTAGGTTAGATAGAAAGATTGAGATCCCGTTGCCAAACGAACAATCAAGAATGGAAATTCTCAAGATCCACGCATCTGGTATTGCCAAACATGGAGAAATAGATTATGAGGCTATCGTGAAACTTGGAGAGGTTTGTTTCTGTTTCTTATATTCACACTGCGTTGTAAAATTTTGCCTTTGCTATAGATAATAGATCCCACTGATTGTTGATCTAAATCAAAATCCATAGGGTTTCAATGGTGCCGATCTGCGTAACATATGCACTGAAGCTGGAATGTTTGCAATCAGAGCGGAGCGCGACTATGTAATCCATGAAGACTTCATGAAGGTAGAAACAAAAATAAATGCTCTGCATTTTTACATATTTATTTGTACCCAAACTTTTCTGCTTATCAAATTGTCGGTTGTACAGGCGGTGAGAAAGCTGAGCGAGGCCAAGAAACTTGAGTCGAGCTCTCACTACAACGCAGATTTCGGGAAAGAGTAAGAAAAGAACAAGCTCAGAGAAGAACAAGCTGGGGGGCGCAGTGAAAAAACTCTGTTGTTCACTTTGAAAACAAGCTAATGATTCTGTTTCAGTTTCTCAATGTTTTGTTTCGAGGTTTTTAGTATACACAAAAATTCTTGCTTTAGTGATGACAACAATTCTATGTTTATGCATCCTATATCTTAAATATGATTCAAAATCTCAAGAGTCGTTTGAATCATCTTTCGGCGCCACAAGTTCTTCTTGCCTATCTCAAGTTGCAAAGTCTCACACAACTTCTCAGATACGAGTGTTATGAAGCTACGAACTTGTGTTTATATGTTTGAGTACTCGTATAGCGTGTCAAACCATTTCTTAGTTCCGTATCAGAACCGTCTCACCATGATCTGCATCCGTATTCTTTATACTGGACCTTGGAACGTTCCAAACATTGTCAGACTTGTGACACAGAAATTCGTAATCCCTTAAGTTGTATAATTTGTGACTATGCTTTATGCAAGAGATGCGCTACTTTACCAAACAAGGTAAACCATAGGTGCGATGATTATTTTCTATCATTATGTCAAGGTGCTGGAAACTCGAAGGGTGACTTGTGGTGTGATGTTTGTTACTAGTGATGAGTGTGGGGTGAGTCTCCTCTCCATGTAAACTGTGTACATGGAGATTTATATTATATGAAGCTAGGACACATATGTCCCGGTGTTGAATTACTTGCCAAAAATGGTGTTACTCGACCTTTAGTTTTACTCTTTTTTTTTTTTTTTAATTGAAGTTTATATCTCTTAGGTACATCCTATGCTAAATTATTTCATATAATTTATATCTTTTAGAATCGAGCCTACGAATATATGCTTTGTTTTTGATATGAATATTCACAACTTTCTTTTCAAATCGAATTTGTCAATGGAAAAAGAAAAAGCATATAGTATCTTTTGTTTCTGAATTTATTCTCAAATTAAGTTAAAATATCAAGTGCAAATAATATGAAAAGAGAAACATAAATGTAAAAAGAAAAAGCATATAGTATCTTTTTCTGAATTTATTTAGACTATTAGAAATTAAGTTACAATATGAAGTGCAAATAATATGAAAAGAGAAGCATAAATGTTGAAAAGAAAATAATAATAATAACTTTTTCCCTACTACTACAGAGTAGCAAACTCATCATCCTTGTTATTTAGGCTTCTTAAGAACACAGGCACCACCTTTGCATGAACCTTTTTTGGAAGATGGCTTCGTGAAACAACTAAAAAGCTTCGAGAAGAAACCCATCTTTCTTGAAATCTGAAAACAATATTGGGGCCAATAGATTTTTTTAAGGATCTCTACGTGCTATGTACCTCTATTAGACTACTTGCATACCCATACATATATATATATATATATATAACAACATTTCCATAAATTACTTGGTAATAAAGTTTCTTTTTGTATTAAATTTATTGGGCGATCTAAAGAGATCGACCAAAAACAAGATCGAACGGTTGAGATGACTAAGCGAGATTATGAAAATCATGAAAATATGATTATAGAAGAATTAAGAAGGATCCAAGAGAATGTCAATATGTTAACTTAAGAAGTTTACCATTATTTCTAAATTTATAATTTACATTTATATTTATCTTAGATTAGGAAACTTAGGTTGATCATATCTTTACCTATGTTAACATATTAATTAACTTTCTTCCGGATTCTTCTTGATTTTTCTATAATCACATCTTCATAATGTTCATAATCTTAGTCATCTCGACCGTTCGAATTTAGTTTCAGTCAATCTCATCGATCTCCCAATAAAATGTTGTTTGTACTTAAAAATGTGTTATGTGACATAATCTAAGATTAATTACTATATGGCACACCTAAATGTACGTAATAATGCTGTTATACTTAAAAGGCATGTCATATACAATCTAGTAGATATAAAGGTAACTGAATAAAATAAAATTTCAATGAATATAATTTCTATAATCAATATTATAGTATAAAACAATAATATAGAGCGTGACTTGTATACGTTTGTTATGATTATGACTTGCATACGTTGATTGCTTCAAACAGAGTTGGGTTATTGTCTTATTGACGTCTTAAATTCTAAGAAAACATAACGACTTACCTTAGATGGTTATTGACGAAATCTTGACCCTAGAACTTAAATGTACGAAATCTATTTATATGGTTTTCTTATCTTCAATATGACATTATAATTTTTGAATAATTATAACTTTTTCACAATAAAAAAAACCTTGGATTTTATAGAAATTGAAATTTCAGGATCTCTTTCCAATTGATAGAACTTTCATGTTTTGGATGTTACACGAACACTATCATACCCTTATACTTATTTCAATTATGTCTTTGCAAAACTCAAGACAAACAGCTAATCTAGTAACATATAATCAGGTTTGGATATATCATATACTAATAAATTTGATACCATGATAAATTTGATGATACCATGATAAATTTGATGAGAGTAAGAACACAAAAGTGTTTAGGAAGAATTATTATTAGACTCTCATGGGAATAAAGTTACAAGATACATTCTCTTATATAGAGATTGAATAGACTTAAGTTTCCTAAATTAAGATAAAGATAAATGTAAATAATATTTATAGGAAAAATGTAAATATTCTTAAACTAATATATTGCCAAATATCATAATCTTCTAGATTCTTCTCAATTTTCATGATTTCCATAATCTTGGACAATCATCTCGACCGTCGATCTTGGTACATCTCCGGTTCTCTTCCAATACCCTCCGGCAAGCTCATATGTGGTAACACGTATGAGATTGGACATGTCTTCAAGATAACGGCGTTATACCCGGCCGTCAGGTCATCTTAGTGGCATTTATACCCAGCCGTAGGGTTCATCATCGATATTATACCCTGTCGTAGGGTTAATTCAAGAAAATATAGCACCCGGATTATCGTTGAATGATAGATCGTAGGGTGAAATTGTCTTGTGTTTCGGTTCCGTGTTTTGAGTCGTGATTGACATCTTGAACAAGGATGAGCGAAACGGCAAGAAGAAAACTCTGTTTTCGTGAATGAAAAACAGAGATGATAACAAGACTTAAGAAGAGAAAATCTTGTTCTAGGTCAAAGAAAAGATTGAAAGAAAATAGAGAAGACGATAGAATTTAGGAATCAAAGGTGGAATGAACCTCGCTCTGATACCATGATAAATTTGATGAGAGTATATTCCTAAACTAAGATATTGCCAAATATCATAATCTTCTAGATTCTTCTCAATCTTCATGATTTCCATAATCTTGGACAATCATCTCGACCGTCGATCTTGGTACATCTTCGGTTCTCTTTCAATACCCTCCGGCAAGCTCATATGTGGTAACACGTATGAGATTGGACATGTCTTCAAGATAACGCGTTATACCCGGCCGTCAGGTCATCTTCGTGGCATTTATACCCAGCCGTAGGGTTCATCATCGACATTTATACCCTGTCGTAAGGTTAATTCATGAAAATATTATAGCACCCGGATTATCGTTGAATGATAGATCGTAGGGTGAAATTGTCTTGTGTTTCGGTTCCGTGTTTTGAGTCGTGATTGACATCTTTGAACAAGGATGAGCGAAACGGCAAGAAAAAAAACTCTGTTTTCGTGAATGAAAAACAAAACAGAGATGATAACAAGACTTAAGAAGAGAAAATCTTGTTCTAGGTCAAAGAAAAGATTGAAAGAAAATAGAGAAAACGATAGAATTTAGGAATCAAAGGTGGAAAGAACCTCGTTCTGATACCATGATAAATTTGATGAGAGTAAGAATACAAAAGTGTTTAGGAAGAATTATTATTAGACTCTCATGGGAATAAAAGTGCAAGATACATTCTCTTATATAGAGATTGAATAGACTTAAGTTTCTTAAATTAAGATAAAGATAAATGTAAATAATACTTATAGGAAAAATGTAAATATTCCTAAACTAAGATATTGTCAAATATCATAATCTTCTACATTCTTCTCAATCTTCATGATTTCCATAATCTTGGACAATCATCTCGACCGTCGATCTTGGTACATCTCCGGTTCTCTTCCAACTTAGTACATCTCCGGTTCTCTTCCAATATATACATTATTGTTTTAAAATATTTTAGTTTCTTTAGTATCGATACTACTACAAATGATCAATTTAACTTTTACGACTAGCTAATCATTCCAGTAGCTTTTTATAGTGAGTAATTGTATGGACAACTTTATAACCGATAGTTCTACATGCACCACAAAATCTACAATAGATGGTTCTCCGTGCGTCGTGCTCAAGATAGACAGTTTTACACTTTGATAGACTGGACCACGATGAACGTTTTTGACTTTTTGTCAATTTTCTATTGACAAACATATATTTTTTTTTGTTAATACATTTTAATAACATAGATAAATGACTATTTAAAAAAAAAAACAAAAATAATTGGATTGAATCAAATTTTGTATATCTCTATCTAGGTAGACTTTTTCTTTGACTTTGGCTTCTTAAAAAGTTTATATCTCATCATCCCGAAGATTTTATAGAACCAAAATATGCTCACAAGTTGTAATCCTGATCCCATTGCCTGTAAGAAAAGAACACAACATACCATTAGAATATCATATTCAAATTAAAAAAAAAATATGACATACTGAGAGATTATAGTTGTGTTAGAAAAAAGGGAGAAATTGATCAAATCAATATAGTTGTGTTTAAGGGAGAAATTGATGAAATCAAAATATGTAACTAAAGTAAAGACCAAAACGAAATATGGTCATCTATAAAAAATAAAGGTATATTGATTTTGTTTTTGATAAATCTATTTTTTGTTTTTGATAAAAACAATTAATAACAATTTGCTGGTGGGTGGGAAAGGTCCACAAACAATTAAAATACCTTGATGAAGATGGGATTATCAGCTGATAGACTGACGTAAACGAGAAAAGGTCCACAAACAATTCTCGCCAATGTGAATATAGTGGCAAAACACACCTATCATCAGTTAAATATAAAGCAGGTCGGTGCTTAGGTTTTTAGAAGGTTTATACAAAATAAAATAAATTCTACTTTTATTTAATTGCTAAGAAACAAAAGACAATAACGCTACAAACCAGAGAAGTATATTTGGGTTTTACAGGAGGACCTTAACTAAGAAATCTTCAATGCCATATTTTTAACAGTTGCAATTGAAACTTATCCATCCAATGAAATTAAACCATAATGTAATTAGACTACTATAAACGTTTTAAGTGACAAAAATACTCGGTTATTCAATAAAATATTAGTGTAGGTTTTGACTTATGAATACTAAAGAAAAAAAAATGACCCCCACTTAAAATATTAATTTGAACTAGTTTAATTTAGTAGTTCTAATGATTGTGTATATGTATTTGACTTTCTAAAATAATACAATCGTTTGGTTTGTAGTCAACTACGAATTGACGATGGATTAAAGACTAAATTAACATGTTTTACACTCACATCGGCGGCTAGATTGAGGCTGGTGTCTCTGTATCCAATCTCTTTGAGAATCTCCCTGAGGTGGAAAAAAGGACTCGATATCTCTGCCACCCAGAGTGTAGCCACGATCTCAGATCCAGACTTCAAAACAAGAAAAGATTACCAAAATTTAATAACCCAAAATCTCATATATATCTAGTAGTAACCATTAATTTAAAGAAAAAAATAATAATAATACCTTTTGGTAGGCAAGTCCAGCTATAAAACCAAGAATGCTAACAAAATGATGAACCGCATTATCAATGCTGAACACTTGATCGAACTGACAGCATATGAGATCGTAGATCATGTACGACAATGAAAACGCCATCACGTCCATCTGCTTGTGTGTGTTTTTTTTAATCTCAGTTTGGTTACTATGTGCAAAAAGAATGATTATATATAATTAAGATAATTTGATAAGGTGATTAAGAAGAACCTGTTTGTGAGATGGCTTAGAAGCAAGGGGACAAACAGGGCAAGACCAATCTTGAACAGAGAGAGTTGCTAAAGTGACAGCGATTGTGGCGTGAGCCGTGGAGAGAAGACGGTTGCTGAAGCTGAATGAGTAGTTTGAGAAGATTCTCCGGGTGAGAATGAAGGCAACACCCCATGAGATTACTCCAAATACTATTATCTTAATTGATCTTACTTGTTCGTCCTCCATATGATTGACCTCCTTTTTCTCCAATCCAAGACAAAATTATGCTTGTGATGACAAGAGAGATAGAGAGGAATAAAAAGGTTTCAGTGCTGTTAATAGGCTGACATTATTGGTGTGTTGTTAGTTGGGAACTTGGGATTCAATGGTGTGGATCCCATATTCATTAATGTTTCTGGTAAAATTCACCTATAAAGATTTGATCCAAAGATTTTGGAACTATTTCCTCTAGCTCCCAATCAGCCAAGTTATTTGCTTAAATTGGTGTTCATTTTGGTTTACTTAGAGTTTCTTAGAGTAAACAGTATGTTCTTAAATTATAGATCAAGTGAGTAGAGACTAGACACCGAGACCACCGCATGGTCATCATCATCTATAACTATGACCGATTTCTTTAAAAAAATTTGGATTTCTTTTTGTAAAGTGACACGGGTTGTACTTACTGCCAATTAGATTACCAATCAACACTATAATTAGATTTGACGATACAAAATAAGTTTACAGATATTAGAAATTGACAGTAAGCTTAGACAAAATATCCAATGATATTCGTTCATCTGTAATTTACTTCCATTCAATGATTTCAATCTAAAAAATTCTAATAATCGTAATTTTATAAAGCAAAAAATACTAAAATTTAATATTCTTTATCACAAATAGTATAGTTTAAAAATTATATATTCATTTCACTTTGGTATATGCATAATTAAATATTTAGTCGATTCTCTTTCATAGTAAGACGTCGGGAAAACGGCCGATTCCCCAACGAACTATATTGTTTTGGCTTATTTATACACAGAACTTTGAGTCGTGCCTATAACTACATAAACTTAACAAATATTTGAATTTCTTACACGAACTATTCAAATTCGGCCAAAACCACCAAATCGGTAAACGGTGTTAATATTCCGTTAATATATGCCACCTGGATTACACGTGGCATCCATGTGGATGCCACATACTATAGGATGCCATGTGGCATCCATGTGGAGAATTTTTTTTTTTTTTGAACTGAGATAATATATTACTAATCATACTCCAGTCCATGAATCCACAAACAACAGATTTGAGGCAACTTCACAATGATTAAGTTAACAACACAAATTTTCTCATCGTTAAAAATAATTAACAAAATTTCAGTATAAGAAAAAACTGGAAAAGAGGGTGAGAGATCTGTGTTCTGTTAATATGGTCTTATGTTTGAAATAGAAACATATATGTACATATCAATTTAAAAAATTGGGTTCTTTTTCTATAGATCATTCATTAAATTAAAATAATTGGGCCATTTAGTTAAATTAATTTTTGTGGGCCTTTTAAATTAATTGTTTTAATTAAAGGGCCCAAAAAATTAATTTAATGAAAGAGCGCAATTTTAATTTAATGAATGATTCATAGAAAAAAACTCATAATTCTTTTTAATTTACCTAAACCTAGTCGTCATATTTTCAGAATCGATTCATATTTTTCTCATCTCTTTCACGTTTCTCATCTCTTATTTTCTTTCACGATCAATTGTTGATCATCGATGATATTAACAGAACACAGATCTCTCACCCTCTTTTCCAGTTTTTTCTTATACTGAAATTTTGTTAATTATTTTTAACGATGAGAAAATTTGTGTTGTTAACTTAATCATTGTGAAGTTGCCTCAAATCTGTTGTTTGTGGATTCATGGACTGGAGTATGATTAGTAATATATTATCTCAGTTCAAAAAAAAAAAAAATTCTCCACATGGATGCCACATGGCATCCTATAGTATGTGGCATCCACATGGATGCCACGTGTAATCCAGGTGGCATATATTAACGGAATATTAACACCGTTTACCGATTTGGTGGTTTTGGCCGAATTTGAATAGTTCGTATAGGAAATTCAAATTTTTGTTAAGTTTATGTAGTTATAGGCACGACTCAAAGTTTTGTGTATAAATAAGCCAAAGCAACATAATTCGTGGGGGAATCGGCCGTTTTCCCGTAAGACGTCGATGGAAAAAAAATTCCTTATTGGCTAGAGAGTAAGATGAAAAATAAGGAGTGGTTCAAATATTCAATATTTTTGCTCACACTAATATAAAATTCTTAAGATTAATGAGATTTAATAATATATAATTCACACCAACATTGTTTTCAAATAAGGTCATGATCGGAAAACCGTACCCGTGAGATCATATCGTTTAGAGAATGTATTAGGAAGAATCGGTATAGATTTTGAAATGACATTTTTGTTTCGGGAAAAATACTCAAATTATTTGTAGAGCCTACAAAAATACG
Source organism: Boechera stricta (assembly GCA_018361395.1). Lineage (NCBI taxonomy): Eukaryota > Viridiplantae > Streptophyta > Magnoliopsida > Brassicales > Brassicaceae > Boechera > Boechera stricta. Next base: position 12,374,001 of record CM031538.1, on the reverse strand, counting down.
AGGTTGAGAATATAATATCATCTCTAGTGATATCTAATCATTGTGAGTTGTGACAAGCAAGGTGTAAAGAATATCTCACATCGAAAAGATGGAAGGGATCTTGAGCAGTATATAAAAGATATGGGCCAATCCACTCATTGTCAATTGATTTAGAGTTGGAAGCCCATTAACCTTAACACAAAAAAACACGAAAATCTCTATTCGCAAGTTAGAGTTGGCGAATTGTAGGAATTTCTTAGCAGTAGTAAGTTAAGGTTTCTCTCATCGGCAGGAAGCTATGATGGCTCCCAAGCTATCTCGTCCCCTATTTATAGAAGTTCATATGATTAACTCTAACCTCCACGTGAATATGATCCAACTGGCTCAATTTTCATCCACGCAGAAATTAGATCCAACTTCTTAAACCTTAATCTATGTGGGAATAAAATTAATGCAATTTGTATTCGTATGCAATATGAGCCCATCTGCAGTGAGTGCCTACTCACATGATGTCGGGTTTAGTCCATTAACAAAATTATCCCAACAATTTGCCTCTCACTTTTCAATTTCATTTTAAGAATTTGAAAAAATAGTAAAACATAATAACTTAAGAATGACTTGAGGCAGTGAAATATAACTTAGCAAATTAATTTCGTTTTGATATTAATTGCTCAAATTTAAATTGCATTGTTCATCTCATGAGGCACTAACTCTCATATATCTCCTTTTCATCTTATTTTAAGAGAAACTCATCTCTTTGTATGGGGTTTGAGATTTTTTGGCCCAAATGCCATTTATCAATGAAAAAGTTCATACATGGCTCATTTTCATTCATTTTGTTGTTCTCACCACTTCGTCTCCCATTTTTCCAGTGGGACTTCTCTCTGTAAGATGAGTTCTACATCTTTTACCTCAATAATTAGTTTGTGTGTTTCATCTCTTACTTGAAAGCATTTCTTATATTTATTTAAGTATAAATACAAATTTAGAATAAAGTTATAATAGTCAGTGAAATTTTGATGAAATTTTTTTCATATCTAAATATTTAATAAAAATACGAAACAGATTTATAAACAGTAATATAAATATTATCATAAAACTATTCTTAAATTATTTAAGAGAAAATTACCCAGAATAATACTAATCTTTCATATAATTACTAGAATAACACCCTCAGAACTGAGTTGACTAGAATAACACAACTCTTTTTTTAAAAGACGGAAAACCCTATTTGAGTTACTTATTTACATAAATACCATTTTGATTTATTTTTCTCTAAAAAAAAAACTGTTTCTGAATTCAAAACAAAAAACTGTTTTGCCTTTCTAAAACATTTTCACTTCCCTCCAATTCCCTAAAACGAAAACTGCCGCTCCTTTCTCACCCATACGGTTCGTGATCCTCGCTCGCCGTTGTCATCGTGTTCGCCCTCCTCGCCGCCGCTTCATCTTCTTCATCGCCGTTGTCGCTATCCTCTCATCGCCGCCGCCTTCATCGCTGGCTTCAGCTTTTTTATGTTTTCATCCTCGCCCTCCTTCTTCTTCATCGCTCATCCTCGCTGCCTTCATTGGTTCGCCTCCTCGCCGCCGTTTCATCTTCTTCATCGCCGTTGTCGCCATCCTCGCGCCGCCGCCTTTACCGCTGGCTTCAGCTTCTTTTTTATGTTCTTCATCCTCGCCGTCCTCCTCTCTTCTTCATCGTTCATCCTCGCCTTCATCTTCTTCATCGTTCATCCTCGCCGTCATCTTCTCTTTCATCGCCGCCATCGAGAAACCTTAAAACCTAGCCGCTTCTTAATCCGCCATGAAATCCTAAACCCGATTCCTATTCTTCGCTCATTTTTACTTTCTTTAAGATTTTGATTTCGCCTATTTTGCAGATTTTTTGGTATTGTTGCAGATTTATGTGTTGCAGATTTGTTCCTGTTTCGTAGACTTGTTGGTATTGTTGCAGATTTGTATGTATTGTTGCAGTTTTGTGTGTTACAGATTTGTTTTTTCTTCGACTTTGCTATTGCAGATTTATTTTGTCAGATTTGTCATTGTGCAGATTTGTTCTTTTTTCACAGATTTGTTGGTATTTGTTGCAGATTTGTTATTTTGTTGCAGATTTGTTGGTATTGTTGCAGATTTGTTCTTTTTCGCATATTTGTTGGTATTGGTATTCATTCAGATTTGCTGTATTGCGCTTGTGTCATTTTTCTTTCTTCGCAGACTTGTTGGTAGTTGTTGTTATTGCAGATTTGTTCTTTTGTTGCAGATTTGTTGGTATTGTTGCAGATTTGTGTGTTGCAGATTTGTTCCTTTTTTCGCACTGTTGGTAGTTGTGCAGATTTGTTATTTTCGCAGATTTGTTTTGTATACATGCATTTGCTCTTTTCGCACATTTATTTATTGCATTGTTGCATTTGTCATTTGGTGCTGCAGCGTGATTCTTTTTTCGCAGACTTGTATTTGTCAAGATTTGTTCTTTTATTATGGTTGTTCGCAGAAAATAAAAGTATGAATTATGGATGTTTGTCAATTTTGAGAAATGTTTCATGCAGTGTTGTGATGAAGTATAGAGTTAAAGAATTCACTTGGGGTTCTTATTTTGTTACGGAGTAAGTTTTGTTGGCATGGGAAGACATTTCACTACTTCGCACATCAGTTGAAATAAGTGAGATTGTGGTGATCATCCCAATAATCTACATATCACACTCTTTCAAACCATTATTTATTGGGATGATCTCTCTTCTTTCTTCTCCCAAAGAAAATCAACAATCACGTGACTCAAATGTTTTTCCATTGGGACCATTACGTGTTATATTCAAATTTATCACAAAAAATGCTAAAATACAAAAGCAAATTGGCAGGAGAAAACTTGCTCACATGTTCTAGATCATTCGTTTCGGGTCATAAGTCTTAATTGTTACAACTACATGCTTTTTTCAATACCATTTAATACATTATTTCAAAACACTGTTATGAACATGGAACCCTATGTCCAATTTTTTTCTTGGACGATGGACATATAATTATATTATATATAAATATAATATTAGTTGTATGTGTCTCACTGTCTCCATATATATACATCATTCAGTTACAAATCGAAATCATATCTTATAATTTATTGAAAGTATTTAATAAGGTTCCCTTGAGATGGTTACGTTAATGACATCACCCACAGTTACAAATAAAATAAATCTGCAACAAATAAAATAAATCTGCAACAAATAAAACAAGTCTGCAACACAACAAAGTCTGCAACAAATAAAATAAGTCTGCAACAAATCAAACAAGCCTGCAACAAATAAAATAAGTCTGCGACAAGGATAAAACAAAACTGCAACTCAACAGATAAGTCTGAGACAACTGAACAAAATAGGTCTGCAACAAAACAAAATAAGTCTGCAATAAACAAAACAAGTCTGCGACACATGATGACTGCAACCATATCTTAATACCATATCGTTTGTTTAGAGCATCTACAACATGACTAGGTAACACTTTTGAACCGATACCACCCACAAAATTCTTGTACATTTGTCCTAAAATCTCGTGTGTAGCTTGGCGACAACGGGCTCCACGGTCTGTCATAGAATATGTATGTTCTTTAAAGTATAGTTTTATAAAGAAATATGGAGAATCTCCAACTGTAGTAGCTCAGACTCTCCATGTGCATCTTTCTATCCAACATCGAACAATTAATAAGGTTGGCGTTGAATAATCAACGTTAAAGTCAAACTTCTGCGCAACAGAAAGAATTTTCAACCTCATCTTCAATGCGTCTTTGTTATCATACCTTTGTCCAAACGATATATCCAACGAAGTCATTTCCATTTTCCGGTAATCTTCATCAACTTTGTTATCATTCCTTTCTGTCCTTTTTTTGTTTGGCACTCTTGCTTTCTCTTCCTTCTCTTCCTCCTCACGAAGCTTTCCATATATAGAGTAATCCTCATCACCAGAACTAGCACCATCCGGATCATCACAACAATCAAACCTGTATTGGTCCTCGTTGTCCTCATCCTCTTCACCAGAACTAGCATCCCCTTCTACTTTTGCATTACCATCAAATTCAACTTCTATTTTTGCTCGCTTGAGCGAAGGTCTACCTTGTGCACGATTGTCTTCACCATCTTCACGCTTTTGAGCGTCCTTTAACTCCAATGATACCTCCTTATCTGATACACATAGCCGCAACGTATCTGATTTGAATTGTTCAAAGAAACCTTGCAATTGTCTCGTATTACCAACAAAGACAGGAGGAGTGTCTACTGGTAACTTGACCAATATCTTCTTCGGAAACATGTAGCTCAATTCAACTTCGTACTTATTCTTATCAACTCCATAATCCTCGTAAACCATTTGAATGAATTCGTCGAACGAAGTTGCAGCATTGGTTCCAAGAACTCGAGAATCTCTACTACTATCGACAATAAAAATCCATCTACTCTTCTCAAATCTCCAGTTACACCAAACCAATATAATTTGCAACATTATCGGCGATAGGCGGCGACGATGGAGAACGAGATCGGCGGCGACGATAGACAACGGGATCGGGGCGGCGAGGACGACACACAACGGGATCGGCGAAGATAGATAAAGTTTTTATATTTGAGAATGGCAGAGATAGATTATCGGTAAGAATGGAGAACGAGATCGGCCGTCGTACATAACCCTAATGGTACAGTGGCATTTTTCGTAAATTTGTTAGTTATTCCGGACATCTCGAAGTTCGAAATAAGTCTGCAACACATAACAAGTTTGCGACAAACAAAGTGTTATTCTAGTCAGAAAACAAGTCTGTACATAGTCTAATAAGTCTACAGTTTTTAATGCCATGTAAGCAATTTACAAATAAGTCTGCGACGTTGAGCATAAAATCTGCGACATTGTAAATAAATCTGCGACAAGCGATGTTATTTCAGTAAGACCTTTTAGGTGTCGCAGACTTAGTCTTTTTGTCGCAGATTTTCCAAAAGTCTGCCACAAAGCATTTAAGTCTGCATCAAACAGCTGCAGATTTTTTATAAGTCTGCATAATAATTTTGCAAATGAACTTAAGTCTGCGACAAAGGAATAAATCTGCAATCAAAATAAGTCTGTGCAGACTTAATAACTCTGCAACAAAGCACATTAAGTCTGCATCGAAAAGTCTACAACACGCATAACTAGTCTGCAGATGTGCGCAGATTTAATAAGTCTGCAACATTAAAAATAAATCTGCAAATAAAGTCTGCAGATCTGCGCAGATTTATTAAGTCTGCAACAAGTCTGCGCAGACATGTCGATTTATTAAGTTTGCAACAAAGGTCCGCAAACTTATTCTGAAAAACACGGTGACATTTTTATAAATAAGTCAAACTTTTGTTTACATGGAAATAATTTAATAATGGCAGTTTCGTTATAACGTTTTTCCTAACAAAAGCAAATAAGGGTATGTTGGGCAAAAAACACACTTTTTCCTTCCCAGTAAATATATGTTAGTCTAGTCATTATCCCATTTATATGTGTTATTCTAGTTTTTTTTCTTTATTTAATAATAAAAAATAAATTTTAATTTAAGTTTTTCATCATTTTTTTTTTACAATTTTGGAGAAAAGTAACTTTTTCTTTCATTTTTTTAATAAAAAATGAAGAGGAAAAACATAGGATCCACATATATGAAAAAACAAATCCTTGTAAATGGTAAAAAAAAATGGAGAGACAAAGGTAAATAAGAATTTTAGATCTCGGTTTACATTAATTAAATAAATTTGTATAAACAAAAATATTTAAATTTGTATCTAAAATCTGTAGAACCTTTTGATCTAACCAAACTAAAACCGAAAACTTTGTCAAAATTGCTAACCAAATGGGTTTGAAGGTGTAACCGAAACCAAACCTTAATTACTTTTGTTCGGTTCGGTTAGGGTTTAAGAGACAGAGAAGCTAACAAGACCATTTTGACTTGGAAGATAAACAGAGAAGAAGGTAACACTAGAGTGCGCGGGAATGGCGAGACTTTGTCTTCCTTGTGCTTCCCTTCGTGCCTCTTCTCTTTCGCTTCTCTTCCGTTCACCGATTCTCTCCAGAACTGCCGCAATTTCTTTTTGTTCGTCGTCGGAGTTCGCCGACTCTGTAGCCAAGGATGATTCAAAACGCGTAATTCACTCATTTTTGATCAAATTCGATTAGGGTTTTTCCATTTCTGACTATAATCTAGCTGCTTTCAGGGTTCTCTCAAACCTGGGCTTTACCTCGTCGGAACTCCAATCGGAAATCTTGAAGATATAACTTTACGGTACTCTTCAATTTCTAAGCTTTGCATTATTGGAAATGTGATTTCTAATTCTTGAAATCAATTTATGTTCCAGTGAATGAATTATTGTGATTTGTATTCATTTTCCTGAATTTTGTTTATTTTGGGACTATGGTTAGTGCTATTCGTGTATTGAGATCTGCGGATGTGATACTCTCTGAGGATACGAGACATTCTGGGAAGTTGCTTCAGTATTACAATATTAAAGCTCAGCTTGTAAGTTGCTTCTATATGGAAGTATTCTCTTTGGGGCTTTTGTTAAGACTTTGTTTTTATCATATGATCTTTTGAATTTATGAGGTTTAGGTTTTTAGCTTAGTTATCACAAGTTCAACGAGGCGCAGAGAGAGCAGGCGGTGTTGACACGGTTGAAACAGGGTGATATTGTAGCTCTTATCAGCGATGCAGGCACACCCGGAATTAGTGATCCTGGTACTCAACTTGTGAGTGCCAAAACTCTTACATTGCGTCATTTTTTCTGTAATTTGTTTCCCCATTAAGTTTTCAAGGCCAGTTTTTCTATAATCAGGTTGCTGGATTAAAAACTAGTGTTTCAATTTCCTAGTCTGAAAATGTTCTGTAGTAACTTAAGCGGAGAGGCACCTTTTTCTAATTTTTCGTATAAATGAAGAATATGAGAAACAACTGCTATCATCTTTCCTCAGGCTAAAATGTGTGCGAAAGAAAATATAGATGTGATCCCAATCCCTGGGGCTTGTGCTGTAGTTGCTGCTCTTTCTGCCTCTGGTTTGGAGACAGATGAGTTCACATTCGGTAATTTCCCCGATCTTATATTTTGTGTCCTCTCAGCATTCTTGGTCAAGCTGATGCATACCCAGTATATAAAGTTTTTAATTTCCGAACAACTTGATTTGTACAGTTGGATTTCTTCCGAAGCATTCTGGAACAAGGAAGGAGAGGCTGGTGGTTTCATCAAATGAGACAAGAACACAGATCTTTTATGTTCCCCCTCATAAGTTGTCACAGTTTCTTGAAGAAGCAACCCCTTACTTTGGTGAATCAAGGTTTGTTGTATGTTTCAAGCAAGTTATCTTAACATCTGCTGAATTGATATCAGTGCAAATCCACTTCATTTTCTCTCTTTTTACTTGTTCCTTATTGTTGGTACCTAATAAGGCAATATCTTTCTAGTGTTAGGACTTAGGAGCAGTCCTATGCCTGGTCCTGAAATATATTTTGTGGTGGTGCAGGCAATGTGTAATAGCTCGGGAGATTACAAAGCTGCATGAAGAGGTAACATCCTATATGTGCATAAACGGTTTATGATAACTCACTGATGAGAGATGCCTCCTACTATAGTTTTGGAGGGGTTCGATAGGGGAAGCCAAGCAAGAGTTTCTGACTCGCCAACCAAAAGGAGAAATCACGCTTTTGATTGAAGGAAAAGAAGAAACCAAAGCTGAAAATCCAACGGAGTCTCAACTTGAAGAAGAGTTAAGAGGGCTGATCTCTGATGGGCTTAGCCTTTCCACGGTAACCATTTTGATATGAGAACTTCCCCTTAGCTTAAACAAACAAAACACACAGGATTGGATTATAGACATGTTTAGTTCCTGAAGATGGATATGTAACTTAATGATTCTGGATCTAAACATCAAACTTTATCAGGCGGTGAAAACGGTGGCAGAAAGAACATCAATGAGAAAGAAAGAGGTATATACGCTGGCATTGAAGAAATTTGGGAAGGAGATTCATGTTTTAGATGAAGCTGTTGAGTAAATGAGAGGTCATTGCCATTTATGTCATGTTGTAAAACTGTTGCGTTAAATGGATTCTATTATGATACCAAATCTCAAATTGAGCTTTGGATCTTGTTGTGGGTGGATTTAGAGTATAGTAAGAGCTAGTTCCTTCAAACGGTTTTAGTACTCATTCGTCTAAGTTTTTGCCTTTTGGTGCTCAAGAGATCAATGATCAATTTTTTTGTTTCCCAGTCTTGATATGGGCCTCTCTGTTGTGTAGAAAAAGAATATTGTTGATCTGTTAAGAAAGCAAACTCAGATATACGTTCATATAAATATTAACCCATAACCAGAACTCCATATTTATTTATTTGTCTTTTTGCCATATGAAACTATTTAGCTATTGTAAATAACTAAATACACAAATAGATCATTTGAGTTATGAGACTATCTTTGATTTATTTTATTTGACTTACTATTTACATTTTGGACTTAACATTACCATAGATAGAAATATTTTTAGTTTTATTTTTAAAAAACACAAAAAAAACTCTAAACGATACTGCATTTGAATTTTTACTATTCTTTCTGTTCCTAATTAATCCAAATTTTAGAAGAAAAAAAACTGTTTAAAAAGATAGATTTTTTTCTTTTAATTTTTTATGATTTTTTATTAGTTATTGATGATAAATTGTAAGCTTCAAAAAAATAATTGAATACTATTGGTTACTTAAACCCCCGCATATGTAATTAGAGTTTAAAGTTTACGGTTATAAATTTTTAAAAAAGAAAAAAACCCAAAAAGAAAAACATAATAACAATAATAATAACATAAATCAGATTAAATTAAGAAAAAAATTAAAAACACAAAACACGTAATGTCGTTTCGTGTGGATCAGACATGCACCGACGTAAACGGAACGAAGATATAGCGGCGTTTGCGTGTATCATAATTTTCAATGAGAGTGACAAACGGCGCTTAAACGGCATCTCACTCACGCCTCGTTATTAACAAACTAATCAAAAGCTCCACTGTCACTGCAGTGCGCATCTTTTTAATCTATTAAATTATCTTTTGTAATCATGAATCAATCCATAATCATTTTAAATCCAATCGTTAATATCCGACGAGACCACATGTCAATTTATTTTACACATCCACTAACAAACTTCTTTCTCTTTTTTTTTTCTAGCATCCACTATAATTATCTAAGGAAAAAATGCATCAAATAAAAACTCTAATGCTATCAGCTAGTGTTCGGCAAATTAGCCGAATCGAAAATCCCAAATGGAGAAGATTCAAACTGAAACCGAATCAAAATTTTAAAATATCAGAATGGATAACAAATTCCAGAATCTGAACCGAACCGATACTGAACCAAAATATTTCGGATATCCGGAATAAAATTATATATCCAAAAATGTTAGTTATTTTTAGACTGAATAAACAAAAATACTCCAAATAAAAATACAAGAAAAATATCCAATATACCAATGAATATCCAAAAATATCTGAAACAAATACTCGAAAATATAGAAAATACAGGAAAATACCCGAAAAAAATATCAGAATGGATCCTTAACTCTATAACCGTAAAATCCGGATTCCGAATTGGAACCAAACCAAATTTTTTTCGATACCTTTATAGATCATAAATTTTAGAAGCGAAAGAAAAGGAATCGAATAAAACTGAATTAGAACTAATCCGAATATCTGAACGCGTAGAACTTTTATCAGCTATATAAAATGCGAGAATAACAGAAAAACTAGTTTATATCACATCAAAACACGTGTTAAGTTTTTTTTTAAAAAAGGTGGTTTTGCTAGCTATAACTAATGATAGTGTACCGGTTATAGTAAAATTATTGAAACATTTAATATCGTTATCAAACCCTTTTTTTTTGTATTCATTGTAAATATCATTTTATACTTCCACCATTCACTTTTACAACACATTTTGTTACGACCAGCATTAATTTTTAAAAAAACACATATACATGAGTATTTGTAAATTACGCTTGTAGATTATATGTGTTTTAAGATTAAATTATATTTTCTAAATTATAGATATTTATAATGATTTGTAGTAAATATTTTGTCCCTCGTAAATAGTATGTGTGCTAAACAGAAAAAGAATTCGTGTGAACATTGGTAAATACTAGAAGTCTAGTTTAAGTGATTCCGTATTTGGAATTAAAAAACCGAATTAAACTTAAACTATTTACTACAAATAGTCAGAACCGACAAAATATCCGAACGAATCTTAAACTCCGATATTCGAAAAATTGGAACCAAATCCGAACCAAACCGAAAACCGAACAGGTATCCGAAATACTCAAAATATATATACCCAAAATATTAATTTTATTTAGACTTAATATTATCCAATTACCTAAAATTACAATTATAAATCCGAAGATATCAGTTATTTTTCAACAAAAATAACCAAAATATCTGAAAATTCTCAGTTATATTTGTCAAAATTTAGCTAAATTTTATTCAAATTTAACCATTTTTAGTTTTGTTTTCCAATATTTAACCCTGATGGAACCAATCTGAATCCAAAACGAAATGTTAAAATACATGAATGGATTCTAAACCCCTCTACCCGAAATATTCGGAACCGAATGGATCTACCTGAAACCGAATTGAATACCCAAAATGCCCATGCCTAATTTAAATTTGCTTTATATATTTATAGTGAAGTATTTTAAAGGTTTGGAGAATCCAAGTTGCATTTCTATACGTTTTCAGTTTTTATAAGTTAAATTCATATAAAATTCTCAACTAGAAGTATAGAATGATAAAATAGTTATGGTCTACTAGTTTATCATTGCTGAACGATTTGATATAAGCTAGCATACTCCACTATTTGTTGAGATCGTGTGTATATATATAATGTTAATGTAGGTATCATATAATTGATATAATAGCTATTAGATTTCAAATTAATATGGAATTTGTTGCTGTAAACTTAGATTATTTAATAAGTAAAAGTAAAGAGAAATTATTCACGTGAATAAAAAACAGAAAATACGTTATAGCTATTGTGACACCACATTTTCTAAAAGATAACACAAGAGGTGGCACAAGTCACAAATCATCGGTCCAAATTTGTTCATGGAAAGAAGGTTACTAGAAGATGATGGGCACATGTTCAAATTCCTCGTGGAAGCTAAGTTTTAATGATTTTGGATAGAGGTGGAGTGAAACCAAAGTTTATGGACATGGATTGAGACCAAAGTACTGTCGTCCAGGACCCAAAAACAAAATTAAAAAATAGATGTAATGCTGATGAACAATATTATTTTTATTATGGACGTATCATATGTTGCATAATAATGCAAAGGATAAAATAAAAGAATTGTAAATCTGGATCACAATCACATGCAATGGAGCCCAGCAAAGTGCAAAACCATCACCGTGTTGCTTCTTCTCCTTCTCGTCGTTTTCGCACATGTTTCTATGGTCCGGTTCTTATTACGCTATCACAATCATATAATTTCAACATCAAACCTAATTCATTATCTCATCGACTTTAAATTAATTTGTCGGTGTGGGTATTGCCAGTTTAATTTGGTCTATTTTGTTATTGGTTTATGTGTGTCCGGTTCTTTTTTTCTTATATGTAGTTTTAAAGGGTATACCATATAATTTTAACAAGATAATTAGCCAAATAGCTTTTTTAATGAACGATCTGAAAAAATGTCGTGAGCACTATACATCACGTTTTCTCGTATGAAATTATATCTACATTTCTCAAAAAAAAACTAGAGAAAAGATCATTAATGTTTTTCTTTAGAAACTTTCACAAATTTTAAAATAATATTAATAAACATGCCGCTTAAAGTCTTTCCAAAATATCTGCTATAAAAAGTCTTTTTTCAAGAGTAATGTTGTTCAAACTTCAATGTTCTTCCCATACACATACTACTACTACACAAGTTTCTTCCAAGAACTTTAAAACCACCTCTCAATCCGTCTCAACCTGAATGTCTATAAATATTGAGGGCAAACTAACTCAATATTTATAGAGTTTTTGATTATAGATTAAACAAACTCAATATTTGACTTTAAAAACCTCCTTCAACCACTCTCAACCTGAATAACATTGAATATAGATTAATATATTCACACACACACATATATCTAAAACAATATTTTAGATATGTATATATTCACTCTATACTTATTGTCAAACACTCTTATTTTCTAATACTATCTATTCTAACTAGTCTAATATTCAATTGTCAAACACATTATGTACTCAATATAAAGATATTTTATATATATTTAATGCATTGATTCTTATAATTAGTTAGGTTTTTCAATATCGAAATTAAACTAGAAGTGAAATAAAAATCATTAATAAATAATATATTAAACTTTAAATTAAAACTGGAAAAATCCTCTTATAATCAATTAAGTAATTGCTTATTTTTACATTGTTAATTAAAAACAACATTAACCTCTAATCTGATTTATTTAAATACATAAAATCTTCTATTATTTATTTTTTAACCACCAAAATTATTTTCAACAGCAAAAATCATTCGAATAAAACATACAGATGATTGTTATTTACATATTTGTTTTGCTAAAATCAAAATCGTTAGATCTTCTATTTCTATATATTAAAAAGAAATATTACGAGTTTTTTTTGTACAAAAATTACTAAATATATAAAAAAAATTCTTAAATGATTTTAGTCACAAAAATACTAAAGAAATGCATTAAAAACAAAAATAATTAAAATTAAAGTTCACTTAATCAAAAATCGTAAAATATTCATATTTATATATTTTGTGATATGCAAGTAAAATTAATATTAAATTTTTTAAAGCATTATTTTTATCTCACTCCGATCATATATAATAAGAAACTTCACAAATTTTCTTATATATAATACGATTTTAGATGGAATAATCTAGAACAACATTTGATACAAAAAAAATTAGACTAAGGAATATGTAAAATTTTCAATATTTTCTTACCATGCAATAATGTAACCTTTTAAATTTCAAGTAAATTTTTGAATTAATTATTCCATGCATTAGCACGGATCATTATCTAGTACTAATTAAACAGAATGTTTAACCAATTCCTTTATTAACACGTTTAATTAAGTTGGTATGGTATATCATGATTCTAAAAGATTGATTTAAATTATGTAGTAAACCAATATAGTAGGTATAGTACTATAGTTGTTAAAGATAATTTTTTTTTCAAAAAACATATAAGTTATTAGCATAGGGTCCCCTACTTAATTATATGCATTGGTCATGCGAGCTATTATCAAAAATATGGTTCACATTCCTCTGGTAGATTAGGGTATGTAAAAAAAAAAAACACAAACTATTCCCATTCACTACCGTACATGTATAATCTGAGAAAATTTTTACTAGTTTAGATATATTTTTGCTTGTCCCTTTCACAAAAGCTTTAAATGTTGTAATTTTACATTCTGCATATTGCCCAAATTTTAAAAACGAATAAATATTTGATGTGACGTTGATGCCTTTTTGCCTCGGGCCTTCCATGTGGTGCCATTTCCCAGCTTTTAACTTTTGTCTCTTGTTTCTTTCCTTAAAAATGATTAAATTAACAACAAAACTAATTTTTTTTTTTGTCACTCTAACAACAAAACTAAATATAAACCTTTTATAACTCCTACAGATATTATAAAATTTATCCGACTTATGATCTGATTATAACACTAATCTCAATCATTAAAATACAAATATCAGTCAACAAAAATAAGGTTAAAGCAATTCATTCAAAAATTGGTTAGCATATTCTTTTTATAGTAATTGTTTAAAACTAATACCAATCAATATTATAAAAATAGGTTTAGAAGGGTTTGTTGGTTTGTGTATTTTAACTGAGATTTAGAAATCAATGCAAGATTTAGTAATCTTGAAAATTCACTATGTCAAAATCAAACATATAAGATTTTTAAATAATATATAAAAATCAGTTCAAAATAACAAGGTTTACTTTCATTTTTGAATTTCTATATTTTAACTTGCAAATGCTTCTAAATTTATAAAAATTCAGTCTAAAATAAAATAAAATATTAAAACTCTGAACTAGTATTAACAAATTTCAACTAGTATTAACAATTTATTAAACAAAATAGCACAAGATTCTGAAAAAATTCCAAAAAAATCAAAATCAATAGTTTAATAACATATGATTATAATTGTATTTCCAAATAAATTAAAATACACAAATCAACAAACTTTTCATTCTCAACAAACATTCAATATCTAAATCAAAATTATCTACTACATCTATATAAAAACAATAACTTTTTCTTCATAATAATATCGAAAACAAACATTTTGTATGTATATGTAAAATTAATGCAAACATTATGTTAAAGTATTTGGAAAGCTCCATTAATTTATTTGAATTTTCCAACTAATTCACTATACCAAATCAGATAGAAAATAAATTGAGAGTAGGCAGCAAAAGGAGTGGTAATATCAAACCAACGACACTTCCACTAAAACTTTGCTTCCTCTCTGATCTTTCTTTCATTTTTTTGTTTTTGGTTTGAAAGGTTCAATTTCCCTCTCAAATCATTCACATTTGTTCCAAACAAAAATGGGAACAACGATCTTGGTTCTCTCCAAGATCCTATCTTTCTTGCTAACAACAATGCTGATTGGATCCGGTGTGATCCAGTGTAGTGTGACTTATGATAAGAAAGCTATCATCGTTAATGGTCACCGTAGAATCCTCCTCTCCGGCTCCATTCATTACCCAAGAAGCACCCCTGAGGTAAAGAACGAATCTTTATTAAAGAACAAAATTGGGTTTTGTTTCTTTTGTTTAATTTTTGTTTTTTTTTTGGTTGTAGATGTGGGAAGATCTTATAAAGAAAGCTAAAGATGGAGGCTTGGATGTTATTGACACTTATGTTTTTTGGAATGGTCATGAACCTTCTCCTGGCACTGTACACTTCTTCTTCTTCTTCTTCTACTTCTTGTTAAAAATCTCATTAAAGTTGCTAACTTTATGAAATTTAGATTTGAATTTGAGTCCTAGATTCTACTATTCATGGTGGGTTTTTGTGTGTTTGCAGTACAATTTCAAAGGGAGATACGATTTGGTACGATTCATTAAGACGATTCAGGAAGTGGGTCTTTATGTTCATCTCAGAATTGGTCCTTATGTTTGCGCAGAATGGAATTTTGGGTAACTTTTCAATAAATTCCAAAAGGAATTTAAAAATAAAATAAGAATAAAAATCAAATTTTGAATTTTTAAAATTGTGTTTTGTTTTTTTGTTTGACTTGTAGAGGGTTTCCTGTTTGGTTGAAGTATGTAGATGGGATTAGTTTCAGAACAGACAATGGACCATTCAAGGTAATAAATAATGCTTTTGTTTGATGTTTGATTATGTTCAATTTTGGATATAATAATGTAACATATGTCTGTGTCTATTGTTAAGGCTGCGATGCAAGGTTTCACAGAGAAGATTGTCCAGTTGATGAAAGAACATAGATTCTTTGCGTCACAAGGTGGACCCATCATCTTATCTCAGGTATTACACAAATTTACAAACTTGTTTTTGGGAATTGATGTGTAGATGCTTAAAAAGGTTTGATCTTTTAATGTATAGATTGAGAATGAGTTTGGACCAGAGCTTCATGCGCTTGGACCGGCTGGTCACTCGTACGTCAATTGGGCTGCAAAAATGGCAGTTGGTTTAAACACTGGAGTTCCATGGGTGATGTGCAAGGAAGATGATGCACCTGACCCAATCGTGAGACCATTCTTCTAATCTTTTCTGATCATAAGATTATGTTCTTTAATCTCTTGTGATTCTTGTTTCGTAGATAAATGCTTGCAATGGATTCTACTGTGATTATTTTACTCCCAATAAACCATATAAGCCAACTATGTGGACAGAGGCATGGAGTGGCTGGTAAAAACAAATACTTTCTTTACTTGTGAGACTGTAAGAGACACAAAATGTTTACTGATTGTGTAAAATGTTTGTTGTTGTTGTCCACTATGATGGCGAAAAGGTTCACAGAGTTTGGTGGAACCATTCCAAAACGACCTGTAGAGGATCTAGCATTTGGAGTAGCCCGTTTCATACAAAAGGGCGGATCGTATATAAACTACTACATGGTAATTAGTCCTTGCACAAATATTACGAAAAACTGTTTCGGTGTCAGTTTTATCCTGATGCATGTTGTGTGGTTATGTGACAGTACCATGGAGGAACAAACTTTGGACGCACAGCAGGAGGTCCATTTATCACCACTAGTTATGACTATGATGCTCCCATCGATGAATACGGTACAATTTTCTTACAGTCAGTTGTGCAAAATGTTGTTTCCCCTTTAAAGTTTTACTAAATTTGATTTTTTCAATGATGCAGGGTTGGTCCAAGAGCCCAAGTACAGCCATCTTAAGCAGCTTCACCAGGCAATTAAGCAATGTGAAGCTGCCTTAGTTTCTTCTGACCCAACTGTTACTAAACTAGGAAACTACGAGGAGGCTCATGTGTTTTCTGCCGGCAAAGGAAGTTGTGTAGCTTTCCTAACGAACTATCACATGAATGCACCTGCTAAAGTAATGTTCAATAAGCGACACTATACTCTACCTGCATGGTCCATCAGCATTCTTCCAGATTGCAGAAACGTTGTTTTCAACACTGCGACCGTATGTAATAGAGTAGTTGCTAATTCGGTGCGAAAGCCTTTAGTTGCATCATTAAGAAGCTAATATGAAGTTGTCGGACAGGTTGCTGCAAAGACATCACATGTGCAAATGGTGCCATCTGGTTCCATCTTGTATTCGGTTGCTAGATACGATGAAGATATTAATACTTATGGAGACCGTGGGACAATCACAGCCCGTGGATTGTTGGAGCAGGTGAATGTTACACGAGATACAACTGATTACCTGTGGTACACAACCAGGTACATTTTGAATCTTCAATAGTAACATTATCTTTGCATGTCAAACATGATTTGTTCTTGGAAAATGAATCGGTCTTTCTGGGGTTTCCAGTGTGGATATTAAGGCATCAGAGTCATTCTTGCGTGGAGGAAAATGGCCGACTCTTACGGTGGATTCTGCAGGGCATGCTGTGCATGTGTTTGTCAATGGACACTTTTACGGTAAGAATTATTCTTTTGCTAACTAATTCCTAAGGAAATAGCTGTTTCATCAAATAATTTTTGCTTTTGAACGATGCAGGATCAGCCTTTGGGACAAGAGAAAACAGAAAATTTTCATTCAGCTCACCAGTCAATCTTCGAGGTGGAGCTAACAGAATCGCACTGCTGAGCGTAGCAGTTGGTTTACCGGTCAGTTTAAAGCATGATTGTACTGTACTTTTGACTTGAGTTTCTTGTTGCAGACTGATAAATAGTGTTCATTTTTGTGTGGTTTTGAAGAATGTTGGACTACACTTTGAGACCTGGGCCACTGGAATCGTTGGGTCTGTGGTGCTTCATGGCCTTGACGAGGGTAACAAAGACTTGAGTTGGCAGAAATGGACATATCAGGTGAGATAGAAAAAGTTCATAAAAGAAGAAGAAACTCTCATGGGTTGACTTGGTTTACAATTAAAAACCTAATAACATTTCCACCTTTTCGGGTAATGAAACAGGCTGGTCTGCGAGGGGAAGCAATGGACTTGATCTCTCCTACAGAAGCTTCCTCTGTTGATTGGATCAAAGGCTCATTGGCTAAGCAAAACAAACAACCTTTGACATGGTACAAGGTAAATAAGAAACTCTGACTTGTCCAAGCTGCTCCTAACTCATCCTGAACCAAACTGATTACTACTTTATCTCCCCCAATGGTAATCAAGCGCGGAATCAAGAACAAATGAAACCAAATAACCAATATGTAGACCTAAGTTTGTAATAGAAGAGTTACAATTCCTCCACACCAAAACAAGCCTCTTTTTAAACTCAGCCCTCTTTAACCAGCTATAAACTGTTGTATACAGTCTGAGGCTAGTTATATTAGTCCTATAGCTAAGGCTTGACCTAAGACATGTTCAAGTAGACCCACTATATCTTTGCTTATGACATTCACAGGCCTACTTTGACGCGCCTAGAGGGAACGAACCGCTGGCTTTGGATCTGAAGAGTATGGGGAAAGGGCAAGCTTGGATAAACGGGCAAAGCGTAGGGAGGTACTGGATGGCTTTTGCCAAAGGAAACTGTGGGAATTGTCACTACGCTGGAACATACAGGCAAAACAAATGCCAATCTGGTTGTGGCGAGCCAACACAAAGATGGTAACAATAATGCTTTGTTCTTAACTAAACCTTTTGAAGCTAAGCTCTCTTCTCGTATTAAAAGGAGTCTTTTTGTAGGTATCATGTTCCGCGTTCGTGGTTGAAGCCAAGAGGGAACCTTTTAGTCCTCTTTGAAGAACTTGGTGGAGACGTTTCCAAAGTCTCTGTTGTGAAGAGATCAGTAAACTAACTTTAAAAACTCTATATTGTGTGTGCATTACACGAAGCATTACTCGTGCTGTGTTTAAATTATCCCTCTTTGCGGTCAGAAACCGGAATTGAAAAATCACTTATAGATAGTTATAATACAACATGTGCAGTAGAAATACATCACTTTTATTTCATACCATACGTAAAAACTTTAAAGTAGTAGCGAAATACAAAGATTTGGAAACTGAAATCAATCAAGCAGAAGCAACAAGACCACCATGCTTCATCAGCTTCTCATGGATCTCATCTTTCGCAGCGCCAACAACACGATCCACGATTTCGCCTTCTTTCATGAAAACAAAAGTGGGCATTGCCTCAACTTTGAATTCCTTAGCAACAGATTGCAACTCATCAACATCAATCTTGAAGAAGACAACATTGGTGAACTTCTTAGCCATCTCTGCAAACACCGGTGCAATGAAGCGGCAAGGTGGACACCATGAAGCTGTGAAGTCTATCACAATCTGTTTCAATCAAAATTTCAGAACAAATCAGAAGACAAACATCATTCGCCACTAAGCTAACTAATCAAGACAAACCCTAAAAACCTAAGTAACGTACTCAAAATCAAATTGAAGAAACCCTAAACAGGACAAGAGAAAGTAGTACTAGTTTCTATCAATTTCAGACCAAATCAGAGCTCAAACATCATTCACTACTAAGCTAACTAAACAAGAAAACCCTAAAAACCTAGGTAACGTAATCAAATCAAATTGAAGAAGCCCTAGACAGGACAAGAGAGAGTACCAGTTTCTATCTATCAATTTCAGACCAGATCAAGATATGGGACAAGAACAGGATCAAAATCAAGCTTTGTTTGTACCGAACATCATCCACCACTAAGCTAACTAATCAAGAAAACCATAAACCCTAAGTAACGTAACCAAATCAAATTGAAGAAGCCCTAGACATGACAAGAGAAAGTATTACTCGTTTCTATCAATTTCAGACCAAATCAGAACTCAAACATGATTCGCAACTAAGCTAACTAATCAAATCATAATCTATTTCAAATTTCAGACCAAAGATAAAAAGCTCAAATCAGAACTCAAACATCATTCACCACTAAGCTAAGTAGCTAACTAATCAAAAGAAACCCTAAACCCTAAGTAACGTAACCAAATCAAATTAAAGAAGCCCTAGACACAAGAGAAAGTACCACTAATCGATCTATCTATCAATTCAAACCAAATCAAGATATGGGACAAGAACGTGATCAAAGTCTCGAACATCATTAACCACTAAGCTAACTAATTTTTTTTAAAACCGTAAGTAACGTAATCAAATCAAATTGAAGAAACCCTAGCAAAGAGAAGAGAAAAGTACCAGTTTCTTGGACTCGTTGGCAGCTTTGACCTTCTCGTTCCAGACTTCGAGTGTGTGGCAAGCGATCACTTCTCCTTCTCCGGCCATTGTTTACTTTTTTTTCTTTCTAAGCTTTGGTTGATAAGTTTTTTTTTTTGGTGAATGAATGAAGAATTATTATGGTTGGGATCAGCTTTTATAGGAAAAAAACAGGGGAAGACTTGGACCATCTGAACTCTTCTTGTCATATTTATTATTATCGAAAAGGAATAATATATTCTTTCCTAAATATTTGTGTGATCTTGACGCGTAGGAATGTAAATGGATCCAATGGTTGATATTGAAAGGTTAAAGGAAAGTCCTGAGTCTAGGTCAACAGCGAGCGAGGTTCGTAACGAAAGTTCTAGATTAAGACCGCGTGTTAAAATTTTATTTTTGTCTGTACAAATATAAGGTTTTTTTATGTGATAATTGTAGACTTTTTTTTTGGGTCTGAAATTGTAGACTATTCTGTGAGGTGAGACGGCAAAATTGAATGACAATATTCTGTGGGGGAGCTATAAAAAATTAATATTATCTATAGTACTATATTTTTATATGTTTTAAAATTATTACCATGTTTAATTTAATGTAAATATAAATATAAATAATAGAGAAACTATTGAAATATTGAATAATAAAATAAGAGAGAGATTTGTGTTTTCTTTATTGTTGGAGATGAACGAATGTTTTCAAATGAATTACAACGATCGAATTGATCCAACATAACGGAATTGTAATCTATTATTTTGTCACAAAAATTTAACACTAACTTTGCCATTTATCCCGAGCAAGTGGGAGAGTTATGATCCTTTGATGTTTAAATCGATCAGAGTTATGATCCTTTTATGTTCAAGTCGATCTTTTAGAGATTTTCAGATGTCTTTGGAATCTTTTATGTGTGCATAATCACATATGACACTTTCATCGAAGTTGTTATAATAAACATCACCAATTTTGCGTTTTCTTGAATCGTCGAATTATTATTCTCTTTTATGGTTTTTATTAGAAACATTTGATGAAAATTCCATATTCTGAAAAAACATTACCAAAAATGTCACAACGCGCGAGATGTTTCATAAATGCCATAAAGTTATTGTAGCCATCGTTTTCGATTTTGTCCATCATTCAGAGTTTGTCCATCGTTTTGATCTTTGTCTATCGTTTTGATTTTGTCCATCGTTCAGACATTAGTTTTTGATGTTCATATCATGGATGATGAATGGGATGGAGATATGTTAAAGCTACTGATTTCGTGGACATATTTTAATTTATGTTTGTGTCCATATTTTAATTTATGTTTTGTCCACCAAACTGATTACTTGTGATGTCTATAAATAGTTTATGTCCACCGAAAACATTTTTATGTCCATTGTAATGGTATATTGTCCACCAACCGAATTCATCTGCTTCTTTGCCACCACCATTGGGGATCTGTTCACTAAAACCCAGATTCACACGTGAATTGAAAATCCAGATTCACAAAATTCTCTCAGCCGAATCAAAACCAAGATTCATTATGGCCTTTGTTGAGGTTACGTACTCCATCAATGTAGAAATTGTAACTACCGTCTCTCTATATCCTTCCTACAGTCTTTGCATATCCTTTCGCATCGTCAATTTTGACAATTACTTCTCGCTGGTCAGCCGAATCACCGGGCATAGCTAACCGAAACGAACAAAAGAAAAATAATCCAGTGAAATTTAGGCTTCGCGTAGACACCACCGATTACAGAAAGAAAGATAAAACAGGGAAAAAAAACGCTTCTTATGTCTTACCAAAGAAGAAGAAGAACACATGGAGGGTAATGTTGTCTTTTCTATCCAGAATGCACAGTACCCTTGTGGCATTTTCTGAAGGAAAGACACGATATGGCATATTCCAAATTTTTTTGAATTTTTGTGGCATTTCCCTTAATTATTTCTTTCTATTAAGCCATGCAATTTTAAATGTAGTTCGACGTTGGGAATCCAAGATATATAATTAGCCAAAGTGATGTCTAGAGTTGGAAACTTAAGCTTTTCAATGTTTGTCATTATTTATCTAAACACAATTGCACCGTTTATATTAACAATGCAAGCGATAAGAAAGAACATAATTGTCCAGGAAAGTAAACCAATGTTTATGATATTTTTGTGAGTAAATTTTTCAACGAAGAGACGATAGATACAAGTAATAATTGCAACTAAGCTTAAAAATAAGCGAATCATTTTCCAAAATGAAAACTTAAACAAATTTCTTTAAAAATTATTTGAAGGGAGATTCGATTTTTGAGTGAACGAATGGGTGAAAAATGAGTGTATTTATAGATTGAAAAATATTGTTCTTAGACGTTTGAAAAAGTGTAAAATATTATTTTATTTTCTTCATGACCGTTGGTGAAAAAAATTAATAGAAAATCAATTGTAAATTTTAATAATCGATCAGTGAAATTTACCAGCTTCAGATAATATGTTAATATATAGGTTGCTGAGCCTCCTTATATAATAACCATAATATAAGTATATTTTAACTATTTTGGTGACATAATTATCCACATTATAATAGTAAATAAATTATAGTGATGCAATCATCCACATTATAGGCAGTCGAGCCATCCATTGTTATAGTGCATAAAGCAGCCATTGCAAAAATTATTTATAAGAGTATCGCCTCCCACTATAGTAACGAATAAATAATGTTGTTTTGAACAACCACTGAAAAATAATAATTTATTGACGAGATAACATATCGCTCAGCATAATAAAGTATATTTGTAACCAATCATATAGTGATCGTGTTGATAACGTGTTATAAATAAGAGTTTAATTTAAGGGGATATAATTATAAATAATAAAGAAAATTTTATACCCGCATAAGCATTGAGATACTGAATAATAAAAGGAGAGAGAGTTTTGTGTTTTCTAATAAATTTGATGAGAGGAAAAACACAAAAGTGTTTATGATGAATTATTATTAGACTCTCTTAAGAATAAAGTACAAGATACATCTTTATATATAGAGATTGGCTACACTTAAATTTTCTAAATTAAGATAAACATAAATGTAAATAATATTTTAAAAATAATATAAAATATTCTTAAAAGATATTGTTAAATATCATGATCTTAGAACCTTCTTGATTTTCATGATTCTCTCTCAATATCCTCCGGCAAGTTCATACGTGGTAACACTTGTGAGATTGGATATGTTTTTGAGATAACGACGTTATACCCGGTCGTCGGGTCATCTTCGTGGCATTAATACCCCGCCATAAGGTCAATTTCACGGCGTTTATACCTAGCCGTCGGGTTCATTATCGACATTTATACCCTGTTGTAGGGTTAATTCATGAATCTCATTGCAGACAGTTTCTAATGATAATAATTCATGAAACTCTCGCTCGAGTTTCTTTTTTTTTTTTTGAAGAACTAGCAATTTCGCTAGTCAACAAGATCAAACGTGACCAATGATTCCAATAGAATAATGTTTTTTTTTTAATGGCGGAAGCTAACGTAACGAAACCATAATCCACAGAAAGTATCAAGGCTCTCATACAATGATAATTGATTTCTTGTGGAGAAATTACAACATCATTTATATCTTGTTGAGAAGGTTAATAGATTTTCGTCTCATAAACACTTTATGAAACTGTTTAGGTTTAACAGGTGTTTTGTCTGGATTCTTTGGAAACTCCATTGTTATCTCCAATTGATTATGGAGTTTTCGGCGTGAGACAGAGGTTTTGGAAAAGAAAAGAAAATTGCAAAACGGCGAGTGACGATTCTCTTGAACCATAAAGAAGACGTATATGGCTCGTGCTGCTCACACTTTTTCCTTTTTTTCTTTGCTCAACACTTTTTTTTTTTTGAGTAAGAATGTTAAATCTATATCATCATCAAGTGGGAACAAAGTTCTACCTTTTGGTAGGAGTTATGATATGCTCAAATTAATACCCTATAATGATCTTAAAGCGATTCTTTGCAGTAAAGTTAGGGTCGAACACAAGAACTTCAAGCTCATGATAGATGAAAGATGCAGTTGTCTTAAACAAATGATTGATGAGAAACGATGATTGAATTAAACTTAGGTCGATTGATGGAAGGAAACTAGGCTCAGGGGAAATTCTCGGAAATCAATGATAAACAACATTAATCAATTAGTTAATTCAATTAAGCGTTCTTGAACTCAAACAGTATAGTTAACCAAGCTGTGCTAGAAGTCTAAAGTCTAAAATTCCAAATCTCTTTGCAAATCCTACACAGTAAACCAGCATCATTCAAGTTTGATATGTTCACAATTCGATTAAACCAAATCTCTTTGCGAGATAATCCATTGCTCACCTAGTTTTCGATTCTTCGTGCCTTGTCGTACTGTCGATTAATCTAGGTTCTATTTCTAAGTGATCATGTTAGAAATAGCTTTGAGAACAACCTATGGTGAAGCTATTCAGATTTTGAACCACTAACAAATCAATTATCATAAATCGAGAGAAATCCATATGAGAAATCCCTAAACTAAAATGGTACTCGGACATGATAGATGAAACAAATAACATAACTGAATAAATCATGAAATTAAACAAAAGAATAAAAACAAGGGTT
This sequence comes from Boechera stricta, assembly GCA_018361395.1. Taxonomy (NCBI): domain Eukaryota; kingdom Viridiplantae; phylum Streptophyta; class Magnoliopsida; order Brassicales; family Brassicaceae; genus Boechera; species Boechera stricta. Next base: position 12,349,616 of record CM031538.1, on the reverse strand, counting down.
CGAATCTTCATGATGAACAAAGTCTTGATCCGTCTCCACAAAAAGCTCTAAAGTAAAGTCTCCTTTCAAAGTAAGAGTTTGCTTAAATAGGTCTAAAAACATAAGGACCTCTAAATAAGGAAAGTATTGGGCTTCTTTTGGCGAGAATTCTCGTCCTTGGATATCTATCTCGCGTCGTTCTGACGGTATCGTCGATACCATGATGGTGTCGATCGATCTTGCTCAAACTTTCTTGGTTTGCTCAAAAGGCTCCAAATGTCTCCAAAATCTAATTTAGGTCCCCAAGCGTCTAAAACCTGAAAAGACTCTAAAATGATAGAAAAAGCACTAGAAAGACTCGATAAAGCGACTTATATCATGGCTAAAAGCGGTAAAATCCATGATATATCATCCCCACTTGCTTTTCTTCTTGCCAAGAAACAGAAAACTAAGTTAGAGAAGAGGTTTGAAAAACCTTAGAATCTGAACTATTAAGAAATCTAATGACCCTTTTCCCAAGCCCCATACTTGCTGATCAGCTCCGGATCTAACCATATGTATACTCCGTAGGAACCCCAGACTTCCTACTTATTATCTCTCACCAATATTCATCTAAGCTCTCATCGCGTTTATGCATGCATCGGTGTTCAACTTTCCAGATTCTTGCCCATCATATCATAGCTAAAGAACCATTTATTAGACAACATTTATTGCTTTCCGGTATTCTTTATCTTCCCAGACTTATTTCATAATCAGTTAGATTTCAACAGAGTTTATAACAAGCACAAATCAAGGTCCGAAGCGGTATTGATAGTGTTTGCTACCGAATCCCAGTTCTTACCTCTGATGTATCAAAGTCTTAGGTGAATAATGGGGTCATAGGAAATTTTCCTACTCTACTCGGCGGAAATTATTTCATCTTTTAATGCAAATATGTATCCAACAATTTTCACGGAGAGATACCATTTTAAGCATGATGGGTTCATAGCGAGATATGAATGATGAATCGCTCTAAGAACACTAACCGTAGATGAAGTGCAAAATTTGGCTAAAGCTTGTGAAGAACCTTGCTGGAGACATGAGTGATTTCTATGTGGTTATCCTTGATTTTCATTAGTGAACTGAAACTAATCCTAACAGTGGTCACTCAAAGCAAAATCAGAACAACAAGCGAAGCACTCAGAAAATTCTAAGTTGTTTTGACTGATTAAAACAAAATTGTTTTTTTTTTTTTTCAAAATGAACACATGTCGATGCTACCTCCCCAGTTAAACACACTGTCAGTGTTTATCAAGCCAGAAGGTGAAAGAAATCAAAGGACAAAAGCGAAATAGGTCGAATCGAGAGGTGTTACCATGGCGGTGGTGTCGATCGATACCAAGGTGGTGTCGATCGATCTTTGAGCTAGACATCCTTAGGCGCGATTCGCGAGCCACAAAACACAACAAAAACTCGTATTTATAGACTTAGGTGGGTTGCCTCATTAGCGACTTTTAATGTCACGAGCTTGACTTGATTATCGGTCGGGACAGGTGGAGGACTCACTCGAAATAAGTTCGACCAGAGAGCATCTGAGGCTTCGTTTGCTCATCATATCCTCTTCTTTCTCATCTCCATAGGAATGAGAACTCTAACCTTAGAAAAGGTTTGAGGTGCACTGCTTGCACTTATATTCGATCGAATCTCCATCACTAGAGGAATCAAAGTGAAATTAGCAGAGTTGATCTTCTTGCTCGTCGCTTCTCTTTGTTGCCTTGGTTTCTCCTGACTTTCTTGGGGTGTTGAGGGGTCATTTGAAACATCTGCGACTTTTGGTTCATCCTCATCGAGCGGATCGATCATCAGTCTGCCGAGAATGGTGATGCGAGACATGCAGGTGCTCCTGGAGGAATGACATCGTAGAAGGCGTCTCCGTCGAATGCAGAGAAAGAGATTCTCTTCTTATGCGTGTCCATGATCGGCCTTGAGTAGCCTAAATGGTTTCAAATCGGGCACCACGGATCCTTGGCATCTCCACAACGAAAATCAGGTAGGAATCGAGAATCTCTATTTTAACGGGTAAATCAGAATTGGCGTAAGGGAGTGAGCTAGAAGAATCAGCGTATGTGAGCGTGTTAGGAGTCTCATATCGAACTTCAATCTCTGATCGCGACGAGCGTTGACCTGACCTGAGTCGGCGAGACTCAGAAGTTTACTCACAGAGATGGAGCATGGGCGAAAATTTCCACTGGTCTTCCCTCTTTGTCAATGTCTCATGGTGAGTGTATCAGCAGCGGGAGGTCCTGACCATTTTTTTGAAACTTCTTCCGCACCTCCTCCTCTCTTGTCAGCTTGGGAATAATAGGATAGAGCGACGAACACATGGGCTTTATTTGAGTTGACATCCTCCTTGGGCATTGTCCGGTATCGTCGATACGGGATGGTGTCGATCGATACCAGGATTTTCAGCATCCCACTCGTCTCAAGATCGCAGGATTTTCAGTATTAGGAGTCTCAACTCTGAATTTACCACTTTTCCACTTAGACTTATGGCGTTGATGTGAGCTCTTGGATCTTCATGTCCTGGAAGAAACCCCTCTTGTCTTCCATGCAGCTTGATGCGCAATTTGAGTCTCGAGTTTCTGCGCAGTTGATGCCTCGAGCTTTGGTTTGTATACCGTTCCTGGACTACGTCCTTTTCTCGGTTATTGATTCAGCTGCGAAGGGTATCGAGATACGGATGAGTGTCGTCGATCTTGGAGTTTTATCGTCTCTGCGGTTGGTGTCGATCGATACCGAGCGGTATCGGTCGATACTAGTATCCTACTGAACACGTCGTCTCGAGGTCAAATCCTCTTCTCTGCGCTCGAGGTGATTGCATTGACATGTCCATCTTTGTGGTTGAACTATCTTTCCCTTGACATGGCGATGTCATTTTGATTTTCCAGCATCTTGATGGATTTCGAGGCGTCGATTCTCCCATTCGATCGTGTATAAATTATCCAGCTTTATTGAAATCCACAGTCATCTTTTGTTGTCCACAAAATTTGTTCCAAGAGGATCTCGATCTTACTTTCTCAGGACTAACCACCTTGCTGATTGTTGTTGAAGCTTCGGTTGTTGTTAACAAATCGCTGACCACGAAAACCAGAACCACCAATAGTTAACATCTGCCTCATCTTGATATTTCTGCTTCACTCGCAAAATGTAGACCTTCTTAGCGCCTTTCCCATTAAGAGGTTGTGCATCGTGTCAGCCCTGAACCTTAGTAATCTGAACGTCAGCAACACTAGCGAGCCGTTTCGCTCGAAATCAGCATTCTTAGTGTATTGCTAGGCGTCAAGTTCTCAATCAGCTTCACAGCATCGGTTGGAATCTAGTGTTGAAGTTCCCATTGCTTGCGAGAATCGTGCCATCGATACAGCCAATCAATCCCTCGTAAAAGATCAAGTGAACTTGGCTGAAACTAGTGCGGACAGTCTCTGGTAGGATCTGAATCGCACAAGCAGCAGTCTTCTTTGGTCCTGCGAAAATTGAGAGATCTTGTTCTGAGCTCCTCCGATCTCGCATCGTCGAAATTGTTCAGGAATGCGTTCTTGGTTTCGTTCAGTAGAGATCCAGGTATGCTTCAGCCGTAAGCTGCCTCTCCACCGAAGTATGGAAAGAGCTTCGAGATATTCATGTGGTACTCCATTGTACTTCATCGGTGACCAAGTCCTCGAATTTCTCGATGTGATCCATAGGGTGCTCATGAGAGGCCGGTGAAGGGTGCTGTCCAACAAGTGAAAGCGGTTTCAGCTCAAAGTCATTCCTCTGGAAAGTCGGAATACGGATCGCGCACGATTTGCATAGAATTGATCCGGTCGGTTGTAATCATGGCGTCGTTCAGCAACTTGGGGTTGTTGTGGAGGAGGTATTTGTTCACCTTCCTCATCATGCACCAAACCGTGGAAGATCCATCTCAAGCTAGTCCTTTTCTTTGTCGATTTGTGCGCTCTCTTGCTCTGTGAGGAGAGATTGATCGTGGTGTGTCCTTCTTTCTCTGGTAGCACGCTGATGCATACACGAAAATCAAAAGGCGAGAAAATAAGTAACAAAATTTAAAAGCAGGCGTTCGGTGTCGATCGATACCAATGGAGTATCGATCGATCTTAACAGACAAAAAAATCGGCAAAAATTCTAATGGTGAATTTTTAGAGTCGGGCCAAATTTAATATGCTCAAATTAATACCCTATAATGATACTAAAGCGTTCTTTGAGTAAAGTTAGGTCGAACACAAGAACTTCGAAAACTCACGATAGATGAAAGATGCAGTTGTCTTCAGCAATGATTGATGAGAAACAAATGATTGAATTAAACTTAGGTGATTGATATGGAAGGAAACTAGGCTCGGGAAATTCTCGGAAATCAATGATAAACAATTAATCAATTAAGGTTCGATTCATGCTAGTTCTTGAACTCGAACACGAAAGTATAGTTAACCATTGTCGTTGAAAACTAACTAAGTCTAAAGTCTAAAATTCCAAATCTCTTTGCAAATCTACGATAAACCAGCAATCAATTCAAGTTTGATATGTTCACATTCGATTAAACCAAATCTCTTTCGATAATCATTCTCACCAAGGTTTTATCAGTTACTCGGTGCAGCATGGGTACTGTCGATTAATCTAGGTTTTATATTAAGTGATCGGGTTAGAAATAAGCTTTGAGAGCAACACATGGTGAAGAAGCTATTGATTTTGAACCTAACAATCAATTATCATAAATCAGAGAGAAATCTATGAGAAATCCCTAAACCTAAAATGAGGCTACTCGAGACATGATAGATGAAACAAATAACATAACTGAATAAATCATGAAATTAAACAAAAGAATAAAAACAAGGGTTGAATCTTCTCTATGATGAACAAAGTCTTGGATCAAAATCTCTCCTGAAAGTAAAGTCTCCTTAACTAAAGGCTAGAGTTTGCTTAAATAGGTCTAAAAACACGGTGGGCCTTTTGTAAATAAAGGGAAAGTATTAGGCTTCAGAATTCGTCGCTTGATATCTATCTCGCGTCATTGCGGCGGTGATCCCATGATGGTGTCGTCGATCTACTTAACGTACTTTCTTGGTTTACTCAAAGGCTCAAATGTCTCAAAATCTCGATTTAGTCCCAAGCGTCTTTAAAACACGAAAAGACTCTAAATGATAGAAAAAGCACTAGAAAGACTCGATAAAGCCATTAAAAATGGGTAAAATCCATGATATATCAAGTTACAAGTGCAAAACAAACAAAAAAGGAGCCACATCAAAAGACTTGGAAAGGAAAATAAACAGATCCAAAGTAAACTTCAAGAAGTGATGAGGAAGAGTCTTCGGAGGAGAACGATAAAAGTCGATCGCGGATTGATTTATCAATGGAACGTCGGATGGCGGAGGCCGATGTGGATACACCCTTGAAGATTCTGCTATTCCGTTCCAACCATATTGCATATATAGCAGCTTGAAGAGATAATTTGAACACCGCCTGAAGGGCTGCTCGCGTTTGTTGTTGGCTCCGTCCATCCTGGTGCTGTCCTTGGTCTTGCTGTTCGTGATGGTGCTGACCTTGCTGTCCGTGGAGCTGCTGACCATGTTCATGGAACTGCTGTCCATGTCGCCGTAACCATTGTGGAATTGCTTGAAGATTTGTTGGAGCGGTTGGGTAAATCGAAATACTACCTACAAAGGGACAGTAAAAAAACAAATGACCATGGTTTTCAAGAGCATTAGAGCATAAGACACATTGAAAATCAATATTCATTCCCTATCTTGAAAATCTACCCTTTGTAGGAGGCCTTCTAAGAAGGATAACCAAGAGATAAAAGCATATCGCGGGATTGATTGCTTGAAGCATACCACCGATGCCCAATTAACCCTCGGAAAGGAAAGATGGAGCTACTCCCAAGTGAGTTTTGAGCTGAAATTGGGAGAATAGGTCCCTGAAGGCGTTCTCCAAAGGTAAGTATCTTCTCTTCTTGAGACATCTGGCGGTGAGAGGCCAGCAATCATGGTGAGTAGCTGTTCAGATTGAGCATTTTGTGCATGCGGAAGAACCTAAGTTCCATTTGGTGCAGCTGGAGGAATTCGAAGTTGTCTTGGTCCCTGTGGTCTATCCAAATATCTGACCAGAAAGAAGTTTTTTTCCATCTCGAATCGAGCAACGAAAAAATCTTTTCAAGAGTGGCTTCATACGGAGCATGCTACGAATGGTTGGAGAGAAGCGTGGAGAGTTAGCTGTATCCCAGTACGTCTTCCTTTTGAAGATATTCGAGTTCATCCAAGCTACCCAAAGCGAACTCGATCTGCTGAAGAGGTTCCTCACCTTTTTGAGTTGAAAAACTTCTTGGAAATCCTCCAAATGCCTTATTCCTAAGACACCTTCCTCCTTGGGCTTGCATATGTCTAGCCAAGCAACTCGAGAGCCTACAACTGAGTCCGTATTGTTTTTCCACAAAAAAACTCCACATAATGAATCAGTTTTGGCATAAAACCGTATTGGTAAATCAAAAACTTGGGTCTAAAAGTTGACCATTTTATATATGACCGATGAGATCAATATGATTTTACCTGCAAAGGAAACAGGTTTCACAGTCCAAACATGCAATTTCGCAGTTATTTTCTCAAGAAAAGGTTGAAGGATCGCAAAGGATATTCTTGTGGAGTTGAGAGGCAGTCCTAGATAGTGCGTTGGAAGCGTTCCAAGCCTGACACCAAAAGAAGCATTTAGTGACTCCATATCCGCCTGATTGTAGCCTCCAAAAAATATTTCAGTCTTTGAAGCATTGATACCCAAACCACTTTGATCCTTAAAATTCCTCAAAACTGAAGTTATTCCTGCAAGAGAAGATTGAGATCCATTTGAAAAAACTAAAATATTATCTGCAAATAACAAGTGAGTTATAATTGGATCATTGCATTTTGGGTGTAAGAGAAACTCCCCTGTCATTGTGGACTTGTTGAGCATTTGATAGAGGCCTCCATGATCATTATGAAGAAGTAGGGAGAAAGCGGATCTCCTTGTCTAAGGTCTTGCTTACCCTCAAAGAATCCAGATATTTTACCATTTATGGTAATTGAGTAACGTGGTGAGGAGATACATTCTCTTATCCAAAGGATGGAAAAAAAGAGGAAAATTCTGAACCTGAAAAACCTTTATGACGAAATCCCACCGAACCGTGTCAAACGCTTTCCTAATGTTTACCTTAAATATGCGTTTTTAGAACATGCTGCTCGGTGGTAGTCCCTAATCAGTTTAGACGCTAGTAGGATATTCTGAGCCTAGAACATGCTGCTAAATAGTTGTAGACGTCAAGATATGACAAGACAATGGATTAATATACAAAAGTCACTTTTAGAGCTTTTTTGGAAACGCACATCCATCAAATAAACTCGGGAAAAATCGCTAGAGCAATTCCTCGCGGCTAGAAAGTTTTTAGAAATTATGAGTCTATTGAATCAGCTCGAATTATAGTAGTTTGGGACCCGCGGATAATTGTTACCGTCTACTTTTGTTTAGCATAAATGGTGACTTGTGGTTTGTTTCTTGAAGCGGAGAACCTTACTCTCACTGTGTCCTTTGTTTATGGGTTTAATCAACTTTATCAACGGGAACCGTTATGGGCTGACCTTGCATAACATAGTGTGGACACTCCTCTCACTAGATATCCTTGGGCTGTTCTTGGAGATTCTAACCAGATTTTTTTGGGCTAGTCACAACTCCGTTTATCCTTCCTCCGATGTCGACTTATCATGTATTGACACTTTCAATTTGGCTTTACAAGAGGCTAATCTTTTTGAAGTGCAGGCAAAAGAACTTCCCTACACTTGGTGGACCAATAGAGAGAACTATCCAATAGCAAAGAGAATCGACCATGCTCTTATCAAACAACAGTAGGTAAATACTTTTCCAGAAACTTACGCAGACTCCATGGAACCACTCCAATCTGATCATGCACCTTCTTTCTTCAACGTTCCTTCATCTGTCAGGGCTGCTCGCAAACCTTTCAAGTTTTCTAACACATAATTGATCATCCGCAGTGTGCTACTAAAGTGGAAGAATGATGGAAATACGACAGAGCAAAAAGAGACAAGTTGAGAAACAAGGGAAACAAGGGAAACGTGTGAGAAGGAGTTCCACAATCTGGTTCTAGTTGCTGAGTTGAAGACGCACACCACGAAGTTCCACCATGACAGAAGCGGAGGTCATTAGAGGTTCTTCCGGTGTAAAATATGGAGACCAAGGTGATACGAACATTGGATGTCCTGCTATGTTCCAAAGGTTACGACTGAGAATAATGGATTTGGTACGCTCGTTTGGAACTTTTAGCAAGAAAGCTCCCATGCCTATGTTGTGGACAATGATTCACGGACCTTGCCGAGCCCATAGGGCATTTACAACCCCTATAATCCTTCATTTATCTGGTGGAGGGCCATGGAATTACGCAAAGATGAATTCCTTGAACTCTTCCTTGGAAGCAGCAATGTTTTCATCCGGAATCATGGCGAACATAACATCTGAAACATGAGTAGATGGTTTACCAAGCTTTTCTAGTCGAAGTTGATCCTTAAACAGACTAGATCTGCTCATCTGAGGTGCTTGGAGCGCAGCTGGAGCCCCTGATTTCTCAGCAACTGGAATATGCTGGTTTGGATTAACAATTGCCTGCTCACTGTGTGGAACTTGTAATGGAAGTAGGGAATCGTTGTTAACCGGAGAAGATGCACTGCAAGGAGCTCCGACAGAGATTTGCAGGGGAGTAACACAGTGTTCGCCGGATTCTGGAGAAGAGTCAGACTTGCTACTAGCTGAATCTTGAGGCGGAGAGGATACGCTGCAAGGAGCTTCGACAGAGATTTGCAGAGGAGTAGCACACTGTTCGCCAAATTCTTAAGGAGTGCCGGACTTGTGACTGGCTGAATCCTGAGGCGGAGGGGATAAATATGTAGTAGAGGAAGATGATGGTGGTTGCAAATCCACCTTTTCAGTGATGGAGGATGATACGCAGGAAGGAGAAGACTTCCCCTTTCCAACAGAGACAGATTAACCTGCATCCGAAGATGAGAGATTCGCCGATTGAAGATTTCTCTCCGGCGAGAAATCTGTCAATCCCGAAGGAAATGGCTCCTTAGGGAGATACTTCATGGAGGTTGACGCTTTAGACGAGGACTGAGATGACAGAGCCGCAGGATTTTGAGCCATCGGAGGAGGACGCGGAGTGGCACGATTACCAAGAACCTCCATGAGAACGCGACCTAGCTTTTTTATGGGGAAAATTGAATCGCGTGAGGGATTTAAGGAGGGGATAGGTCTAAGAGGCTTTCGCCGTTTCTTCCGACCCATTTTCTCGTCGGCCGGGGTGAGGCCGACCGTCGGTGGTGGTATCGAGGTGGAGAGAAGAGAGATCGTTTATTCTAGAGTGAGAAAAAGCCCTTGTTACTGAGTTTTCAAGATAGAAAGAGTAGGTCAAATGGGGTGTTTGATCCTGAGACATGGGGGTCGACTGAACAATGGAAGCAAATATCTTATTAGATTTGGTTAAGGTATTAACAAATGTTTTAAACTGAATATAGAATCCATCTTTAATGCTACATAACTAGTAGTATCTTCAATATGCAAAGACATTTCTGCTTGAGATAAGAGTCCGTTAATTGTTGGATGACTTACAACAAAAGACAAAGCAATTCTAGCCCATCTGACCACGTTCTTCTTGCAGTTTGACCTTCTTGATTGCTTTTTCCAAATATGCATAGGAAATAATATCGGAGTGTTCTTGCTACGGTTAGACCTTCTTGATTGTTTTTTCCAGATAGACATAAGAAATAATATCGGATATGTTATACAATGGAAATCAGATCTATGAATTGTGGTCATCCTCTCTTTCCCTTTGGAAAATTTGGTACAGATATTCTATTAAGCTTAAGACAACTAAGAACAGTTTCTTGATCAAAGTTCAAAGTTCGAGCAACGTTTCTTTTAATCTTCTTTTTGGAAAATTTTGCTTTTCTGGAGTTCGAGGCTCGGCTATAACTTCATCTTCAATGTCGTTATCTTTGCTTCCTTTTCTTAGATATAGTTCTCAGTCGGGTAGTGGCGAGATTCCTCGGTTGCTTCCCCTCTTCCATGATCCGAGGTCTATGAAACCTCTTTTTTTTTGTGTCCCTTTTGAGTTATTTCTCTTTACTTTTTCAGTAACATGTTGTGAATCTTTCGTTATGTTAGATTTAGAGATTTTTGCACCTTGATCACTTCTTTTCATAATCACGACACCACAATCTCGAAAACACTTTTCTTCAAGCTCATTTTTACTAACTGAGTTTGTGGAAGAATCTACATATGAATCCGATTTCAACCATTCAAAAGACTTATGTCTTTATATACATCTTTGATACCATGATAAGGTTAATGGGCTTCCAACTCAAAACCAATTTAGCAATAAGTGGATTGGCTCATATCCCTTATATACTACTCAAGGTCCTTCCATTTTTCTGATATGAGATCTTTCTTCACACCCCCCCTCGAAATAATGGTCAATCTAGCCATTAATCTCGACAAATCCCAATCTAGGATTATTTCGGGTGAAATCGGCCGAATTATTTCTGGATCGGTCTAATTGGTTCAGATCGATTAGGCTATTTTCGTCCAATCAATTTCAGTTTAGTGGGGCAGTGTGAATTCAGGCCTCTGATACCATGATAAATTTGATGAGAGTAAGAACACAAAAGTGTTTAGAAAAAAATATTATTAGACTTTCGTAAGAATAAAGTACAAGATACACCTCTATATATAGAGATTGGCTAGACCTAAATTTTCTAAATTAAGATAAACATAAATGTACATAATATTTTAGAAATAAATATAAAATATTCTTAAAAAATATTGTTAAATATCATGATCTTAGATCCTTCTTGATCTTTATGATTCTCTCCCAATATTTTCTTTATTATTGGAAATGAGCGAATGTGTTCGATTGAATTACAACGATCGAATCGATCGTTTATATAAAGTAAAGAAGTAAATTCTTATGCGTGCATAATGACAATTGGCTCGTAGTGTTAGAGTTCTTTCATAGGAGGTTTGTTATGTAAATATTGTTCCGTCGATTTGAATCTTTGAATCGTTTTAGTTTTTAATACATCGTTGACAAAGAAAATGAGGATAGGCTCCACACAAAATAATATTTAACGAAAGATTTCACCATAAATTTTATATGCCCGCCATTTATTTTCTTTTGGTTTTTACAACATTACCTATATTTTGTACATTGGAGTTTTTGGTTTTTTGGACATAAGAGGCTAATTTTAACAAAATGGGCCAAATCATAGGACAAATCGTAGGCGCATTAAGAGGTAACGCAAATCGAAAAGTGTTACTTCTCTTAGTTCTCAGATTTGAGTTTCTAGGGCTGATACAATTGTAACCGTCGGCAGATAAATCGTGTTGAAGATGAAACCGCCGCTTAAAAGAAAGGAGTGGTTTCATTTTGAGATTTGATTCCGTCTCGATTATCCCGAAAATGTCAGTCACCAGAATCGACCCCAAATCCTTCACTTCCAGATGATTTGTTAGTGACTTGCTTAGCACGCGTCTAGAAATTGTACTACCCACCTCTGTCCTTAGTCTCAAAGTGCTTTCGATCTCTCTTACGCCCCACCGAGAGTTGTCTCTATGTGTGTTTAGGCTTCCCTGATACTAAGGCTCACTGGTTCACTCTCTGCCGGAAACCTGACCGAACCCTAACTAAGTCAAGTGGCAATCTTCTGGTCCCAATCAAATGTCCACAATCTCCTCCTGCCAACTTGTCAGGTCACGCGGCGGTTGGTTCCAATATCTACCACATTATTGGAGGAAAGTTGCGTTCATCTAGCGTCTCAGTCCTAGACTGTCGGTCTCACACATGGCGTGAGGCTCCAAGCTTAAATGTGGAGAGGACAATATAGCCGTCTTCTGCTAGTGTCTTTGATGGAAATATTTATGTAACAGGAGGTTTCGTAGAAGACTTATCAGAATCTTCGAAATCCATGGAGGTGTTCGGCACAAAAACCCAAATTTGGGATCATGTCCCCATCCCTTACTGGGACAGGTACTAATACTTGGGCTGGCTAACCAAAAGTACATTTATTGAAGTAAAGGTCTATCTGATGATTGGGAGTAAGGTTCCAGAGGAAGGTAAATGGGACTTTGTCGAACGAGAGATGGGTACGAGTTGGAATTGGTTTTCTAATTGTGAGATAGAGAATGTTTTGTACTGTCATAATGAGGGAGATTTAGAATGATATGACAATTGAAATTGTGGAAACAAATTAAGGGTTTGATAGGAATGCCTGAGTTTGCTAGTACCCGTGTTGTTAAATTGGCAGAATATGGTGGAAAGATGGCGGTTTTGGGGGACAAGGATGAGCCTTTCAGTGGAGACAAGATGATTTGGTGTGCGGTGATTGCGCTTGAAAGACACAACAGTGAAGAGATTTGGAGGAAGGTCGACTGGTGTGACGCGGTCCCCAGGTCAACACAATTTGAGAATGCTCTTTGTGCTACTGTTGACATAACAAGCCAATCTTGTGTCATTGTGGGTATTCTATCGTTTTGTTGGATGGTTGTCTTGTGTTTTTAGCCGAATGTAGTAGACATCAACTCAGTTGTAAACCTGTTGACGGTTAGCTTACTTTGCTGCTAAATAGTTCCTAAGAAACGCTGTACTGGTTGAATAAAAAATTTCACTACCTTCATGGTGCATATATTTGTCTCATAGGCTTGACCGTAATAGAATCATCTAGTGATGCAGTAGTAGTATTATAGATCATTTTGTTTTGAAAGTGTCTTCTTATGGTGTTTCCCTTCCATTAGTACGTAACTAAGATGAATGATTGCCTCATCAAATATTTGACCTAGCACCGCCTAAACGACCGCATAACAGGTTGTTTTGTTTAACACTAAAATGAGCTAAAAGCTTTTTCAGATATTTCCCAACCACTTAGAGACGGACGTACAAAGCAGATCAAAACTATTTTATTATTTTCATACTAATTAACCTTTTTCACATCAGATAATCATAAAGCAAAACGATAATCTAGATTTTGAAAGATTTTTCTTCATATGTTTTTTTAATTACTAACTTACGACTAACAGAGTGTATAGATACAAAACGATCTCGTTACTCAAGTGGTCTACATGTGTTGTACACTTCTCCTCGCAATACATCGATTGGTCTATGTTCCAAAGTGTATCGCTCCGGTCCCATATACACCCCTGTCTTCTCCAATAGCCCCATTGCTTCCTCTCTTCCGTATTTTGACTCATACAGCTTCAAGTACTCATAATCCTGATTCATTACATAAATTCCCCAAATAAGCCAACTGAAACAGTTCCTCATTGTTATCTTGTTGGTAACTATAAAGCAGCTGTACCTGTAACCCACTTAGAAGGCGCTCTAGCCTAAGTGAAGCAACAGGCTCTGAGGAAGATGAGAAAACTTCACCGGGGTAGTAAAGAACTCCATCACCAGGAGGAAGACCGCGCCTGAACCTTACCTATTCATTTGGTTTATGTAACATCATGAATCAATTAATTCAAGAAACATTTACAACGGAAACCAAGGATAAGAAAATAAGTATTGATGGGTCAGACAGACGAACCTCGGCGCTTGGAACTGTTGCCTTTTCATAGCAGTTTGCACCCCAGTACAAGAACCCGGTTCCACCTTCTTTCCACACACGCCACATAACTGCACGCTGCTGTGTCCCACGCATCCCCAGGTGCCAATTAGGGTGAGGATCTGAAGGTCCAAGGCATATGTATGTCCACCATTCCTGCACCACCAAGAGAATTCATCTTTATGATTCGTATTGCTATTACATACATAAGCACAAAAGAGCACAAGATTACGATGACTTTGAATCAAATTTAACTATTCCCTTACACATCATAGAGTAGGTGTGAACAGTGGTTAATGAACTTTAGGCTATGTTGATTGACACATGATGATTTCGTTACTACTAATGCTAGAAGTATTCATGTACACGTGCCGACTTTTTCAAAGTTTATGATAACTAATTAATTATATTGACAAAACTCTATTCTTAATTTTGATTCAGTTAAGCATTCTTCAGGTGTATGGATCAGAAAATTCAACCTCATTGAGAGTAACATGGACTTGAGTCACTGGATAATATTCTCCAAAGAAGAAATGAAAGGGTTGACAAAGATCAGGGAGAGCCTACCTCACCATTCTCTGTCTGCAATTTCTCAAGAATATCCTTCACCAAATCTTCCCGGTTACCAAGCACCCACTCACTGAATATTAAACCATATTTTAAGACTGAGTTACCAGATTAAAGCAACAAGAGACTAGTTGAAAATAGATTTCTCTATAGGTTCCCGAAATCATCTGACAATCTTAGCTCATTACCTTCTATACTAAATGCACCTGCATGCCTATCCAAGTAGGTGACTGGAGTGATATGGGGTGTAAAAAAGGGGAATTTTAAGACCAATAACGTATTTGCTCAATTAATATTGATAAAGGAAGTGACTTTTTAAATAATTGACAGATGATAGACAATTTATTCTGAACTTAGATGTCTTTTGATAGGTATAAACACCATAAAAATAGCACACCTACCCAATCAACCCATAAAACCCAGGTAAGTGAAGGCCATTTATTTGAATGATCACATCACTGCCACTTAAGAGAATTTGCATGAGCAATTACCTTGTGCAGTATATCTGAGTATGGGGTCGAAGGAGATTTGGAACTTTGACAAAAGATTCAAAGGGCGTTGGAGCAAGAGGCGCATCACCCGGTCCTACAGAAAGAGTAATATTTAAGTAAACTTATAAAGCAGCTAAAGCATTGTTGAGTTATGAACCTTAATTCATAACCTAATTTTAACGTAGATTTCAGTTCCCTTTTCATCAACACACAGAATTAAATATCCATAAGCGCTGTAATGAAGCATAACAGACAACCCACTGGACCAACGTGAAGGGCTTAAATATTAACTTTACTCAAAGAACTAACATTATGGGCTACATAATCACATAGTGCCGGATACTGATCAGCCTACTGATACAAACTAAATTTTTATGGTTCACCATTGACCAATTTTGGAGCTTATTTCAACGGGAAGACAAAGCCATGAAAACCAATAAAACAGAACCCCAGCGGAAAACAGGAAGTAAAATAGAGAAACAAAGAATTATTTAGCACAAGTGATTTCCACGAAAAGAAAATCATACCACAGTAGTATGTAGTCAACACACGAGCATCCGGGGCATAGGCATAAATTTCACTGGCCATCTTGCGAACGTTATCGAAGTGCTCCATATTCAGTGGCTGCCAAATGTTTTGAATGGTAGATAATAAGAAAGCTGTCAATAAGTACTTTTCAACTATAAAAAAACACATCAATTACACCAAGGATGGATCACGAAATATAGAAATGGCATAGAAGTTTACAATTACCACACAAAACTATATCCTATCAATAATCAGTGGGAAAATTGATTGAAGCATACCTCATCCCACAAGTAAAAGTAAGCTTTGTTCCAATGGGGTTTACTCCTCAATATCTCAACTTCTTTGCGCAGATATATTTCCCTTGAATCATCCCTTCTTGCACATCAATTGGCAGATGAAAGTTAGTTTTGGTACCTACAACACTTAAAAAAAGCTTGTGGGGGGCAACACATGCATACCCTGCTATAACTTGTCTATATGGTACTGCATAAGCCGCAAGCCTTGGATCGGAAAAATATTCATCAGATTTCGGATGATCGGCTGCAAAAATCAAAAAGTGAAATGCAAATGGAGAACTCATCATGTGAAGCAGAACGATCAGCTTGCATAGCGCAAAATATATACAGATAATGCATAAACAATTCAAAAGAAGATTTGCAGTACCAGGCCATGGTGAGGTGTATGTCAAGACACGCATGCCTTCACCCCATTTGCAAAAGTATGGACTGATCCGATACTGAAGAAGCCACTTAAAATGGAGATCCAATTTCTCGTACCACTCTTCACTTCCATGTTCAACACCAAAACGATCCTCAATTACAGTGTCAGAGACGCCAATAACAGCAGGGAGTGATGGAGTCACTGGAATGATAAATTCCCAAACTGTCAATCTTAGCTTGATACGCAGGGAAAGGTTTGAAACAACATCTTCTTCCATCATATCGGTTGATCCATTTGTAGAAATGAACTCCGAAAATGATGGAGAGAAGAGAATTCTTCTTAATGACGAACTTGCACATTTTATTCTTTCTACCTAAAAGATAAGCTGCAGATTATTGACACGTAAAATATTTCTTAAGGGTGAAGTAATGTGGTAGAAGGAAAGTGAAAATTACCACTTCATCCATGGGTTTCCCCTCTATTGGTTCCATAATATCAAGACAGTTGTTAAGTTCCATACAAAGCTGATCCTTCTCTTGCTTTCCCAAGTGAGCAGAACAGCTGTAACTAAACACATAATTGGTCATCAGCATGTCAAATCCATGATTAACAAATTATCATTTTCATGCAACACACTGACATCAAGGTACTGCTAGCATCTTAAAGTAGATAAAAGAAATAGTATACAGCGTAAGACCCACCCTCCATCACTTTTCATTGCAGAAACAATAATTTCTCCTTCATATTGACCAGGAGGCTGCCCATTAGGAACGTCAATTGAGACCCAAATCACACTTGTTTCTCTACAACAGGAAGCATCCCAGGCTATGTTAGTCTCACGAAATAAGTCAACACTGTCTCCACATACCAGATAAAGAAATTGGATAAGTGAGTGGTCGTACCCTGGCAATAAGCTAAGTTGAGTAACAGGCAGATCAAGGGGTACTAGAGCATCAGGAACACCTAGGACAGGCACCACTTGCCGCAACTTTAGCGACTGACCAACAACCAATCTGCCATGACACAGGAACCATTCCAAATAATGAAAATATTACATTTTTGATCTGTCAGATATCCTCTACATATTCGCATTATTAAGTCTCATTAGTTTCCCCGGTCTCCAAAAAGAAGGATTAAAAAAAATGCAAGGTAAAACAGCTCACCTATCTCCAGCTGAAGAGCATAAGTCACTGCACTGAACCTGAACACTTCCGGAAGGACTGGAAGCAGCCCAAGAAACTTTGGGACGCATGGCGATCTGAAAGCTTTCTCTCTCATTCCTAGCCGCCAAAAGATTTATCTGTAGAATGCGATATAGAAGCCAATATGTAACATATGCATCAATGCATAGGAAACAGAACGATAATGGATCATTGGAACTGATTCAATTAGTGATTAATCCCTAGGAAATACATCTACTATATTATCCCCACCTTTCAAACTAGTTCATAGCATAGGGTATTATTCCATTTATATAATTGCAACTAGTTTACCAGCTACCAATACCAACGCCTTTTCAGGAAAGTGTCGGTCACAGATAACTTTTCCATATTGCTCAGTTTCTTTACTATTTTCTAAGATATTAAGTAAAGCTAACAGAACATAAAGTATAAACACTAACTACAAAGCATATAGTAGAAATGAAGCAACAAATAGAACGCTTACAGGCTCTAGAGGTCGAGGTGTTTCTTGTGAACCAACGTTAACTGTATTTGGCATACACCAAACATTCACCAAATCAGCAGTTGGAACCTCTGTAGGATCCGTAGATTTTTTAAGTGGCTCTGCATCATTAAACCCATAAGCTGTCCCTCCACCAGCCACCCCTTCTACTGGCACATTCATTTCTTGAGATCCTACAAAATTCTTAAAACGGTTTTAGATTCCTTCAACAAACTAACACAGTTAATTAGCACAAACTTGTGTGGAACCAAAGGATCATTTCCGAGTAAACTACAAAACCGAGGCTAGCTTATAAAATCTTCAAGCGTTTCGTTCTCAACAAAGCACATCGACTGATCATTTTCCGGTAATTTCAACAATTTCTCAACTCCTAGACGATTATCTCAAGCAAACAACGGAGAATTGCGATAGTAAGACGAAATTAAAAATTGAGTATGTGATTGTACGGAAGCGAATTGAGTCTTACCATTGTTGTCCATTTCTTTTTCCCCGAGAAAGTCGCAGAAAATCTGGAGATTCTTGAGGGATTGAAGAAGAAGAAGAGGCGATCGCTTTTGGGAGATTTGTGAAAGGAAGCAAAACAACACGTAGAGGAAGTTAAATTTCAAGCTTTTGTTTACTCGTGACTAAACGGAAAAAACAAAAAAAAGGTACCTTTTAACTTCTCTTTGAAGCTTTTTTGCTGTAATATTCTTTTGGGAATATTGCAAAATTGGTTAGAAATAAAAAGAGAGTTAAATTTCAAAACTTATCCATCCATAAAATTTTGTTTGCAAAGAACCATTTTAAATTTGTTTAACATTTAGAAATTTTACAGATTTTATGAGAGTTTAAAGGTTAGTAGATTTTATTTGATATTGTAACCAAAATAATATGTTAATTGATTGTTGACTTTTAAATTTTTTTAAAATTTTGTCATATTGTTTAATGAAATCCGATATTATTTGTTCACTATCTTTTTCGGATTTTAATGAAGACTAAATAGACGATTGACAAATTGATTTAAAAGGCAATGAAAACCTTAAATAAAATTTTGTCATATTATTTAATGAAATCCGATATTATTTGTTCACTATATTTTTTCGGATTTTAATGAAGACTAAATAGACGATTGACAAATTGATTTAAAAGGCAATGAAAACCTTAAATATATATATAGCCATATTTTATCTAATCAAACTTTAAAGATTTTAAAGTCTTAAAAATCTTCATAAATAAAAACTCACACCTATTTTCTTATTTTTTGTTCTTGATGGACACCTTTCTTTTAAAGCTAAGAGAATATGGTTAAGTAACAATTACTGTTTTACATTCCAATATTTTAAAGTTAAAACTTAAAATATAAACCTACAACAACAGCTCTAATTAATCACCCTCTAATCTAGTAGGGCAAGTTTTACATCTCCTATATATTAATTGAGAATCATTTTAGCAAAATAACCTTATGTTTACATGGAATATTACAATCATGTCATGCTTACATGTCAAGGTCTCATTAACTTTCAGAAAAATATATAAAAAAGTTTCGTTTATTAGAATACGTTGTACAACCATTATACATTATTGGATATACTTGATTACTCAATAGTTTTAGGAAATTTATTACACCCTTTTTAGGTAACGTATATATATGGTATAACTATACATTATTATTACTAATTTTATAAGGAAGGTTTACAATATAAAAATATTAAAATATGTTATTTAATATTTATTTAAAAATATAAAAAAACGTATAATTTATATATTTAATTAAAAATATAAAAACGTTTATATTATACTAATTTTAAAATATAAATTAGAAACATCTAAATATATATATTATATATATATATATATTTATTTATTTAATAATAATAAATATTTATTTAAAAATATAAAAATGTTTACATTCAGTTTATTTAAATACTTATTTAAAAATAATATTTAAATACTTATTAGTTAATTAGTTGTGTAATATTTATTCAACCCCACGATTTAGAAACAATTCATAAACAAGATTGCAAACGATTTTGGAAACAATTCATAAACGAAAATTGTAAAATGTATACAAATTTTACTATGATTAATAACATATAGAAAGGTAAAAATGAAAGATTTCTTTAATATTTATTATTCTCCACGATTTTAGAAACAATTCATAAACGAAAACTGCAAAATATATACAAATTTTAATGTGATAAATAACATATAGAAAAGTAAAAATAAGAAGGGAAGTGGTTACATTCTATCACGGTCAAGCCTATGAGACATATATGATAAATAAGAATGTACAATTTACATATATGTTGCAACAATCAAGGAGATTTAAATATTTATTAGTTAATATAGTTCAACAATCAAGGATATTTATTTTAGTAATATCTGCAACTTAGTAATATTTTTCCAATCTAAATGAGGTAAATACAAAATTGCGTTTTTATTTTATTTTGTTAGATGATTACTAACTTCCCGCGCCTTCAGCTAGTTTTTTTTATTTCTATATATCCAATAGTATTCTAAAAATGATTTTGAAAAGTGAAACGAAGCAAATATCTAAAAAAATATATTTGAAAATCATGTCTTAAATATATGCTCTTCCAGAATTTTACGTTGCATAAATTTTTCTTAGTCACTGAGAATTAATCGTCGAGAGTAGAATTAATCGTTGCACCATGAAGAAGTTAGTCAAGATTGCTCGACTAACCAGTTGGAGGGGAGGGGGTAATTATTTGAAATGAAATAATATAGTACACGATGTTGTTTATTTAAAATATTTTAATGTATACTAGATTATATTGATTTTTTTTAGATTTAAGTTTTATTCTAAAGTTTTGATTATAGTATTGCAATAATTTAATATTTAAATAATAATTTTGAGTTAGGTTATTATTTCTCATTCAACAAATTAAATGTTATTTTTATAACTGTATTCTCCAAATATTAGTAAGTGGATATTAATTTCAACTATTTGATTTCATTTAAAGAAATGTATTAGTATTAAATATATCTCATTTTATACTAATTTCATGATGTGTTATTATTAAATAATAAAAATATATTTTTCGTAAATATTTGATTTTATTTAAAAATATTTATTTTAACCTTTAAATAGATTTTACATGAATGTTTTGAATTGTAAATTAATATCTTTTATGTTTGTAAAACAAAAGATTTTGTCGATTTATTACTCTATTGTGTTTAATTTTTAATAAGGTTTAATTACATAATTGTGTTTGGTTATATAGGTAGTAGAGAAAGATTTATTAGATTATTTTGGCTATAAAGATAAAAAAAAAATACTAACACATTTTTACTTTTAATGATTTTTTTTTTGTTTTTAAAATCAATAATATTTTATGTAACTGTTTACAATTTAAATGTTTGTTTATAATGTGTAAGTCCCAATTAATAGTATTAGATTTGTCTTATATGATTTTAAATTAGTTTTAAGTAGTAATATTGCAGTGGAAATTTGACAAAAAAAATTTATAATTTTATTTTTATTTATTTTGGAACATATAAATTAGATATTATTAATTTATATATTTACTAATTTTTAAATTAAATTCGTTTCACTAATTGATTTATTTAAGAAAATGGAATGAAAATGAAAATAGATTTTGTGAATATTTTTATTTTTTAAATATGTAATTTTAATAGTAAAAATTAATTAAGTGTATTTGAATAAAATTAAAAAAATCGTAACACCGATGATTTCTCTAAGGGAGACGAAGCGATGATGTTCACCGATGATTTCTTAACACCTAACAATAGGGGTGGGAAAACGGGAATTCAGAACGGAAATTTGCCGGAATGGGAGGAGACGGGAATTTTGGGAATAGAAAAAGATGTCCCATATGAATTTCGGGACGAGAACGGGATGGAACGTGACGGGACAGAACGGGAACGGGAATTCCAAAAAAATAATCTTAAATAATATGATATGTTAAAATTAAAAACATGTTCCATAAAAATAATGAACCATGATCCAAACAAGATAAATAAAAATATAATGTAAATCACAATAAATGAAAAAAAAAATCCAACAACAAAGTTTTAAAAAAAAACAATCACCCAATTAAGAATATATATATATATATATATATATACTCAATAAATTTATATAAGCATAACTTTATCCATCTTCGATATGGGTAGTTCATTTTGTTCACAATTTTACAAAAGCAAAACGAGAGAAGAAATGAAACAAGAAAATCCATCATAGATATACTTGATATGTCTATATTTTACATGTTTTTAGCATGCATTTATCACCCATTTGGCCATGTCTCATTGCATATTCTTATCCTTTTATGTCATTTGATTCCAGTTTTGCATACTTAGAGTGTTTTGCATTATGATTATAGAGTGTTTTGTATTATGATTGCGCATATCGCAGTCAGACGTACTTTTAGAAATTTGGAGGTCAAATGAGAGAAGGGAAAAAGGGAGAGCTTAACTCAACCATGCACTCGACCGAGATTCGAGGAGCACAAAAGAGACCTTGAACCGAACTCGAACAAGAACTCGCTAGAGTCAAGTTGGAACCAAAGAGAGACACGGAGACCGACTCTAGCAAACAGGTCGAGTCAGGATCGAGTCAGCACCAAAGACTGCACTAAGCCAACTCGAAGCTGGGACGCTCGAAGTTCTGCTCGAGTCCACCATAAAAATGAGGTCTTGAAGCCAACTCGAGGATGCTGAGTCCTTGTCGAGTTCACCGTAAAATGCATTGAAGATATTTCACGACTGACCACTCGACCCCATGATCGAGTGCTCCTCCGAACTTTGCTATTTTGTCTTTTGTGATTTAGGTTTTGTCTAATCCTATAAATACTTGTGTTTATCAGTAAAAGAGTTTCCTGGGTTCTTTCTCCTCCTAAACCTATTTCTTGCTTTTGTAATCTGATTACTTTGATTCTACTTAATATTTCTGTTTGATTTTCAATAGTCTATCTATTCTAATCTTCATCTTTCTAATTATGCAAGTTTTAATAATTTCTGGGTTTTTGCCTTTGATGTTCTTCATGAATTCTGAGTAGTCTTTTAGGGTTCTTAAGGATGGGATAGATTAAGTGTGGAATCTTAGTCTCCTAGGTGGTTTAAGTTTAGATTACTTGATTTCCCTTCTGGATTAGTGTTATTAATGCTAATTACTCTCTGATCAATTGGAATTAGAACCTAGGTATTTCCACACCCAGAAGGTGTTTGATGAAATGTCTGAACCAACTAATTCCAGAGATTTGCAATTCCTAGCCTAAGAGATTGGTTGTCTAGGGTGTTTATTGGCTTTAATAGACTGAATCTTAATGCCTGCTAAGTTAGATTTTCTAAAGAGATTTGTCCGAACCTGGTTTACAAGTTATCATAGTGGATTTAAGCTGCTGAGTTTATTGTCAGGATTAGCTCTGCTTGAGTTTTGTTAAACCACCTAGGTAGATTAAGAGGATACACTGATCAATAACCCCATCCTTAGGAGCTTCTGTTTAGTTGATTGAATTCTATTTGCATTGCTTGTGTTAGTTTGTCTTTAGTCTCTGTTTTTGGTTTATGTATTGCTTTCAATTATACTTCTATTAGACTGTTAATCTCATGATCTACTGCTTGGCTTGACTTAAATTGGTTTGATTGCATCTTTTTTGGTTAATAGCTCACCCATTTGGATTGACACCTTTATGTACTACAATGACATGATAGTTCAGTAAGAAATTGATCATATCAATTTGGCGCCGTTGCCAATTGGGTGTTTGTTTGTTACATTTAGGATTTCAGACCTCTTAAGATCAAGTTCGTTTAATTTCTACTTTGGTTATTCAATTTCTTACAAGTTAGTAAGAATTAATCGTCGAGAGTAGAATTAATCGTTGCACCATGAAGAAGTTAGTCAAGATTGCTCGACTAACCAGTTGGAGGGGAGGGGGTAATTATTTGAAATGAAATAATATAGTACACGATGTTGTTTATTTAAAATATTTTAATGTATACTAGATTATATTGATTTTTTTAGATTTAAGTTTTATTCTAAAGTTTTGATTATAGTATTGCAATAATTTAATATTTAAATAATAATTTTGAGTTAGGTTATTATTTCTCATTCAACAAATTAAATGTTATTTTTATAACTGTATTCTCCAAATATTAGTAAGTGGATATTAATTTCAACTATTTGATTTTATTTAAAGAAATGTATTAGTATTAAATATATTTCATTTTATACTAATTTCATGATGTGTTATTATTAAATAATAAAAATATATTTTTCGTAAATATTTGATTTTATTTAAAAATATTTATTTTAACCTTTAAATAGATTTTACATGAATGTTTTGAATTGTAAATTAATATCTTTTATGTTTGTAAAACAAAAGATTTTGTCGATTTATTACTATATTGTGTTCAATTTTTAATAAGGTTTAATTACATAATTGTGTTTGGTTATATAGGTAGTAGAGAAAGATTTATTAGATTATTTTGGCTATAAAGATAAAAAAAAAATACTAACACATTTTTACTTTTAATGATTTTTTTTTTGTTTTTAAAATTAATAATATTTTATGTAACTGTTTACAATTTAAATGTTTGTTTATAATGTGTAAGTCCCAATTAATAGTATTAGATTTGTCTTATATGATTTTAAATTAGTTTTAAGTAGTAATATTGCAGTGGAAATTTGACAAAAAAATTTATAATTTTATTTTTATTTATTTTGGAACATATAAATTAGACATTATTAATTTATATATTTACTAATTTTTAAATTAAATTCGTTTCACTAATTGATTTATTTAAGAAAATGGAATGAAAATGAAAATAGATTTTGTGAATATTTTTATTTTTTAAATATGTAATTTTAATAGTAAAAATTAATTAACTGTATTTGAATAAAATTAAAAAAATCGTAACACCGATGATTTCTTAATATAGACATATCAATACTCAATAAATTAATCAAACTGAACCTACCTTCTTCTTGTTCTCAGCCTGAAGAGAAAAAGAAGAGCAAAAGACGTATGTGGCTCTTTGCAAAAGAAGAGCAAAAGACAATTTAAATAAAAGTTGAAACAATGAAGGAAGATGAATAGTCAAAATAATTTAAATTATATTATTTTCCAAAATTTATATGTATTTGATTGTAATATATGTATATGTTGTTATGTATAAAATATATAAAATAAATTATTTTTTCTCAGAAATGTAATAAAAACACCCAACAGTTGTCTTTTGGTATCTACCATAAGAGATAGCATACAATTTTGTATATTTGAGCCATGTATTTGAAATCATATAATGAAATCATTTATATGAATTAATATTTTACTAGGTGATGTATTCACGTTCTGCGTGAGATTTAAAATGTGTTATTGAATATACTATACTTTTCTTTGAATTATATATACTATAATATTTAAAGATTATATACATATTTTTAATATTATATATAGTAATAATAATGTTTAGTTATATCATATATATATGTTGCTTAAAAAAGGTGTAGTAAAGTTTTGAAAAAAATTGAGTAATCAAGTATGTCAAATAATCAATATAATTTTTCTAGTAAACGAAATCTTTTTATATATTTTTTTTGAAACTTAATGATGTCGACACGTCATCATGACAATGCTGTAATATTCCATATAAACATAAGGTTATTTTGTTAAAATTATTCTTAATTAATAGATAGGGGATTTATTTTTACTAATTTGATGCTAATTTATATAATTTAGACATAAACTGTAAAAAAGCAAACTTTTTGGTCGATTAAAACCACTTCTGGAGAATCTCCAGATGTAAATTTTTTCCAGAGACGAACAATCTTAACTATTATCTTCCACAAATTCTTGTATGGGTTGACATCATAAACATCAGAAAAAGAAGACATAATATTGTTTAGATTAAATTTTACTTGAACAATAATATTTTTGGGTATGATTTGAATAGTATGAAAAAATAAAAAATGTTATACTATTATTTATATGAATGTGTCATATCAACGTTATGGAATATAATACTTTATGAAAGTCGAATATTTCATAAAAAATATTGATATAGAATATTTTAAAATGGAATGATGTATTATATATTTATTATATATATCCTTTTTTAAAATGATGCAATATCACGCTAAATATGTAATTAGAAATCTTTCATTTTTACATTTATATTAATATATAGGTTTAAAAGAAATCTTCCATTTTTACATTTCTATATGTTATTTATCATAGTGAAATTTGTATATATTTTGCAATTTTCGGTTATGACTTGTTTCCAAAATCGTGGGGGAGAATAAAATATTACAGTAACTAATAAATCTTTAAATCTCTTTGATTGTTGCAACTTATATGTAAAGTTTCTGATTTTATTTTTAAACAATTAAATTTTTGAAGCAATAATTTGTACTTAATTTCGGTTCTTTAAAATATTGAAATATTAATATTTCGAAAGATTACGAGACTATAGTAACTAATAAATCTTTAGCATAGCACTGTTGCTTTGAATTTTAGATTTGGACATATTTGACGTTTGATTTACTCATAAGGTTTTTTACCTTTGTCTCTAAAAGATTTGTGGATTAAAGATTGATATGTATGTGTTTTGTAGGCTGATTGGTCTTCTTGAGAAAATACTTGACCAGCCAGTAACTTCGTTTTTGGATCTTATGGAGATACAAGTATCGTATAAACAATTCATTCAAACTATAAATAATTAATATAACTCTTAATTAAAATAATTAAACTAAAATGCTATTGTTTTACAACTAATTATCAAAAACCTCTTTGAAAACAACATTGATTGTAGAACATGTTGCTTTTCCATCTTTGCATATTATTAGAATCTTAAGACTTCTTCTTAACTTCACTCTTGAGACAAGCACATATCATTGACCATGTGAAAAAACAGGGAAAACGGCCGATTCCCCTACCAGCTATATTGTTTTGGCGTATTCATACATGGACTTATGTGTTGTGCCTTAAACTACATGAACTTATCTAAAATTTGAATTTACTACATGAACTATTCAAAAACGGCTAAAACCTATAAATCGATTAACAATGTTAATATTCCGTTAACATATGTCACGTAGAGACTCTTTTTTTTTTCAAAAATATTACTTATCCTACTCCAGCCGGTGAATCCTCAAACAACAGATTCATTGGCTTTTTTTAGAATCGTTTTTCTCTTATCACAAAATAGCACACATACGTGGTACAAAAACTTTTTCACCAATCCTGTTACCAATTATAACTCTTGCCTCGACTATGTGATTAGCCAATTGAGTAACTTGTAATCTAGTTCTGTTGCACAAACATCCTATTGGATCAATGTTCCTGAGCATCATAAGTACTAATGTACCAATCTTCAATCGTAAACTATGATTTGGCAAGCCTGATGCTTTTATACTATTTAAAAATTCTAGTGCAAACACAGAGTCATCCTTTGAATTTAATTCTGAAGGATCAATGTTGTATGAACTTAAATATATCTTTTCTTCACCTACATAATTAGAATTTAAATTATTATAATATATACTATATTAAATAATATTAACATTTTAATTTTTAAAATACCTGAGAGAAGATTCAACATATATTCGTTTATGGTATCAACATCCTCATTTGTAGTACACAAAATTGCTCTTTGTTGAATTTTTTTGGTTCTTGTGAATTATGAAATGACTTCCCATACACTTCTGAAACAATAGAATGTATTGGATCAGTGCAATCGTTGATAAGTAGATCTTTAGGAATATCAATAATAACTTCACCATCATTTGGCTCCTTAATCTTTCCATCACCAAGATCCAATATCCAATCAGAGAAACTTTTAATCTCTAAAGCTTTTGTTGAACTACATTCCGATAAAAAGGTTTTAGATTGTTGGGTGTTTTAATTTAAAATGTGGTATTTGAAATCTTAACTTTTATCTTTTAATATATGTATGACATTAGACAATATATATGTGGAATTTATACTAGGTGATGTACCCACACATAAAATTAAAAGAACTTTAAAAATTAAAAGAATATAATTTTTATTATTATAGTTATTAAAGTTAGATGTTTCCAAAATTTCCTTGATGGTTTTCCTTTTTGTTTTTACAAAAAATATCTTCTCTATCACCAACTCCACTAATTGGTAACAATGAAGGTTAATTTGTGACAACCAATTTAAGGTTATCTTTTGGTAGTTTGTCCAATATATATATAATTTATTAATTACATTTTAAATAAGTAATAAAACATTAAAAATATTTTTAAAGGTGAATAATAGCTTACATAACAACAAATGATGTAACTTACTTAATATCTGGATTTAATCTTTTGCACACATATTTGACATAAAAGAAGCATGTTGTAACACCAAAACATTGGTTGAAGATGCAGGGTTTCTGACAGGTACAGAAGGTTGTAAGGTGAAATTCCGATTCTTGAAACGAAAACTGTACGTATTCAAAAACCCATCATGTTGGATTTTTCGAGCCAACTCCCAAGGAAGACCCAACAATAAATGACAAGCATCCATTTTCACAATTTCACAATAAACCTGATCTTTGTAAGTGCACCAATTAAAAAAGAAACCAAGGCCCTACGAGTCACAATAACCTCATTCCCTTGTTATAAGCAAGCCAACTTATACAGAGAAGGATTAGGCTCCGCTACAATATTCAACTTGTGTATTGCATCTGTTGTTATCACATTTTCGCAACTCCTAGAATCAATAATGAACTTGTAAACTTTACTTGCAATGGTACAACAAGATTGAAAAAGGTTGTTACGTTGCAAAAAATCCTCTTCGGTACGTGGAGCTAAGAATGATCTATGAATGATCAACAATGAACCAGCATGAGAGGATCTTCATCCTACACAACTTCCGCATCGTTTCCTTATGCATCAAGTTGGCTTAGATATTCATGGAACTAGAGATCAGAGCACTGAGTTATATTGCTATCTTGTACTGATTGTGGATGTTTATGCTGGTGTACAAGATTTAAGAATGTGCTTGGTGGTTCTGTGAATATATATATAGGTACTATGCGCCATGTCTAATTTGTAGAATATATTCTCAGAAAGCGATAACATAGTAGATTGGCTAACTTTATTTCTTTTCTGAAAGTGAGTTTGCATGTTTCTCCTCTCTCGTTTATTCTGCTTATGTGTTAAGATATTTTGTTTTGAATACTTTGCTCTCATGGAAAGTATTGGACAAACCAGTGACTGGTTTTATGTTGTCATTTTCAAACGATCTGAATCCTGTGGGTAGATATTCTGATAATTACTACACCTTTTTTCTTTACGAAAACGACGTTAAAATTCTACTACGAAGACTTTTTTTTATAAAGTTTATAAAATAAAAATGATTTTTGAGATGAAGTCTTCCAGAATAGATTCTAAATTTCAATGTTACGGATGTAAGATAAACTTTGTTTGTGTTTGTGTGTGTTTTTTTTTTGTTTGGGTTACTATTGAGAAATGACATCTATGTTTTAATTATATTTTAATAATACATTATATTAAGTATCACATCATCAATTATTTGTTAATTAAATATTTTGATTTTAATTAGTTAAAACTACAAATAACATTTGGAAAAAATAAAAAATGTTAGCTTGAAAGTGTGAACATCCAAAATGCTTTCCATTTAGAAGACACGTAACTTTACATCTAAATACAACTAGCTTCATGCATAATTTGCGATTATGTAAATATAAGTTATAAAAAATCAAAACTATTTTAATATTAAGTTCGATGTTCTATAATCAAATCGATTCGTATTTACAAATCAAAAATTAAAATTTTTTTAACAAACCGCACATTGCGTTTGAATTAACCTAGTATGCAAAATAATAGCATTCCGGTAATAACGTGGTAGAAAGTACAAACTGTGTTTATGTCCAAAACTAATGAGTCATTTTCAAAGTACCAATCTGTCAAAGGATCAAATGATTACCTGCAACTTTAGATATATTTTTTAATTATTAAAAAGAATTATATCGCCGCCAAGTTTGAACTAGTCATTGTTTGTTTACCGCGCACTTCCTCTCAACAATTATCAAAATTATATAAAGATCCACTGAGAGTGAAACTTAGATATTTTCATATCCTTAAGATATTGAGATAAGAGGAAAACTCATGGAGATGAACGAAACTTCCAAACAGACAGGAACAGAAGAATCAGAATACGTTCGAAATCCAGAACCAGACCAAATCTTGAGTCCAAGAAGATCGTCGCAGCTATATCAAAAGAAATGGTGGATCTCTGTTTCTTTATGTCTTTTCTTAGTCTTGCTCGGAGATTCTCTCGTCATGCTTCTCTTGAACTTCTTCTATGTTCAAGACAATCGAGAAGAGATTGACCTAGATCTACGATACAAAGGAACATGGTTGCAAGCTCTGATCCAAAACGCTGCGTTTCCAATCCTTATCCCTCTATTTTTCATATTCCCTTCACCAAAACCTAACCAAGAAACCAGCAATACTCGTTTCCTCTCCTTTCGTCTCCTCTGTCTTTACTTCTCTCTTGGTGTTCTTGTTGCTGCTCACAGCAAATTGTTTGCACTCGGGAAATTATATGCAAACTATGAAATCTTCACGCTGATTTCCGCGACCCAATTGATCTTTACCGCGGTTTTCACAGCCATCATTAACCGTTTCAAGTTTACAAGATGGATTATCTTATCGATAATCCTCACCATTTCTATTTATGTTTGCGGTACTCCTAAATTTGCAGGAGAGCCTGT
Source organism: Boechera stricta (assembly GCA_018361395.1). Classification (NCBI taxonomy): domain Eukaryota; kingdom Viridiplantae; phylum Streptophyta; class Magnoliopsida; order Brassicales; family Brassicaceae; genus Boechera; species Boechera stricta. Next base: position 12,319,336 of record CM031538.1, on the reverse strand, counting down.
TGGAAACGAAGAAAACTACTTCTACAACATCCAAGCTTGGTTAACTTTTGCTGCTTCTCTTGTTGCCTTCGCATTATCGCTCTGTTTAATCCAACTCGGATTCGAGAAACTATTGGTGAAGACAAAGAGATATGGTAACAAGAAAGTGTTTAGAATGGTCTTGGAGCTGCAAGTTTGCGTCTCTTTTGTTGCCTCGGTTGTTTGTCTTGTTGGTTTGCTTGCGAGTGGCGCGTTTAAAGAACTGAAAGGCGATAGCGAGAGGTTTAAGAAAGGAGAAATGTATTACGTTCTGAGTTTGATCGGGTTGGCTTTGTCGTGGCAGGTTTGGGCGGTCGGGCTGATAGGTTTGGTGCTTTATGTTTCGGGTGTTTTTGGTGATATTGTTCATATGTGTGCTTCACCACTTATGGCTTTGATTGTTGTGTTGGCATTTGATTTTATGGATGATGAGTTTAGTTGGCCTAGAATTGGTGCTTTGATAGGAACAGTTTTGGCTTTAGGATCTTACTTCTACACTCTGCACAAGAGAAACAAGAAGAAGATGGTGGAACTTAACCAAAGTGAGAACAATGCCAAAGTTTAGTCTCTCATGTCATATGTATGTTTGTATTTTGGAAACTGTTCTTGTTCTTTTGAATCTTGTAAGTAGATGTCTAAAACCTGTAATTTATTTTTAATAGTTTTGGTTTATTTATTTTTATTTGTATTTTCTAATTTCTATTTTACAAAATTTTGTTATAGAGGACTCGCCCCTATATATTACTCTAGTTATTAGGAGAACCGGAGAACTACCAAAATCGACAGATGATTGCCCAAAAATATGAAAATCATGAAAATACGGTTGTTGAAGAATAAAAAAATGGAAATTATGGAATATGTTAATTTAGGAAGTTTACCATTGTTTCTTAATATATAATTTCTATTTTTTTATTTATCTTAAAATAGAAAACTTAGGTTAATCATATCTCTATATAAGGGAATGTATTTTGTGTTATTATATTTATGAGAGTCTAATAATAATTATTCTTAAACACTTTTGTGTTCTTACTTTCTATCAATGTATCATGGTATCAAAATCTTGATCTTTTTATGCCTATGAGTAACGTTCCTGCGATTCAGAAAAAAATAAATAAATAAATAAACAAAAACAACAAACGATTGCGGATGTTCGTTTGGTTTTCTTAAAGCACATGATTGTGCTAGTCCTTCGTTCAAGAGAAAAACCACCGACTTTGACGCACATGATGGTGGAGGCGACGAACCCAAATCTCAATTTCATCATTGGACTTTGTTAACGACAAAAACAACCGAAGCAAGCCTATTGATGGTTTCCTTTGGTGATCGGGTCATTGATTGACCCCGTTGATTTATGTTGGCTAGCAAATTTGCTAGTTACTTGAAGAATAAGGCACCGGATTATGAACATTAATCTAGATGATGGGGTTCGTTCAATGATGATGATGCTTAAGCCGATGAAAGCTCATCATATTTACTATCGTGTTGAAGACTAATGGTGAAAAAGAAAAAAACGTTTCTCATAACTGTGAGCTTCACGGAGTTGATGTTAATGAAGGGGTTGTTGCTTAATCGAGCACAACCCAAAGAAGTGACTCTATGGACGGGTGTAAATGCCACAAAAATGATTCTACGACCGAGTATGAACGCTGCGAAGATGACCCGATTGCTGGATATTATAGCAGATTTGACCCGACGGTCCGTTATAAAACCATGATGATAACCTCACGGCCATGAATAACGCCAAATTGATTACTCCGACGGTCATATATAACGTCGTTATTCCGAGGACTTGTCCAATCTCACACGTGTTATTATGTATTAGCTTGCTAGGGATATTAGGAGAACTGAAGATCTACCAATATCAATGGTCGAGATGATTGCCTAAGAATACGGAAATCATGAAGATATGATTGTTGAAGAATCAAGAAGACTGGATGATGTACCCACGTCCTGCCTGGATTTAAAATGCTTTATTAAGTATAATCTATTAAATTTTTTGATAAATAATTTAATTGTAATATTTAAAATATTTATAATATTTTTGAGTTTTGAAAATATACATATACGTCGTATATTTTAAAATTTTATGTATTATTATATTAATCTTTTTAAAATGTACGTATTATTATATTAATTTTTATGTATATCAGATAAACAAACATAACTTGTTCGGATGATAGTTATATTATTACCATTTTAAAATTTTGTGAAAATAGAATATTTTATAAAAATGTTTGTATAGAATATTTTAAAAAGGAATGATGCAATATATATTTACTATATATCGTTCTTTTTTTAAAATGATACAATATCACGCGAAAAGTGTAATTACAAATCTTCTATTTTACATTTATGTTAATATATAGGTTTAAAAGATATATGTTTAATAGACCAATTATATTAGAAATCTTCATTTTTAAATTAGTAATAATAATGATTAGTTATTAGTTATATATATATATATATATACATTGTCTAAAAGGTGTAATAAATATATATACATGGTTCAAATATGCAGGGTGATGTAAAGAAAGCATTGTTACAACAATTCGAAACATTGCTTCAGGAAGGCAGAGATAGGATCGTAGTGAGAGAAGTGTCGTCAAATATAGGATCTTTCGAATGGAGGAGAGATCTTGAAGTTTGGTTTTATCAATTAATTGTTTTATTTATCGTTCACTGATAGATGACTATTCACCAATAAGATTTGAGGATTTTGATTTCTAAATGTCGGTTTAGTGAATGAAGAAGCTTATGTCTAGTTTAGTGAATAATAGACCGAAATCGGATTGACTAAACGTAATTTAGAAATGTAATCTGTACAAATTGACTGCAAATTTACGAAATTAACCACAATTTTGAAATTGAGTGCAATTGGGCAAACCTTGAAAAATACGGGTGGAATTGGGTAGAACAAAAAAGTTTGGGGGTTTGAGTGTTGGTTGATATTATAGGGAGGAGTTTTAGCTGGCAATCCTAAGATTATCTCTCTCAGATTCGAGTTTGGCTGCAAAACCATTGAAACTTCTTCCATAGCTTGTGACTAAAGAATCTTCTACGGAACTGCAGATCAAAAAGAAAAAAATAATAACGTAAACAACAAGCAACAAGATTTGGGTGTTAGAGATTTGACTCAAGCCGGCCCTTATAGGTGGTGATAATTTTGTCTTCAAAGCTGATGTAATCATATCCCAAATCGTGATTTATCCCTATACTTAGTTCCCAGATTCAAACTAAGTATTGTAACCATTTGTGTATATATACTCTAAACTTTTACTGAAAAAAAATTAGAATCGAATATCCGTTTTTGTTAAATTGCAATTTAAAATTATATTTATAATAAACTATTTTTGGTTCAGTTACCGGGTACTCAAAACATTTTGTTCAGAATTTTTATATATCGGTCTTTCACATAAACCATGTGTACAATAGGTGTGGTGCATCTAGTTTACCATATTACACGACATCGAAGTTCGCACATTTAGATAAGTAGATGTAATGAACTAATGATATCTTATGTACTTTTTTTTATCGGAAAGTGTTTATGTTGCATCCTATCATTAGCTATTATTTGCCTATGATGCATTAGTTTCGTAAGCACTTCGAAAGATGAGTATGATTTCTTATTAATATGAAATCCACGAGGCACATATAGTTGGTGAATGCGACTACCTAATAGACAAAAATTAAGGTATTTACCGTCGCATCATTGAATCTTTTTCCGTAAATCACCATCCATCGTCTTCATCACCAACACCACCGCTTTCTCTGAAATCACCATCACCTCCTCCGTAACCTCATCAATTTCTCTCAATTTTTGATTTTCCACCTTATTCTATTGTCGATTTGTAACATTCGTGTTCCAGAATTAATTTTTGAATCAAATCGCCTAAATTAAAAAATGTGAATTAATTTATGGAATATCTAGTCTGATGGTATCAAAAAGTAAATCGAGCCACGAAAAATCATTAGAAGACATTATGATTTAGTTCTGGTTTGGTTAGTGTTTTAGTTGGTTTAATCTTTAAATCAATTTGATGAAGTGGAAGCTTGTGATTGGTCAAAGATTAATAAAGAATTTGGAGGATTTTGATTGGTGGATGATTGATTCAGAGGCTGATCTTTGGCAAGAACGATCTTAACTCACTAATCTAGTCCTCGGTTAAAGGAAAATCGGTCTGAGGTTTGGGTCAAGAGAAGCTCATGTTTAGCAAGTAGTCAAGGTAAGTGCAAGACCATAGGCTTAGCTGTGTGAATATGATTGATAACATTTTGTTTCATGTTTGTAGACCGATAAGTTGTGTGATGAGCCAAGTGGGGTTCTAGATCGAGTATATCATGATATGGTTGATTGGTTGAGTCGGTATTCATATTTCAATTTTGTTATTTTCATATTCATGTGTGTGTATAGCTTGTATACGAGAGGATAGTCTCACTAGGTATTTATTAAATATTTATGCATCTCATTCTTGATGCAGGTAAATAAAAGTGTGAACCTAGTGGAATCATGGCTATGAGGAGAGGATGATCTAGACTTGGTAGTTCATGAGTATTAAATTTATTTTAAAATTTAATAATTTTGTTGTTTAATAAATATTAATTATACAATTAATATTTGTTGGATGTTTAAAATAAAAATTTGGGTCGGGGTGTTTCACGATTAAATCTCCTACCACCGTCATCATTACCAACACATTGTCACCACCATACTCTCTTGCTCCTTAATTCTTCATTCCCAAATTTGTTTTCTCCACCGGCAGTTTCATACATAAAATTAAGACGTTAGAAAACAAAATAACGTGACATAAAAAAATAACATGAAATTTAAGGGAAAAAAGGTCAAAATATACACCTATTTGAAGATATTTTAGTATTTGGTGGCAGAATAATAACATGCTATTTTTATGTTGTCATGTTATAATGTGTTTTTCTCAATAACACGTTATTTTCTGATGCCATGCTATTTTTTGTTACACCATGTTTAGTTTTCAAATAACAATTTTGTGATGTTGTATTTTCCACCCACTCTCTGAGGGTAGTTTTGAATTATTCCGAATCTGTTTCCTTCTATTCCCATGTTTTGCGTGACGGGACTAAGGAGTGAAGACTACAAAATCTGTTTGTAAATGTGCTAAAGTTTCAAAAATATGATATGATTGAATGCAGCTCCCGGTTGACATAAGAGGTACCACTCCACACTGATGCTGGGTAAAGTGGGAGTGCGTGCCCCAAACCTGTTTTCCTAAAAACTTTCTCAAATTTATTTGATATTGCCAATAATCAGAAACCGGTTTTTTCTCATTGACAGTGACCTTGGTGGGATTGAGGCAAGCTTGGTATTGTCTTCTGAAAATAAGAGTTACGGAAGTGGGATGCCCATAATTCAGTAACCACAGAGCTCTCTCTTACTTCCATCAGCCTCAATACACATCAGCCTCAATGTGTGTGTTGTTGCCACGAGATAAATATTGGGATTTGCATTTGAAATGGTTCCAAATGAATTTATGACAAAACTGAAAAACAATTACCCAAAAACCTTAAGGTAACAATTTCAGCATAGTAGCAGCAGCAGCTACAACGGTCAAAGCAGGCGTAAACCAGACCAAACCGCGGACTAAGGCCAGCTTTGACAGTTGTAGCGAAGCTCTACGTTCCATGGCTTTTAAAGGGTGAGTCTCCTCCTCCTCCTTTAGCTGGATCCTTTTGCAATAGCACATCATGATTGATTGAAGCCAATTGTGACAAATTCTGCATCATAGCATTCTGTTTTATTAAAAATAGCTTATACTTTGATGATAATTATCCCAAGGCAGAACTACCCAACAACTTCAATCAACTAAACTGGGATTCATATTTTAAAAAAAATAAAAGGTGGACGCGGCGATTTTACCTTGAAAGAAAAGTTAATGAGCGAGAGATCATAAGGTGGAGAATCAAACTTCTCCAGGTTGGTGCATTCATCCAACTAGGAAAATACAAAACCAGGACAAACAGTTTGCAACAGATCCGATAATTGGAAGTACATAGAGAGAAAAGGATGCGAGTTTCTAAATGCCTACCTCGTCTCCTGAATCTGGAAATGACCCGCTGTTGTTGTCAGTTTCACTATCGCTGCAACTGTTTTCACAGAACCGTGATACGAAATAGCTTGTGTCAGCTATACTCTCAGGCTGTGGTACAAAAGCAGCCTGCCAAAAAGCAAAAAAAGGAAAGGCAGCTAAGATTTAAAGAACATTTCGCCCTTCATTCATAATGTGCATTGATGAAGACTTAATAGCGCAAAGCCTGATTCGATCAAGCAGCTTCTGCTTTACTTTTTTCTCTTTTCTTTCTTCATCCGGCAACTAACATTCTTTATTAGCATAATTTCTTTATCAAATATTTTTCTTGAATGCAAAAAAGAGATGCAGAGTCGAGTTCTTACTTTTTGCAAAGCAAGATTGTCCCAGTCAACTCCTCGAAAGAAGGGATGTGACTTTACCTGAAAATGAGACCAGAACTGTTACCGAGAATTTTAGTTATGACAACAACATCAGCATCCTTCTGTTGTAGCATGCATCTAGAAGGTCTTTGTGTCTCAATTCTACAGCATTAATAAATAGTAAAGGGAAAAGTGATGGAACCTCTGCAGCCCCATTTGCCCCCAGTCGCTTTTCTGGCTCATGGACAAGAAGCCTATTACAGAAAGAAATCGAATCTATATGAATATGGAAAAAACCAGTAAAATCTCAAACCTATACAGTATACAGTCATTATATACATATGTCAAATTAAGTTCCCCAATGTAACATGGACCAGCATAAAGCCTTCAAATCAGCTGATGTTGTAGGTAATCAATATGAAGAAACTAGGATTGATGTTAATTTCTCGGCTGGAAATATACTGACTTTGCATAGAGACATGAATAGGACTGGGAAAGACCAATGATAGGAAAACGGGAGCAGGATTGAGAATCCTCAAAACAGACCTGTTAATCAAATCCTGAGCTTCATATGACATTTCACCAGGTACATCTGGCCAGGGCATTTTTCCGTTGAGGATGTTGTCAAATATTATCTATACAGCACAATTAAAAAGGTGAGTCTGTGTGAATTGTACACCCATTGAAAACTAGATTGTGTGTAGAAGTCATCTCAATATAACTGATCATAAATGATTCATTCAGAGAATCCTTTGCTAAGAAGACAAAGCTACTATGGTATAATCAGATGTATACATATAAAAAAACCATGCTTGAGAGTCCAGCAGTAAATAAAATATGTAGGCACCTCTGGGCGGGCTGCTGTAAAAGGTGGAATTCCGGTTATCAATTCGAACAAGACGATTCCAACAGACCACCAATCCGAAGCATAACCTGCAAGCTCAAGACGTTGAATATAATTTCCTAGTGCTTCAGAAAAGCCTAAGATTAAGGTTGTATCCAAACCGTGTTCAGTTCCAAGAAGAATCTCTGGCGCCAAGTAATCAGGTGTCCCAACAGCTGAATGCCGAATTCTTTCTTCTTCTTGGTTCTTCTGAAAATGATGAGAACTTGTTCTTGGAGATACATCTGACCCATGGCCAGATAAATCAATTGTGTTGTTTATAAGACCAATCTTTGAAAGCCCAAAGTCTGTTAGCTGGTAACAAAAATAATAATAAGTTAGGTGGTAAAACAAAGTACTTCAACAACCAAAAGGGAAAACAATATTAGCATATGGTTATTTTCATATTTTTGTACTAGCGTGAGAAAACAATCTGTGTTTGCACATTTGCTGCATATAACTCTCCTTTTGATCAACTAAAGAAGGACATCTTTCACTTTTTTGTATGCATTGATGAAAAAACATTTGACCACCTACTGCAAGAAAATATTAGGTACGCAAGAGCTTAAATAACAGACCTTGATGTGCCCATTATGGGCGATTAACAGGTTATCAGGCTTTAGATCACGGTGCACAATTTTCTGAGAATGGAGGTACTCCAATGCCAGAACCTGAAATAAATGATAACTGTTTCTTAAAGAATCCAACAAAATTTGGTATTCCATGCATATAAAGCCTTCAACTTACCAGTTCTGCGATGTATATACGAGCAATTTCCTCATCAAGACAGCCAACTTTCTGGAGCAGAGAGTATAGATCACCACCATTAAGATATTCCATTACCAAGTAGAGGTTATCTCTGCAGGTGAATGAATAAAAAAATCGAACCTGCATTAATAAGATCAGGTGTTCAGCCTTTGAACGAATATTATAGTTGGACAGTAGCAAAGAAGTAAAACATTTACCAGAAAGGGGTATCTGACAGTTATTAGTATATTTCGCTCTTGCAGTATCCTCTCAATGTCGTTTTTCCTTATCATATCCAACTTTTTGAGTACCTGTGTATGAGCTAAATAAGATTAGCACATGGACAAGCTGACTTCGAACAGTTCAACAAATAACAATGCAGCAATTTTAATACAACATAGGGAGCCAAGATACTAGCCTGATTCACTTATATGAGCTTTTCAAGTAGAATTTTCATAACTATGAATTCTATCTTAAGAGTATTGTCATTATGAGAGGTTTGAACAATATGGCACCAACACATAGGCTGTCTAAAATTGGACAAAAGAAAGCTACTATTTAACAATATTCACATTTTATTCTTGTCATTGAAATATATGGTTCAAAGCACTGCGCATATTAGAAACTACGAAAGGCAAAATAAACACCATATCTATCTGCAACAAAACAAAAACAAAATGCATCTACCTTTATTGCAAAAAAGTCCCCTGTTGTTCTTTTGCGTGCAAGAAAGACTTTACCAAAGGCACCCCTACTTACTGGTTTGATGATCTCAAAGTCATCGATGCTTATCCTATCTTTCAGCAGTAAGTGTGGAGTAGCCGATGCATGCTCCAAGACATCTTCACTCTCTTTAACGTTATCCACTGAACTTTTATCAGCAGTCAATTCACGAGCATACATATATTTCTCGCTGCAGGTAATATCAGAGCTAATAAAACTTATAGGACGAATGCAGTAGTTAGTATTCTATAACACAGTGACTATACCAGAGAAGTTTCTCGATACGCCCCCCAAAAGTATCTATTACAAGTGCTTTGAGCTTGCCCTGCTTCAAGACAGCTTGTATGTCTTGCATGCAGGCCATCAGATAGTCACAGGACCCCTCTTTTGAGAGATCTGTGCTTGCTCCACAGCGGGCAATATCAGAAAGGTCCATCATCTGCAAGATGAAAAAAAAAGAAGAAAAATAAAAGCTGGAATATATTATGCTTCTAAATGTTTATTTATACAAAGATCAGTGAAACAGGTAAAAAAATGATATCTATATGATCTGGAGAATAGAGACCCGCCATGGACAAGTAATAAAATCATGAATCAAAAGATGTTGAAGCTAGGGACTCGCTAAAACCTAGGGGGGTTATAACAAGAGAGGAGAAATTCTCAACCCATCAATGGCATCAGTAATACTCGCAAAATTATGGGCGTCCAAAGTTTTATTGATTAAGACATTAAGGATTCTAAGATTCTGGCAGCACCACATAATTGATTTAAACCATTTTATATTTCCAAAACTCAGCAGGATATGAATGAAAACTGCAAGGCACAGTAGTAAACTAGTACAGCAACATATAACATTGAACCAATACCTAATCTGCCTAAAAAGAGAATATAGTGGAAACAGACAACTAACCAGTTGAAGATCCTCTTGCTCTGGACAATGCCGCTCTAGCCAATAGGAGTCAAAGTGACTTGTTCTGGGGGTATTTGTTGAAGATACTGACGTGATGCTACCTGTTGATGATGAAGTACCATGATGGCAAAATTTGGCCCCTACATGGCTCTTCAGGTTAATAGGATATGTGTAAGACTCGTCTATGAAGGCAGTGTCCATCTCATGCAGATCCTCAAACATTCCCTCTACACCTTTATCCCGCCATTCATTTATCTTGGGAGAACAACCTTCAGATGCAACTCCAGATTTCTGCAAAACAGAGTTTTCCAGGCCACCAGCTTGAGTGAAGGAATTTAAACTTCGTGAATCAATTATCTGTTCCAGTATCTCCTCAAGTTTCAAAAGGCGCTCATCAACATCCAAACAATTTATTTCACATTTATCTGCGTATGCACATATGTAAGAGTGCGGTTCCAGATGTGAGAGAGGAACTTCCTCCTCGCATATCCTGCATATTACATAATCCGATCCACCTAACTCTTTTCCAGGCTCATTTGGCATCTTATCTTCATACTCATCGCTTAAATAAAATCTTTGTTCTACCACTTCACTATCAAATTGTGGTTTCTGCGATGGAAATCCCTGTTTAGCAGCTGCATAACCTTCTCTATCAGCATTATTGCTATTTTCATCTGGTATTGCAGAACCGAAAGTTGTCTCTGACTCCAAAGATTCTTTGTCCCGTCTCTTGAACTTTTTTCCAGCTTCATTCCTTTGATATTTAGGATAACCAGAACCAGAATCATCAACTCTAGGAGTAGAACCCCAATCTGTTTCCAAAGCAGGGATGCTTTCTAAACATTCCTTAAATTTACGGAAGGAACTCTCATCAATTGGCTCAGTCTCCTTCTGAAACATCACAACTCTTGTACAATGAGTCAATATAAAAAGCAACTGAGAAAACAACCACTTCACAAGTCCTGCTTGGCACTGTTTCCTTTTCCTAGTTAAGTCTTGGACAATAGATTCACAAGTAGCACGAAGTTGAGTAGATGTCATCTCCATACAGGCTCGAGCCAAGTTAAGTAACTCCTCTACCATTTCTCGATCTTCAGGACATGATGGATCCATTTTCTCTATAGCCTCTTTCACATCTATGACAAAGACATTCAGCTTCTTATCCACAGTCTCCTTAGCAACATCAAATCTTGAGTGAAGTGAGCCCAGAAGTTCCTGAATATCATTGCATTTCAAAAAACAGAACCAACTAACATAATTAGACCCCAACAAAATGAGTCATTAGATTAGCTATATCATATATGGCACACAGATTTTACTTGAATTCCTTAAATTTTTAGAAAACAGAACTCAATACTGAGAAGTGTCATCAATTTTGTATAGCAATATCTTGTGACAATTTAAAAACTCAATTAAAGAAAAAATTATCAGTTAAGATCGTTGTGATACCTTCAGATCGTTGTAGCTGTGCGGACGAGGGTAGGGAGTTTGAACACCACCCCTTGGCCCTAATTCATGGGAAAAGCTCTTTATACCCATTGACTTGGAAGAGGGAAGGTTAGTTTCAGATACCTTGATCATCCTCTCTTCTTCTTTACCAGAGTTCTTGACTTTTAACTTGACATCCTGTCACCAAAACAAGGTGGTTAATTCAAAGCCAAGGCCGTCCCATTGAACCTAGATTGAAAACCTTTCCTGGAACATAAGCAAAAACAAATTTTACCTCACTGCTTGAGCAAGCATATTTTGGAGGGTGACAAGAATACTTGGGTTTATACGAAGCGAGCCACCTTGACAATTTTGTTCCTTTACGCTCTGCTAGATATATGAAACATAGAGTTAAAAACACTTGTGAGGAGTGATCACCAGCAAGAAATTATATCAACTATGATATGTGAATCTAAATAGCATTTTTGGGGGTTTCCATGACTTTCCTAAAATCCAAGCACATCTCTCATTTTCTTCTTTCTGTAACCGAGAAAACAATTTTTTTTCACTATGATCATGAGAAAATTTTGATTTCCTAATTGATCATACAAACCACAAGCTAGCACAACGATTCTAACTTAGTAGTGTAGAAGTCCATAAATCAGTGCTTGTTCCAAACGAGAAAATGAATTAGTATGAAATAATCTTCAAATCAAAACCTTGTTTGGAAGAGCTAGTGGTTCTACCATGTCCACGAGGAACAATACTCTTCTGATTACGATTAAACGGAGGCTTTAGAACGGAATCGGAGAAATCTTCAGGTCTAGGACCTGACGAAGCTAACCGAGTTTTGATCCGGTTCAAACCAGATGGAATCGCAACTGTAGATGAAACACGTCGATCCTTCCGATTCTCTTCCGCCATAGCAAAATTAAGGAGAAATTCGTCGCCGTTGCACGAAATAAAAAAACCCTAACACCTCCAAGCTCTAGCTTCTCCGGTATGAAGAGCCGCTTTCATCTCCGGAAGAAGCGACGAGGAAGGTAAAACAAGGGACGGCGATGAGAGAATCGGAATCCAGAGTGAGGTCGGCGAGGATGATGAAGACGATGATGATGAGAAGAAGGATTCATGGATGGTTTTGGTAAAGAGCTTATACAGTGCTCAATGGGGTTGGTTGGATTTTAGCCTTCAACGACTCGCGGCTGTGACATCTTTCAATTTTAATTTAATGTTTATTTTGATCTGTTACCGTTTCAAAACTCTAAACATTTAATTAAGATAAATAATATACTGTAATCTTCTATAAAGTATATCTTACCAATTTTATTTTTTTAATGAGCAAACAACACATGGGAAAAGGTATACTGATTCTGTTTGTACCTCTATATCAACATTCATGAAAAATAATAAATCTCCTGTTGAAAAAATCTTCAGTTTATTTTTTTTATGAGCAAACAACACATGGGAAAAATATACTGATTCTGTTTGTACCTCTACATCAATATTTATGAATAATAAATCTGTTGTTGGAACAAATAAAGAGGATATTTGATCCGTCTATTAATTAGTCATTAATAAATAATAAAACACCTCAATAAAAAAGGGTGAACAAGATATCTAACTTTTTAATTTTTATTTAAGGGAAATCTACAAAACTAACATTTGGTGTTTTCAAATTTAGATCCATTTAACTTTATAGCAGAAGTAAATCTACCACCAATAAAAAAATTACAATTTTCTTTTTCTTTTTCTTTGAAAAATAATCAATTATTTGCAACAAAACATGTTTTTATGTGAAACATAGTTAACTAAATTAAAATATAAAATTTCACTCCATGACTAACAAATTTAGTATTAAAAATAAACACATATCTTGTTTCTTAATATATGTAACTATATTTGTAATAAATATTTGTTGTTTTTAAGTTTGAAGTTAGAATGATAATTTTCTTAGATAGTTATATTAATCTAACAAGCTCGAAAGTCTGCTCCTAAGAGATGGCCTAGGCTTGGTGTTCGGGATCCCATTCGGATTTGGTTCGGATTTTTTGGTTTTCGGATTTATACCTCTAGACCCCATTAGAGTATTTTATATATTCGGATCGGGTTAGGTTCGGGTTATTTCGAATTCGGATTTGGGTTTAGTATATTTTTAGTATATTTTCTCGGATATTTTGGGTTCGGTTCGGATTTTTTTTGGGTTTTTGGATTTTCGGGTTTAGGCCTACCCATTCGGTTATTTTCTCAATAACGAGTTCGGATCGGGACCGGATTTTTTGGTTTGGGTTTTGGGTTGAGATTTTTTGCCCACCTCTGATGGCTTGAGACTCGCACTCATCACAAACAACATTCATAATTTTTTAAATTTTGCGGCTCTTTGTTTAACGCCTCAATCTCTTTTTTCATATTCAAATATCTTTTTTTGTTCATAATTAATAGATTTAACATTTTAACAAAGAAAAAAATCACTGACATTAAAAATTTATCGCAATAAATGATTTTTATTATAAATATATGATTATCAAATAATAGAAAATATATTAAAATAAAATAAACTAAATTTTAAGTAACATCCACTGTTGCTTTAGGCAATAGACAGTAACATGAAGTTTCACAATAATATAATAATAATACCATAGTCTAGTAAGAAAAATAATAATACCATCGTCTAGTGAGAAAAATAATAATACGATCGTCTATAAATTTTGACCTGGCTCGTCACCTTAACCTTCATCTAGTCTTTTTTTGTTCTCTTTGTAAAACTTTGAACATTCATAGGGTTGTGAATCCTTACAATAATATTTTTATGTCAACCCGTACCATTGTTTATTGATTTAAATTATCCTACAAGACTGAGATTAAATCAACAATACTGTGCACGATCTTTTCTACATGTCCCACCATAAATTCTGTGAAAAGATATTTTGATTAGTCTTATATCGGACAAAATATTAGATACCCAAATATCCAAACCGAACTGATCCGAAAATACTCGAACAGAATTCGAACCAATTTTTAGAAATATCTGAATGGGTCCTAGACCTTTATACCCGAAAACTCAGACCCGAATCAAACCGAACCCGATATCCATGGATATCCGAAAGTATCTGAAATACAAGTATAACAAAAAATATTAGTTATATTTATACTTGTAATAACTCAAATACCTAAAATTACAATTATAAAAATTCGAATATATTAGATATTTTTGGGTAATTCGGGTAATTCAGGTAATTCGGATAGATTTTGGTAAAAAGTAATCAATGTTATAGTTTTTTTTCGGGTGTTTTGGGTATTTTTGGATAATTTAGGTAGATTTAGATACATATGAAAAAAAGAATCGATCCGACCCGAACCGAAAATATTTCGGATATATTCCGGTTCTCAACACAAATATCCGAATTGACCCGAACCTGAAAAATACTGAACCGAACCCAAACTGATATTAGATTGAGATATCCGACTATCCGATACCTGAATTACCTGATCCGACCGGACCCGAATTTCCGAACGCCTATACCTAAATATATGCATCAAAAAGATAATGTGCACATTACAATTTCTAATATCTTTTAAGTTCTTGATTGATGTAAACAATTTTTGAAACTAATACGGACAATAGTCTTCTATTATTATTATAAAATATTTTAATATAATAATAAAAAGAAAGAGATTTTGCATCTCTGGATACTTTCTTCAAGTTTTGTATGATCAATGACCTGGTCGAAGAAGAAACTCTTGTAACCCGACCGAGAAAAAAATAACTTCATCTACAAACTACAAAGGATAAAACGAAAGTAAAACGTAGTATTTTAAGATACGATTTAAATAGTTGAAAAAAGTTATTTCCCGCTCCGCGTATCGGTTCGTAGACATCTTAAGTAATAAAAACACAACCCGAATTTCTACGGTAATTCCGATTATAGGAGAAAATGATTTAAATAGAGGAAATATAGAAGAATGAGTTCTTTTTATTATATAGGAGATTAGGAAAGAATGTCTATGTCGAAGAAGTAAACAATGAATTAAAATATATTTATATTCCAAAAGAAAATTAAAACCAAACAGATGTTTGTGATAAGTGATAACTAATCCTACCGACCACAGTTCATATATATGTATATAAATAAACTAATCTTACCGACCACGATTTATTTATATATATATAATATTGAGACAATTGCATAAAACAACCTTCATTATATATGATATTACTAAACCAACCTATCTTTCTAAAGGTTGTTAAAAAGACATAAAAACCAATGCTTTGATTTTTTATTACGGAAATGCCATTCAATTTATTTTTTTTTTAAAAGAAAAAAAAACAGAAACCGTCGGCGACGCGATGGAGATTTCTCCATCGCGTCGCCGACGCGTTGAGGAAGACGACGCCGAAGTTGACGTCAACGACGATACCCGACGTCTTTTTCGTCTTCTTCGTCTTCTTTTTCGTCTTCTCAATCGTC
The DNA here is from genome assembly GCA_018361395.1 of Boechera stricta. Lineage (NCBI taxonomy): Eukaryota > Viridiplantae > Streptophyta > Magnoliopsida > Brassicales > Brassicaceae > Boechera > Boechera stricta. Next base: position 12,303,737 of record CM031538.1, on the reverse strand, counting down.
TTTTTCGTCTTCGTCTTCTTCTTCTTATTCGTCTTCGTCTTCTTCGTCATCTTCGACTTCGTCTTCATCGTCTTCGTCTTTGACTTTATCTTCATCGTCTTCTTCGCTCTCTGCTCTCTCTGCCTCCGATTTACAATATGGTACTCAAACAAGAGTTAATGATGTATAATATAGACTTAACTTTACGTGGTAGACTTAACTTTAGTGGGAGAAAGTATGTGTAATGCTTAATTTTATGTTATAGTAGAGATGTGTAATGGTAACTTAACGTTACAGAGTTAAAGATGTGTAATGGTAGACTTAACTTTATTAGTAAATGCCATTAAATTTTTTTTTTTTTTTTTTCACAAAGAAAGTCTCTTTATCTCCGTCTCGCTTAATTCTTCTCCTTATCTCCATCTCTTTCAGGTTTCTTCAAATCCATGTTCTTCAAACATGGCGCAAATCTCCTTCCTCATGAAAGGCACAAGAAATCGCGTCTTTCTCTAAGACGGGTTCTTCTCCTTCTTCTACCTCTAGATTTGTTTGAATCTTGTTTCTCCCGAATCTATGCAATCGATCGAGGGATCTAGATCTCGATCCAGGTTTAAAGGTATATTCTCATTTTTCTTCAATTTTTCAGTCCCTCGTAGTCCATATGATTCCGTCGAGGCTCTCGCAAATCTCGCTCATGTGATTTGTGGTTTAGATTTTTTTGATTCGTTGGGTTTTTTTCTGGATTTCACATGGGGTGTAAACTGAATGAGATGTCACAAAGTTTGGAATTATTTTATATGGTGTTATCGCTCGATTTCCAGCCGATACCTGCATTATAGTGTTATGGTAGATTTTTACATGTATGTTAGGTAGATTTTACCAGTAGATTTATTGTATGTTATGGTAGACTTTACCTGTATGATATGGGACTTTACTGTATGTTATAGATTTATCAGTAGACATGTGTTTGTCTTTCGATAGGTTTTCCGAAAATGAGAACTAAGCTTGTTTTCAGGATACTGGTAGATATGACAATGGTGGAACATATACTTGTGTTGTATGTTTTAAGCACACGTGTGTTGATTCATATGCCTATGGTGAGCCTTTTAAAATGTTTTTGAAAGTTGTTGTGTTTGTTTTCAAGATTCTTGTAAATGCGTATTAACAAATCTCAAATTGTGTCGTGTGCTAATGGACCAATCTGTATGGTTTTCTCATTTTTCGTTACACCAATGATGATCTCGGTGATGAAGCTGATGGTGAAACAAATATGAGCCTACCAATGTTAAACGCGTGAAAATAATCTTTTCTTTCGATTTAAATATCCTCTCGACAAGACAAAATTTTGACTTGAACATGAACATGAACATGAACATGAACATTTGTTTGTTACAGGATGCTTCTAATAGCAAAGCTCACTGAATGATGCTCTTTCAGGAAAAAGTGAGACTAAAGAAGAAAATGACTCCATTCTCTCAGCCACAACTTTTGTAGACTTTTATAGTTATGGTATTTTAGTATGTTATGGTAGACTTTATGATGTTATGGTAGACTTTAGGTCTGTTGGTAGACTTTACAGGTCATGGCTGGAGAGTTTGTTCCTCCGTCTCGACTTAACGGTGGTTTCTTCACCTCTGCTGGTTCTTTCTTCGTAACAATGGTTTTTCGCTGGAAATGGCGGATAATCAATGGGAGTGGATCATGTTGTTGATCAAGGCACGAAAATGTTATTTCAAGTGTCAAAGAGTTTATCAAGACAAGAAAGTTTAGAGGAGTTGATGTTCTATATGTAATGTGTGCCGATTTACAATGATACAAGCCGAGCTCCAGAAAGCGTGCCGGGTAAAATAATCCTCCTTTGTCATCAATTTCACATCCGGTTTTGATACACATGTTAGCTACATAATCATGCAGGAAGGCTTTTATAAAGAATTAAGCTCTCAGCGGCTCTTTAATTCTATATCGACAACACATGAGTGCAAAAATCATCAAAGATACCTACATTTTTTGCTCTTAAAATCATATTTTTTGTTTTGTATTAACATTCATCTTCTATTTGTGACCACTATACAAGTAAATTATTCAGCTTTTTATGTACCAAACTGTATTGAAATTTGCCAAATAAATAACAAGGGTAAGTGTGATACGTAGAAATTTTACATCGTAAAGAGGTAAATGGCTATCTTGCAAGAGGGATTTCGAGTTTATCGATTGACGATTGATAAAGGATGTTCAAAGCAGCAAGTTTTCATTGACGCTCAAGGATGTCACTGGCATGAACTCAGATGGACCTTGGCCCCCAAACCTGCCATGTTCGAGCCAAATTCCATTTCAGTATGAGATTGAAGTTTTATGAGCATTTTTCAGTAATAAGTAAGTAATATCTTGACAAATTTCGACGCTACAATATGATAAGATTTAGAAAGATGGAATAAACCTGGTTTCGATTCTCATCAAAGCCGCGATCTCATAGGAGGTATAAAAGTCTACCAATTAACATTAAAATCTAGACCATGAGATGTAAAAAAGTCTATTTACCAACATGGGAGTGTAACAAAGTCTACCACCATGGAGAGGTATACAAGTCTACCGTAATATAAATTAAAATCTACCGATCGGAATATAAAGTCTACCAAAATCTTGAAAATCTACCAAATTAAGTCTTCCCCTATGTGAACAAAGTCTACCAAACAAAATAAATCTACCCAGGATAAAGTCTACCATAACTAACCGACATAAAGTCTACCATCAATAACGAGATAAATCTACCACGGTTACAAAATCTACCGTCAAGTCACTTAAATCTACCAAAAACCTAAAGTCTACCAAAAAGTCAACAAGTCAACGCTGGTTTAAAATCTACCGTTAAACAACACATAAGTCTACCGTAACATAAAAATTAATATCTACCGTAACATTTAAAACGCAGCCTACCATGTTTCTAAGTAAACCTTCGAATATCGATTTATCAACATAAACTCTACCATAACTTGGTAGACTTATCGTAAACCTACTGCTTTCGCTCAATTAAAGTCTACCATCAAAGTCGGTAGACTTTACCAAGAAGTCTACCACTTCATAAAAAGCTATCATATTCTCCGGTAGACTTTATCGTCCGAGTTTGGTCACCGTCATACTAGATTCTAAGCCACACGACGTTGTAAATTCATTAATGCATTTTCGTAATTACGTTTTTTACCAAAACGAAGCAAAATTGCCATTAAAATCAAAGTCATTTGAGTAATATTCAAAATATTAAGGTCGTTTTAATAATAAAGTTTAAAAATATAGGTTGTTTTAGCTATCCACCCTATAATATTTGTGAAGTTCTCGTTCCCCTTCACATTTACTTGTTCAACCCAAACAAACCAACAATTATAGATCAGAAACTGATTGATATATATATTAATTATTAGTTGTTTTATGTTCTTTGTATATCTAAAACAGTCAACATATAATTTATTTATTTATAAATATAATTGTAATGTCAATAGACTATATTTGATATAAATTTAAAGAATTTGTTATAGTATAGACAACCTTATGTAAGTAAGAAAATATCTCCTCCGCCACCAGATCATTTCAAGTGCAATATCGATGGTTTCTGGTACAAGCTGGATTTTGTAAAATCATTTGGGAAATGTCAGAATCCTGGAAGCCAAAGCTTTCCCGAGCCTATTTTCTCCTCTTGAAGCTGAGGCAGCTGTTTTAGTATGGGTTGTTTCTTGTCTTAGCCGTCAAGGTATTTCTAATGTTATCTTTGAGATGGATTGTTTGGACTTGTTAAAAGCTGTGAAAGATCCGAGCCTTTAGCCTCGACTTCAAAGCTACACTTCAGACATTCTAGGTATGTGCAATGATGGGAACAATTTCAATTTGAGGTCTGCCAACCGAAAAAGCAATCTTTGTACGGATTCGATGGCGAAACATGTTAGGAGTTGTCTGATTTATTTTGCAATCGTAGATTTGTATCCCCTTTTATGGCTAAAATCTTTCATTGATTTTGATAAATCTTGTATCAATTACCCTGGTTTAAATGAATATGGTTTAGTGTTAAAAAAAAAAAAAGACAACCCCTCCTTCGGAAAAGCAAACCAAGCCCTCCGAAATGTCCCATCGTTCGTTTTCTTTTGCCCACTATACCAAATATGTAGCCGTTGCTACATTCACTGAAAACACCACCTGTTAGTTTACCAAAAAAAAGGTAGTGGCCCCATCAATTTTTTTTTAATGTATTTTTTTTTTAAATTAGTTTTTATTCAAAAAATTTTAATGTATGAATATTTTAGATCCACCCCTGTTATGTCATTGTCAGCAATACTTTTTCTGCCACCTTGGCACCGACGGATATTGTTATATGGTATATTGCATTCATGAGTTTCCTTGACAGCAGAGACGAAGCTTACAAAGCGAATTAAGCAATTTCCTCGCTAAATGAGAAACGGTTGTTTCTCCCATCTAGAAGGTTCATATTAACATATATATATATGTATATATGGCTTAATCATTATCTGTTTTGTTGTTCTATGTATCATTAGGTTAATTTTAGTGTAAGTAAACATGGTTTCATTGTAACAACTTTTGAGTTTACACGAAAGTCCAAAGCTCAAGCATAAGCTCGGCAAATGTTAAATGAACCTTCGTTGACAAACTCTACATTTTTGGGTATTATTTTATTACTAAATGGACTCACTAATAGTAATAAGAAATAGCAATTTTTGTGGTCATTAACCATTATGGTCTTAACAATGATAAACAAGGAACCACTATAATTTTTCTAGATTCCTATGTCAAGACTTGAATCCACATTAAACAACCGAAAGAATGGATTGAGACTTTTTGGGATGCATGGGAACTAAATTTCCAGGTTCCATGTAGTTTCCGCGGTCAGTTTTGGCGGCTTCTATTCCTCGGCTAAATTCATTGATGCACATACATACCTGTTGAAACCGTAAGAGAAACTCATTAACCACGACTGAAAAGGAACCAATTGGCTAAGTGCTTATGAAAAATGTACTAAAAGTCGATTCTTTCACGATGCTCGGCAAAAAATCAGTTTCAGACCTATTGGAAAACCCGATCGATGATACAACCAACTATTCTACCCAACTTCCAGAACCAAGTAAGAGGGACTATTTCCCTAACCATAGTATTGTAATTCGATTCTTTTTATAACACTCTCTCAAGATCACCATATATCTTTCATGCACTTAGTGAAGATCAGACCCATTCCATTAGGCGCTTTGCATTATTCATACTTCATACCAAGTTTATATCTTTGCATAATGTCACAGCCCATTCATCAAGTCCGTGACAAAAAGCTTTACTCTTTCTTAGTCAACAAACTATTTGATAGAACTAAGATGTCATTACAAGAAGAGATATGTAGTCTTCTATACGCACATCAATGTGATAAGCTTGTAGTCTACCCTTACACCAAACCCTGCAGCAAACATGTAACTTTTATGATTTATAACCTGTAACTTGAAGCAGAACTTGAACAAGGAACAAAGATGTAAACTTTGGTGAATAAAAAGCAGACTTTTACTAAATAAACTCTTATTGATCTTGTAAGGTGATTACAAGATCTGATTACTCCCCCCCCGCTCACCACCCCAAAACACCAAACTAAGAACACACAGAAATACTTAAAGAGAAAAACACCCTTTGAATCTATCAAGCAAGCCCCCTCGCCGACTTGATATCTTCAAACTACTCTGGATTTGCCACCAGGCTAAACCCTCACAATACTCACATAAAACTTTCCTAAAAATAGAAGCAAACGCCATTATTTATAAAACAAGAGGAGGTGACGCTCCTCCAAAAGATTCCTTGCTTTTTGTCGTACTGACAGCTCACTTGTGTACTATGTGACCATTGCAGCCGTCCCTTATCTTCTCCCAATCATTGTAAATATCTGGATCCTCTGACTGGTCTTTCTCCTTCAGTATCAACTTATCCACCTCAGCGTCCTTGTCATCAGCCTTAGATTCTTCGATCTCCCCTGTTTTGCTCTACTTTTCTGCCTTAGTCTGCTTATTCTTCCTGAAGTAGACCTGTAAGGGCTTATCACAATGCTTGTTTTTTAGTGCAAACCTATTTATTTCAAAACGACATTGACACGTGCAAAACCACAATTCTAGAGAAGAGACAGGATCGTAAGGAAAGATGCTAGGATAACGGCATACAAGGTATCTGGTGTTAACTGTTGGGCTAGTGATATATGCAAAATTCTTAGCCAAGTCATAACAAGGCTAAGAATTTGTGTCATAACAAGGCTCAAATGTAGCCATCCCTCCATGTACATAAGTATACTTGAGCTTACAGTTCTTTGTACCTACCATGTAATTAGCAGACAACTTGTTTGCCGGATCAATCACAAGGCTCCCATCAAAAATTGTCCGGTTATCTCCTCTCATATGAATGTAAGTCAGATTCAAAGGCTTCTCTGCAATTTTGATAGTGTTCATGAACTGAAACCTAACATCCTGAAGCATAAAAACAGAAACTTTCTACTTCAGTTTCACTCTTTTTCAAAGAATCCATACAAATAGAACCTTGTGTAATCTCCAAAAACTCCAAATTTATCACAGAATCCATACAATCAGCTTATAAAATACAAAGATAACAGAAATAATAAGATTTTCTATCTCAACGAAACAATCAGATATTTTTTAATGAACTTCATACTTTCACTGAACAAATGGAGATGTGACACCGAAACATGATAAAATATAATTTTTTGACAACAATATGACTATTGGTGTAGATGTAATATTCTTGCCTAAACAACAATAATTGTTAGAACTGAGGTTTCTTCTATAATGTTTGGGACATTCTATCAGCAAAACTATAAATCCACAAAACAAAACAAAAAAAAAAACATTAGTTAAAAATATTCGATTAATCCAATAAGTTAGCACACAAAAATAGTCAGTCTTTTTGTAACCGAAAACACAAGTACTACAAGATAAAGAGTAAAAACAAAGAGAAACACATACTTGTCAGGTCATGTATAATAAATACACCGCCGATTTAAGTATGAACATAAATTGAAACGATACATTCAATACAATCAACAACATAAAGATATTTTATAAAGCAAACACCGTCATATGTTGAAATTCTCATCAAACCTCGACAATCATTTTTTACAGTCCGACGGAAGTCATCGGTTCCGTAATCGTCAAGTTACCTGCAGATTCCATTGTAACCTCCGTATCAAGCACGTTTCCGTACGTTTCATACCATTTACTCAACTTCTCGGTTCTGACAATGTCGAGGAGATTAACCGGAAGCTTAGAAACTCCGTCCAAGATCTTAACCACCGTAGCCATATCTGGCCTAACCTCTTCAGCCTGGTGTGAACATAACACTCCTAGCTTCAGAACAAGCTCGAGTTGTCCCTTATCATGATCTTGTCGGATACTTTCATTAGCCGCCTCTACAATATCACCGTTTTCCCAACGATTAATCGCCCAATCCGCAAGAATGACTTCTTCAGGCTTTGCTCGTGGCTCAAACAGTTTTCTACCGCAAGAAACTTCAAGCATAAACACACCATAGGCGTAAACATCTGTCCCCGTGGTCTGTCTTCCAGTTCTCATGAGCTCTGGTGCCAAATATCCGAAAGTTCCAGCTACTCTAGAGGTTTGAGGATCATATCCTTGATCATATAGCTTAGCCAATCCGATATCTCCAAGACTTGCATTCATCTTGTCGTCGATTAGGACAGTTGCTGGCTTGATGTCTCGATGAATCACGACTTGTACCCACTCGTGATGGAGATAGGAGAGTGCAGAGGCTGCATCTTTGATGATCTTGAAACGTTGAGTCCAAGAGAGCTGTTCTTGATCTGATCCGCCGGAGAGGTACTTGTCAAGGCTTCCATTGGGCATAAAATCATAAACCAAGTATAGCTCTTCCTTGTACCTACAATAACCAAGAAGCTTGACTAGATTTGAGTGTCTAAGCCGACCAATAGTTGCTATCTCAGCCAGGAATTCTCTCATCCCCTGACTCGAACCATGAGAAACCCGTTTAACAGCAATATTTGCATTGGAACCTGGAAGTGTGCCTTTAAAGACCTGACCAAACCCTCCTTTGCCTAGAAGTTGTTTGAAACCGTTTGTGGCTTTAAATAGTTCTTTGTAAGCAAACCTATGTGGTCCACATTCGATCTCCCATTCCTCTAAAACCTCTACAACCTTCTTATGTCTCTTATAGAAGAAAAGACTTAAAGCTGATGCAACAAGCGCAACAAAGAGAGCGAGAGTCAAGCAGGTCACCAAAACAGTCCGCTTTACCAGAGACTCTGCCTTGGGATATGAAGGAAAGGTTGGTATAACGAAATCCAGCTGTGGAACAATAATAAAGGTAAATTTATACCACATTCACAAGTAATGTATTGCTCCGACCGACCCAGTGGAGGCTGTGAAGCCGACATACATATTCTCCGAAAGATACGGTGACAGATCTTGGTTCAGCGAAAGAAGCGGCCACTTTGGGAGATTAGCCTCCTCTGCTGGTGATAAGGTGACAATAACCTGTTTCTCATTATGGCTGTATAGAACCGTGACTCAGAGTAGCTTGCCACTGATTAAAGAAAGGGTTTTGAACTGACCCTTTTGATCATAATAACCGGCAGGAGCAGATATGTTAGACCTCATGCCATTTATGTTGATACCAATATGGTTATCATCAATGTCACCAAATTCATCATCTTTGTGTATATCGATCTCCACAGCAATGATCTGGTTCGAGCTTTTTCCATTGTTTGTATCGTTGAAGATACCGAGGTACTGATCAGTGGATGCACCGGGAATACCTCTCGTGGGAGAGATCACAAAGGCCATACCGTGAGAGCCTTTGTTCTTATGCTTAGGGACAATAGCGAAGAAAAAGGTGAAAGAGAAAGAAGTCAATGTACCGTTGGTAGAATTCTTGAAAGGAAATGGGTTGTCCTCGAATGCTTGGCCATAAGCGTGCTTCTTGGTGTTCGTTAACGTCGTGAAACCATTGATGTACCCAGCGGACCCTTCCATAATCAGCTTGCCATGGGAGTTTTCAGAACAACATAATAGAGCAACCATGAAAACGATCCATGAGACGATTTTGTGAGATATCATCATTATTTGATCGATTCGAAAAATATTTATTTAACAAATCTCCGGGACAGTACAACAGAACAGAGTTAGATCACAAAAACCACCAACTAGTAAGTCGATCGATTGAGAGTTTTACATAAATATACAGAAAAATAATAATCAAAGAAACAATAAAGTTTTTCCGACGGATTTCGGACAAAAAAAAATCCGTTTAACGGATATATATATATATTGAGATCGATCGAGATATTGAGAGCTTGTTATATATTGAGATCGAAAGAGATATCTCTCTTATGTAATAAGTACATAATTTTATAGCATTGTCTTTTTAAATCTGATGGTTTAACCATACCTATCCGACTGGTATTAAAAAATAAATATCGATTCGCATTGATTTATATACCTAGTAGGCAATTACAATAATTACGAGATTTTTTTCGCACTTACAATATACTTTTTTTTTTGATAAACAATTCGCACTTACTATATTAAATCCATTAAATAAAATAAGTTTTGATTTTAGTGTTTTAAATTCTTAATATGTCAAATTTAAATTTAGCTTACAATATCAATCGTCCAATAATTTTGTTAGTCATTGTTATAATCAGTTCCTTGTAGAATCAGTCAAAATTGTAACTAATTATATGTATCACACCTTTGCATGAAAACTCATGCCTACTTGGTTGTTTTATTCCTTTTATTCTAGCTGATACGGCCACAACACATAAAAATATAATTATCCAATCAAAAAAAAAAAAAAAATCTTATTTGCTTCCACCATCTCTATATACTATGGGCAAAAAACTAGAATAGCACATATAAATGGAGTAATGACTAGACTAACATATAAGTAAAAACCGGCAGGAGCAGATATGTTAGACCTCATGCCATTTATGTTGATACCAATATGGTTATCATCAATGTCACCAAATTCATCATCTTTGTGTATATCGATCTCCACAGCAATGATCTGGTTCGAACTTTTTCCACAGCGACGATGGAGAAAGAAAAAAGCGTATTTTTTGTCCATCATACCCTTATTTGCTTTTGTTAGGAAAAACGTTATTACAAAACTGCCATTACTAAATTATTTCCATGTAAGTAAAAGTTTGATTTATTTACAAAAATGCCACTGCGTTTTTCAGAATAAGTCTGCGGACCTTTGTTGCAAACTTAATAAATCGACAAGTCTGCGCAGATTTGTTACGCAGACTTAATAAATCTGCGTAGATCTGCAGACTTAATTTGCAGATTTATTTTCAATGTTGCGACTTATTAAGTCTGCGCACATCTGCGGACTAGTTATGCGTGTTGCAGACTTTCGGCCTTGAGACTTAATGTGCTTTGTTGCTGGAGTTATTAAGTAAATGCACCGGACTTATTGATTCTGCAGACTTGTGCAGCAGTTTATTCCTTTGTCGCGACTTAAGTTCATTCTTGAGCTGTTTGTTTAAACTTTTGAAAATCTGCGACAAAAGGCTGATCTGACACCTAAAGTCTTCTTGAAATAACATCGCTTGTCGCGATTGTTTGTGTCATAGATTTTATGCTTCAGCGTCTTAAACTTATTTGTAAATTCCTTAAATTGCTGCAGACTTGTTAGATTGTGTTATACTTTTTTCGACTAGAATAACTTACTTTGTTTGTTGCAGACTTGTTATGTGTTCAGAGACTTATTTCGAACTTGAGATGTCCCTAATAATTAACAAATTCTGAAAAATGCCACTTTGCACCATTAGGGTTATAGAGGCGGCCCGATCTCGTTCTCCATTCTCACCGATAATCTATCTCCGCCATTCTCAAATATAAAACTTTATCTATCTCCGCCGATCCCATTGTCTGTCGTCCTCGCCGCCCCAATCCTGTTGTCTATCGATCGCCGCCAATCTCGTTCTCCATCGTCGCTGCCGATCGCCGATAATGTTGCAAATTATATTGGTTTGGGGTAAATGGAGATTTGAGAAGAGTAGATGGATTTTTATTGTCGATAGTAGTAGAGGTTCTCGAGTTCTTGGAACCAATGCTGCAACTTCGTTCGACGAATTCGTTCAAATGGTTTACAAGGATTATGGAGTTGATAAGAATAAGTACGAAGTTGAATTGAGCTACATGTTTCCGAAGAAGATATTGGTCAAGTTACCAGTAGACACTCCTCCTGTCTTTGTTGGTAATACGAGACAATTGCAAGGTTTCTTTGAACAATTCAAATCAGATACGTTGCGGCTATGTGTATCAGATAAGGAGGTTGGAAAAAGGTATGATAACAAAGACGCATTGAAGATGAGGTTGAAGATTCTTTCTGTTGTGTAGAAGTTTGATTTTAATGTTGTTTATTCAACGCCAACTTTATTAATCGTTCGATGTTAGATATAAGGATGCACATAGAGAGTCCGAGCTATTACAGTTGGAGATTCTCCATATTTCTTTATAAAAGTATACTTTAAAGAACATACATGTTCTGTGACAGACCGTGGAGCCCGTTGTCGCCAAGCTACACACGATATTTTGGGACAAATGTACAAGGATTTTGTGGGTGGTATCGGTTCAAAAGTGTTACCTAGGTATTAAGGTATGGTTGCAGTCATTATGTGTCGGAGACTTGTTTTGTTTATTGCAAACTTATTTTATTTTGTTGCAGACCTAATTTGTTCAGTTGTCGCAGAATTATCTGTTGAGTTGCAGTTTTGTTTTATCCTTGTCGCAGACATATTTTATTTATTGCAGACTTGTTTTATTTGTTGCAGACTTGTTTTATTTGCTGCAGATTTGTTTTATTTTGTTTTGTAGCAGATTTGTATTCCTTTGCCGCAGACTTATTGTTTTATGAATGTGACAGATGGAATCTTGGAAGCTATCGAGCCTTAAAAGCGTGCGACTTTTGGCATGGGTTTACGGAGAGTGGATATGAGCAAATACCTTGTACTTATACTTGATCACAGCTAATCCTGAGTACTTATGCGTGTCTTGAAGTTGATCAGAAAGATCGATTGTATTTGTTCATCTCATTTGTGAGTGTGCATAAGCGACTTTTCGATACATGCGCAAAGTTGTTGCTGTTGATGGAACATATCTCCAAGGAAAATAGAAAAGAACACTCTTTCTCGCAACATGTCAGGATGAGAACTTTAATATTTTCCCAATAGCATTTGCCGTAGTTGACACGGAGAATGATGCATCATGGGAGTGGTTCTTTACACAACTTAGTTGCGTGATTCCAGATGATGTTAGTCTCTCCATCATTTCTGACAGGCATAGATCGATATCGAAGGCCATTAAAAAGGTGTATCCATTGGCGAGTCGTGGTATATGTACATATCATATGTACAAGAACATAATAACGAGATTTAAAGGACGGCATGCGTTTCGGTTGATTTAAAAAGCAGCAAACACATATAAGATATCAGATTTCAATGCTATATTCAATGCGATCGAAGACATCAATCCTGCACGTCACTCTTATTTGCAGAAGGCTGATGTGAAGGTGTGGAGTCGTGCTCATTTTCCAGGACAAATGTACAATATATTAACTTCCAACATAGCGGAGTCAATAAATAGAGTGATCCCGGATGATAGGAACCTACCCACTTCTAAGCTCTTAGATGCCATACGGTCCATGTTAACAAGATGGTTCTCTGGGCAGAGGCATGAAGCAGGCCTAATGACTACACTCACGACATATCTAATAAGTCTGCGAGATATCTAATAAGTCTGTGACATATCTAATAAGTCTGCGTCATATTTAATAAGTCTGCGTCATATCTAATAAGTCAGCGACATATCTAATAAGTCTGCGACATATCTAATAAGTCTGCGATATATGTTATAAGTCTGCAACGTAATAAGTCTTCACTAATTTTATTTACATTTTCGCAGCCACGTGTTAATGATTCGAGGCTGTTGACCGTGCAAGAAATAGATGCGGATCAAGTACAAGTCAGTAGTGGGATGAATGTACATTTTTTTAATGTACGGGAACATAAATGCACATGTCGTAGGTTTGACTTGGATAAGTTGCCTTGTGTTCACGCAATTACAGGTGGAAAAGCTAAGAGAATGTCTAGAGTTGGTCTGACTTCTCCGTATTACTATAAGAACTACCTCAGTAACGCTTAAGCCTTGTGCATCATGCCTTACCTTTGTTACATTTGCTGCTTCATCATCTATCTTAAAGCTCTTCATTATTATTTCCACTTCTTCTGTGTATTCCTGGTCATCGTTGGTTGAGTTGTCGTCGACTTCGATCGGAGTGTTGCTTGATTCCTGGACATCCTTACATTTGTTGCTTGCCATGTTTTTTTTGTGTGTGTTGGGACAATTGATAGATAATGTTTATTATTTATAATCAAATAAGAGTACGAGATTACGTTGACATGATGACATCATGCCATTATGACATCAATGGCCGTTGAAATTATATTTTCTGAATAGTTGAAATTATATTTTCTGACATATACATGTTTGAAATGACCAGAATCAGATTCATAATTAACATATGTCGACTTTATGTTCCATTCTGACATGTGGGAGCTTCTGGCCGTTAAAATTATATTATGAATATTATGCAAATAAAATTTGAACACGGAAAACAACTTTCATGTGACTCAAATGTCTTTCCATTGGGACCATTACGTGTTATATTCAACTTTATCACAAACAATGCTAAAATACAAAAGCAAATTGGTAGGAGAAAACTTGCTCACATGTTCTAGATCATTCGTTTTGGGTTGTAAGTCTTAATTGTTACAATTACAGACTTTTTCCAATACCATTTAATACAACTCTGTGACATATAAACAACTCTGCGACATATAAAACAAATCTAGGACATATAAAACAAATGTGCGACAAAAAAAAACAAATCTGCTACATAGAAAACAAATCTGCAACACATGAAACAAGTATGCAACAAATATAACAAGTCTACAACAAATATGCGGTAAAAGACTGCAAGCAAAAATATACCTGGAAAAGTTTTTTCTTTTCCTCAAGTACAATATCATCAACTTCGTAACGGGCACGAGATCCACCCCATGAGAGAATAGGAAGTTCTTCTTCTTGCTTTTTTCTCCCATAAAGTTCTCCTAATCTTTGAAATGACTCATACGCCCATATTTGTAAGACGTGAACTAATCCTTTCAAAGTGTAAGAGTTATCAGCAAGGTTTGCTTTGATGGACTCAATCAACAATTCAAATGACCTCCTACCCCATGGAAACCTCTCCAAAGCAGCAGGATCCAATGCTTTCTTCGCGCATTTCAAATCCATCATACATCCTCTACTTAAACCAAATATTCCTAGGGAGAGGATGCACAAACAACCTACAATTCTTCTCTTCTCGTAACTCCATGTGTGGCACTTTGTCAACACCTTAGCCAACTCATCCCAAGAAGGTCCATCACCTATAGGCACACCCATCTCAGCCCATATTTCGCGGTGATCAATTTCCGCTTCTTTTTCAACAATGTACGGATCACAATTAAGTCCTGACAGCTCTGCAAATTCATGCAATGAAAACCTCAGAGGTTTCTCTCAACAAACAGCAAATCTCACTTTTGCTAACAATTTCCAACTGATGTGCGAGGAAGTAGTGAACTGTCTTCCCATGCCAACAAAAGTTACTCTCTGCTAACAAAATAAGAACCCCAAGAGCTGAATTCTTTAGGTACTCCCATACTTCATCGCCAACACTGGCACGGACATTTCTCAAAATTGACAAAGAACATCCATGATTGATACTTTTATTTTGCGGTGGAATAACCCTATACATCCGCGGAGGATATTCTCTTTTCTCACTAGAATCGATATCAGTTTGCGACAAATAAAACAAATCTGCAATAATACCAACAAATCTGCAATAAAAGAACAAATCTTCAACAAATACTAACAAGTCTACGAAAAAAGGAACAAATTTCCAACACACAAAACTACAACAATACCAACAAATACCAACAAGTCTGCGAAAAAGGAACAAATCTATACAGATCTGCAACAAAAGAACAAATCTGCAACAACTACCAACAAGTCTGTGAAAAAGAACAAATCTGCAACACACAAAACTGAAAAAAAACAAACAAATTTGCAACAATACCAACAAATACCAACAAGTCTGCGAAAAAGAAACAAACCTGCAACACACAAATCTGCAATAATACCAACAAATTTGCAACAATACCAACAAATCTGCAACAATACCAACAAATCTGCAATAAAAAAATAAATCTGCAACAACTATCAACAAGTCTGCGAAGAAAGGAACAAATCTGCAACACACAAAACTGCAACAATACAAACAAATCTGCAACAATAACAACAAATACCAACAAATCTACGAAAAAAAACAAATCTGCAACACACAAAACTGCAACAATACAAACAAAATTATAACAATACCAACAAATCTACGAAAAAAGAACAAATCTGCAACACACAAAACTGCAACAATACAAACAAAACTGTAACAATACCAACAAATACCTACAAGTCTGCGAAAAAGGAACAAATCTGCAACAATACAAAACAGATCTGCAACAACTACCAACAAGTCTGCGAAAAAGGAACAAATCTGCAACACACAAAACTGCAACAATAAAAACAAATCTGCAACAATACCAACAAATACCAACAAGTCTCAGAAAAAAGAACAAATCTGCAACACACAAATCTGCAACAATACCAACAAATCTGCAACAAAATAACAAATCTGCAACAACTACCAACAAGTCTGCGAAGAAAGAAACAAATCTGCAACACACAAAACTGCAATAATACAAACAAATCTGCAACAATACCAACAAATACCAATAAATCTGCGAAAAAGAAATAAATCTGCAACACACAAAACTGCAACAATACAAACAAAAATGCAACAATACAAACAAAAATGCAACAATACCAACAAATACCAACAAGTCTGCGAAACAGAAACAAATCTGCAACAATACCAACAAATACCAATAAATCTGCGAAAAAGAAATAAATCTGCAACACACAAAACTGCAACAATACAAACAAAAATGCAACAATACCAACAAATACCAACAAGTCTGCGAAAAAGAAACAAATCTGCAACAATACCAACAAATATGCAACAACTACCAACAAGTCTGCGAAGAAAGGAACAAATCTGCAACACACAAAACTGCAACAATACAAACAAATCTGCAATAATACCAACAAATACCAACAAGTCTGCGAAAAATAAACAAATCTGCAACACACAAGTCTGCAATAATACCAACAAATCTGTAACAATACCAAAAAACTGCAAAATCGACGGCAAAATCAAAATACTAAAAGAGAAAGTAAGAAATAGATGAAGAATACCGGAATCTGGGTTTTAGGGTTTCATGACGGCGCGATTAAAAAAAGCGGCTAGGTTTTAGGGTTTCTCGACGGTGGCGATGAAAGAGAAAATGACGGCGAGGATGAACGATGAAGAAGATGACCGTGAGGATGAACGATGAAGAAGAGAGGAGGACGGCGAGGATGAAAAACATAAAAAAGAAATTGAAGCCAACGGTGAAGATGACGACGACGAGAGGATGACGAAAACGACGATGAAGAAGATGAAGACGACGGCGAGGAGGACGAACACGATGACGGCGACGAGGAGGATGCGAAAAGCCATGTGGATGAGGAAGAGAAAAGACAGTTTTTACGTTTTCTATGGAATTGGAGGGAAGTGAAAATATTTTAGAAAGACAAAACAGTTTTTTGTTTTGAATCCAGAAACAATTTTTTTTTTAAAAGAAAAATAAATCAAAATGACATTTGTGTAAATAAGTAATTCAAATAAGATTTTCTGTCTTTTAACAAAAGAGTTGTGTTATTCTAGTCAACTTAGTTATGATGGTGTTATTATAGTAATTATATGAAAGATTAGTGTTATTCTGGGTAACTTTCTCATATACTAATGAAAAAGCTAAGTTCTCGCGATGTGGCGCAGGGAATGACATAGCCCTTTTGTCACAAGTTGTGACTCACAATTCTCTCTACCCAAAGTACCCTACCACTATTGTTTTTAAAATTCTCAAACCTACTTAAGATTTAAATGAATCTCTTGCCATATTCTCTGATATCGAATATATTACGTAAAAAAAGATACACTTAAATCTTGAAAAAGGAGTTTTTCTAGTCTTTAGCATATCAGACTCTTTTTGTCCCTGAGATACTAAATCAATAACAAATACATAATTTTAACATTCGGTTTTTTTAACTGAAAATACTTTATTTCAAAAAGTTTATTTAAACTTCCGTAAACCAAAAGTATTAACGTATATAAAATTCGAAACAGATCCCACGTACGCACACCAACTCGAACTATGATGATGAACCAACAACAAAAATGATTATAAGAAAATAACAAAAACACACAACTAGATTCATGAAACACTGGTAAGTGCCCAACAAACCCCCGAAAAGAGATCATAATTAAAACATAACACAATCTAATATGAGTGAAAGAAAAGGGGGGGTCGAAACTCTATGTACATCTAATAGGATCCACAATTATAACCTTAAACCTACTCAAGATTTAAGTCTATCTCTTTCCATATTCTCTGATATCGAATATATAACTGAGATCATGATATCTCTCTAGTCATAGCAGACTTTTTTTTCTCTGAGATACTAAATCAATAACAAATACATAATTTTAACATTTGACCGGTTTTTTAATACTGAAAATACTTTATTTCAAAAAGTTAATTCAAATTTCCTTACACCAAAAGATATTAACGGATATAAAATATTGAAACAGATCCGCGCACACCAACTCGAACTATGATAATGATAAAGAATCTACAAGATCTCTTTATGAAACACGGATCGAAGTTCATAAAACTTGAATTCGAAGCTCAATATGCAGCTTAATCCGAGAGATAAGAACAGATTAAGAACACAAAGAGTAAACTGAAACTTCAAACTTCCATTGATGAAAAGAAACACTCAGAGAGGCGAGGATACAAAGAAGAAGATGATTCAAATCATAATATTTTCGATAATGATCAAAAGAACAATACAAGCACTTGTATATGTGCTTTTACAAGCTAACGGTTTATCTAACGATATAATAACCTCTATTTGAATCCTCCAATGAGTGCTCAACACGTCACTTCCGCCAATCCCAGTGAGACACATCAGCTAGCTTTGCAAACGAACTCTGCAATCAACTTGCCACGCTTCTTTTGTTCACAGGTATAGTCATCTCATAAAGCTCTGTTTTGCTCTGCTTCAACTCTCAATGATGCTATCCTGCATCAATTCTCCTCCCCTTGAAGAACCTTGCCACAAGGTTGAAAAGATGGGAAGCGTTTCTGAATATCAAATAGGAACTCCCAAGTAGCCTCTTCCACCTCCTGATTCACCCATTTTACCAAATCCATAGTCGCAGCCCTTCCTTGTCTATTGACCATTTTTCTTTCCAAAACTTTCTCTGGTTCCTTCATAAATACATCCTGTAACAGCCATGGTAACAATGTAGAATCTGTAATCTTGCCTGTAGCATTCTTAAGCTGCGACACACACAAGGTATATGAGGGAGCTTGCAGGTAATTCAAGCTTGTAAGCAACCAACCCACATTTGTCCATGATCTTATAAGGACCATAATATTTTGGAGCCAGATTTTGGTTTGCTCTATGAACCACAGATTGTTGTCTATACGGCTGCAACTTCACCAACACATAATCTCCAATCTCAAAGCTTTTCTCTAATCTTTGCTCGTCTGCATATTGTTTCATCCTATGCTGAGCCCTCAATAAATGAAACTTGAGAACCAATAGCATATTTTCCCTTTCCTGCAATGATTTAGCTACTACTGCAACTTTTGATTCACCAGGCAAATAAGGTAAGTGCAAAGGAGGTTGCTGTCCATAGACTATCTCAAAAGGAGAAACGTGTGCAGCAGTGTGAAATGTAGTATTGTACCAATATTCTGCTAGAGGTAACCATTTGCTCCAGAGATGAGGCTTGTCACTACACATACATCTCAAATAAGTCTCTAGACAACGATTGACAACTTCTGTTTGATCATCACTCTGCGGGTGATAGGCTGTAAACATTTGTAAAGCTACACCATTGAGTTTAAAGATCTCTTGCCAGAAATCACTGAGAAAAACTGCACCTCTGTCACTGACAATCGATCTTGGAAATCCATGAAGCTTGAATACAATATCTAAGAACACTTGATCCACGAAAGCAGCAGTATAGGGATGAGATAGTGGCATGAAATGAGCTGCTTTGCTCAACCGATCTACTACCACGAAAATCACAGTTTTACCAAAGGATGGAGGTCCAAATGAAATCCATAGAAATATCAGTCCAAATGGCATCAGGGACCTCCAAAGGCTGCAATTTACCCGGATAGGCAGCATAATCGTACTTACACCTTTGACAGACCATACACTGCCTAATGTGACTCTGTATATCTTTAGACATTCCTTTCCAATAGAATAAGCTTTTGATCCTTTGTTGTGTAACATCTCTCCCTGAGTGTCCCCCATAACTAGACTCATGAAGCCCATTTCAAAATTTCAACTCTTACTTCTTCATTTTTTGGAACTACCAGCTTCTCTTTCTTCTGAGTATATTCTGCATCCAAGAGTAATTTTTTACAGAAGCAGAGTCTTTCTTGAGCTTTTCTATTATTGCCAAAACTTCTGCATCATCTTCATAAGCTTTTTGAATGTTCTGCAGTAAATCACACTCTAACACAGACATTGCCATATGCAAAACCTCTCCACCATCTACTCTAGACAAAGCATCTGCAGACACATTGTCTTTACCCTATCTGTATTGAATCTCATAGTAAAATTCCAACAGTCTTGGCAACATTTGCTGTTGCACTAGTGTATTTAACCTTTGCTCAAGTAAATATTTCAGACTTCTTTGGTCAGTTTTAATGATAGAGTGGTGGTTCAGGAGGTAGTGCCGCCACTTTTGGACAGCAAACACCACAGCTAACAACTCCTTCTCATATATAGAAAGTAGCATTTGTTTTCCTTTCAAATGCCTACTGATATATGCGATAGGACGGCCTTCCTGCATAAGAACTGCGCCTATACCAACACCACTTGCATCAGTCTTTATCTCAAAAGACTTGTCAAACTAAGGTAAAGCTAAGACTGGTGCTTCACATAATGTATTCTTAAGCACATTGAAAGCCTTCTCTGCTTCCTCACACCACACAAATGCATTAGTCTTAGTCAAAGTTGTTAAAAGTTTTGCAATACCACCAAAACCTTTCACAAACCTTCTGTAGTATCCTGCAAGGCCCAAGAATCCTCTTAGTTGCTTTAAAGTCTTAGGAATTGGCTAGTCTCTCACTGCCTTAACCTTACTAGGATCTGTAGAAACTCCCTCTGCTTGAATATAATGCCCCAAATACTCAACTTTATCAGTCTCAAATGCACACTTAGACTTTTTAGCAAATAATTGGTGTTTTCTCATCCTTTCAAATATTGTCTGATGTTCAGATGTTCCAGGTGTAACTGAGCTGAGGAGCTATATATCAAGATGTCGTCAAAGAAGACTAACACAAACTTGCACAGATATTCTCTAAACACATCATTCATAAGTCCTTGAAACGTAGCAGGTGCATTAGTGAGACCAAAGGGCATCACTTTGTACTCATAGTGTCCACTGTGGGTTCTAAAAGCCGTTTTTTGCATATCCTTTGGATTCATTCTCACTTGATGGTAACATGCTCTTAAGTCCACTTTTGAATAGATAACAGAACCACCCAATTCATCCATAAGATCCTCAATGAGTGGTATAGGAAACCTATTCTTCACTGTCATACTATTCAAACCTCTGTAATCCACACATAATCTCCAACTATCATCTTTTTTCTTCACAAGAACCACTGGAGAAGCATATGGGCTTGAACTAGGCTTGATAATACCAACATTAAGCAGTTTTCCTACCATTTTGTCAATGACATCTTTTTGATGCACATCATATCTATACGGTTTTTGATTGATGGGGTTATAACCTTTCAGTAGAGGAATACTATGATCATGACCAACTCTAAAGGGAGGTAATGACACATGTTCCTCAAATATATCTGCATATTTGTCTAATAAACCCTGCAATTTCTCATCAGTCTTACCCACATCCTCCAGAGAATAGAATTCTATACCCTCTGTCTCCTCATTCTGTTGGATACAAATCATTGATAATTGAATATCCTCCTCTTTCAACTTACTCAATCTCTGAGCCTTAACCTCTCTCATAGACCCCGGTTTAATTCCCTGTAACAACACATTTTTATTTTTCCACTTGAACTACATTTCTAATTTCTTGAAATCAAAAGTGATTAGACCCAGTGTTTGATGCCATTGCACTCCCAAAACCATATCACAAGACCCCAGAGGAATCACCATAAGATCAGTTTTGAACTCTTGATCTCTGAACAGCCATGAAAATTGAATGATCTTAGCAGAAACTCCAATCCTGCCTCCACCAGCTACTGTAACTCTTGTTTTACCTAGATCCTTAAATGCACACCCCAATTTTCTGCTACTCTTTTGTCAATAAAGTTGTGTGTGGACCCTGAATTGATCAGTACATACAGAGTTCTCTTATTAACTGACCCCTTAACCTTCAGGGTGTTGCAGTCCACTGAACCAGACATTGCACTTAGTGAGATTTGTGCATAATCAACTATCTTTTCCTCCTCTGACAAAGATTCATCACCAGTTTCATCTATATCCCCATCCTCTACTATTAAGTAAAGTTGAGTGTTCTTATGCTTCTCATCCATATGTGCCTGAGACCATTTCTCATCACAGTAATAGCATAAACCCTTATCTCTATGATCTCTCTTCACATCACCAGGTATAAACCTCCTTCCCTGAAAACTAGAGTTCTGGTTCTTATTTCCAAAATCTTGTTTTTTATAGTCTCCTTCCTTCTTAGAAGGCATGGGTAATAGTCCCTTCTGAGTATTACCCTGACCACTAGAATTAGCAGACTTAGAATTATACCAGTTCATACTCTTTTTAGGCTGCAATTGCTCATACAATCTTCCATACCACATACAACTTTTGATAGAATCAGGTTTAAACATCCTTACATGCATTTGAGTATCCATTCATAAACCTGCAATGTAAGAACTCACCAAATAGTCTTGTGATAAATTAAGTCTAATCCGGATTTTCTCAAATTTGGCATGATAATCCACTATTCCATCTGTCTCATGTAAGCATTCAACTCAGCCATTGGATCGTCTAAAAGATCACCAAATCTTTCCATAATCTCGACCTTATACAGGTTCCAATCTCTATTGATCCTTCTACCTTCTTCACTTAATATAAAAGATTGATGCCAAGTAGCAGCTTCACCATCTAAATGGATCGAGACTAACCTGATCTTATGAAATTCCGGAGTTCTATCCATTTCAAAAAACTGCTCTACCTTCCACACCCATTCTTTCACATTACTTCCATCGAACCTAGGGAAATCAAGTTTTGCCATACGAGTTACTGCATCATATTCCTGATTATGACCATGATTACCTTGATAACCACCTATGTAAGGTTCAAGTGTAGTGTTTGACTTCCCAAGATTGCTCAATGATTAGCTCCACAGCTTTTAGCTCCTCTGATCACCCGATCCTCAGATTTTTTTCATCTCTTGCACCATATAATCCAAGGTTGAGTGGATTCACTGATATCTTTGTCAATTCTTGCTACATCGTCAACAGGAACCACCGGATTCACATTGCTCTATTCCGAATAAGCCTCTGTAGCTCCTAACGCCAAATCTTTACCTTTAGTGCGAGTCTCTACCGCCATTGTGACTTTTTTCTCCAAGGATGATTAGCTCTGATACCACTGATAAAGAATCTACAAGATCTCTTTATGAAACACGAATCGAAGTTCATAAAACTTGAATTAAGCTCACATGCAGCCTTAATCCAGAGATAAAGAATGCATTAAGAACACAAAGAGTAAACTGAAACTTCAAACTTCCATTGATGAAAAGAAACACTCAGAGAGGCGAGGATACAAAGAAGAAGATGATTCAAATCATAATATTTTCGATAATGATCAAAAGAACAATACAAGCACTTGTATATGTGCTTTTACAAGCTGACGGTTTATCTAACGATATAACAACCTCTATTTGAATCCTCCAATGAGTGCTCAACACGTCACTGCCGCCAATCCCAGTGAGACACGTCAGCTAGCTTCGCAAACGAACTCTGCAATCAACTTGCCACGTGTCCTTTGTTCACAGGTCTAGTCATCTCATAAAGCCCTGTTTTGCTCTGCTTCAACTCTCAATGATGCTATCCTGCATCAGATAATGAACCTAGCTACAGCCAAGATGATTGTAAGAAAATAAGACAAAACACACAAGTAGGTTCATGAAACACTGGTAATTAAGTGCCCAACAAAACCCGAAAAGAGATCATAATTAAAACATAACACAATCCAATAGGAGTGAAAGATAAAAAAACCGAAACATTGAGAAATTACTTTGAGAAATTACTTCTACCACTTGTTATGACTGTTAAGAGGATCAATTGGTTCATCGTCTTCAAGGAACATCACTCAAAACGCAGCTTGAAGATAGTCACAAGCAAAGTTCCTTCAGTGTCGGTGGAGTTAGGTAAGAACACGAAATACATATACATTTATGGCCACAATATTCCTAGTAAATTTTAGGGAATATTTTGGAGTGATAGACAAGTTTCAGTTAAAAAAAGCAAGATTACTCCAAGAAATAAGAAAACGGAGAACGTGAAAAAGAAAAAAAAAAAATTGAGGCGTAAATACCATCGGACTTTAGCCAGAATAGGCTCCACTCAATAAAGAGAGAGAATAATTTTATTTTTTTAAAGGGGCAAAGTGAAACACCCTAACCCAGTTTTCCTTACCTGGATGGACGTTCGGATCAAACAGTTTTCCAACCTAACACTTAGTCAAATTTTCCATATTTTTGGTTAGCATTTTCCGCTTGTTAATTCGATTAGACATGCCTTTTTCATGCATTAACAGATACTTCAACTAAAATCGAGGTTCCACGGTAAGTTTGCTAATTAGCTATTACATCGTTTTCTATACTAGACCATTAAAATCTACTCGAGTTTGCTCGTGGTTCAGCAATTTTTGGAGGAGTTAATTAGGGGATTTTACTTTTCATTTAACTGGGTTATGTGATTTCTTTTTATATAAATTTTTTTATATGGTGGGTAAATTGTTTAAATGGAGGTTACTAGTGTTTAGAATTTCAAGTTTAGGGTTCATTTTTGTTAAAGCACCAGTGTGATAAATTAGACGTTCACATAAAACAATATACTACATGAAAAAAAAATAACGTTACTAAAAATCACGTTTCTCGTAATAGTTAAGGATAAACTCAGAATATTTACATTTACTTATTTGTTGCCTAATTACCATTTACCTAATGTCTCTCCCAAATTTGTCAATTCACCTGATTGACTCTTAGACTTAGATGTCAAGTTCATATATGTTTGAAGCTTAAAGCCGAGAATGTTTGTTGGAGTCAACCAACAAACAAATTCCCTAATAATGCTTAAGGTAGAGTATGTTGAATGTTAGGCAATGCTCGTGAAACTAGTTTAGCTGCTTGTGTACTCATTTTTCTTTCGATTCTCCTTTTATTCTCTCTTCAAACCAAATTCATAAATGGATTGGGGAAACCTAGCGTTCATTCCTTAGTTTCTTAGAAAATATGGTTTCAATTTGTAACAACTTTTGAGTTTAAACGAAAGTCCAAAGCAATTTTTGTGGTCATTAACCATTATGGTCTTAACAATGATAAACAAGGAACGACTAGAAATTTTCTAGATTCCTTTGTCAAGACTTGAATCCACATTAAACAACCGAAAGAATGGATACTTTTTGGGATGTATGGGAACTAAATTTCCAGGTTCCATGTAGTTTCTGCGGTCAGTTTTGGCGGCTTCAAGTCCTCGGCTAGATTCATTGATGCACATACCTGTTGAAACCGTAAGAGAAACTCATTAACCACGACTGAAAAGGAACCAATTGGCTAAGTGCTTATGAACAATGTACTAAAAATCGATTCTGGCATTCTTTCACGATGCTCAGCAAAAAATCAGTTTCAGACCTATATTGGAAAACCCGATCGATGATACAACCAACTATTCTACCCAACTTCCAGAACCAAGAGGGACTATTTCCATAACCATAGTATTGTAATACGATTCTTTTTATAACACTCTCTCAAGATCACCATATATCTTTTATGCACTTAGTGAAGATCACACCCATTCCATTAGGGGCTTTGCATTATTCATACTTCATACCAAGTTTATATCATTGCATAATGTCACAGCCCATACATCAAGTCCGTGACAATAAGTTTCACTCTTTCTTAGTCTACAAACTATTTGATAGAACTAAGATGTCATTACAAGAAGAGATATGTAGTCTTCTATATGCACATCAATGCTTGTTTTTAGTGCAAACCTATTTATTTCATAATGACATTGACACGTGCAAAACCACAATTCTAGAGAAGAGACAGGATCGTAAGGACAGATGCTAGGATAAGGGCATACAAGGTATCTGGTGTTAACTGTTGGGCTAGAGATATATGAAAAATCCAATCTACCCTACCCTGGCAAAAGAATTATGCAATGAGCTAAATGAACTTGTATTTACCTTGAAAGATCCAGTCGATTTAGAATTCCTCGACCATTCCAAACCAAGCATCTTACTAGAAGTCTGATAAGTTGCCTTGAGATTATCACCGTCATAAAGTTTACGAGAAACCGCAAAGTCCCACGCATTCTTAGCCAAGTCATAACAAGGCTCAAATGTAGCCATCCCTCCATGTACATAAGTATACTTGAGCTTACAGTTCTTTGTACCCACCATGTAATTAGCAGACAACTTGTTTGCCGGATCAATCACAAGGCTCCCGTCAACAATTGTCCGGTTATCTCCTCTCATATGAATGTAAGTCAGATTCAAAGGCTTCTCTGCAATTTTGATAGTGTTCATGAACTGAAACCTAACATCCTGAAGCATAAAAACAGAAACTTTCAACTTCAGTTTCACTCTTTTCCAAAGAATCTATACAAATAGAACCTTGTGTAACCTCCAAAAACTCCAAATTTATCACAGAATCCATACAATTTCATCTATTTCTCACTCCTTATAGGTTTGAAGCTAAAAGGGTTAACTTCAAAAACTGGAAATAAGAAAAAGGAGTAACCTTTTTAGCAAATTTCTCAGAGAATCCATACAATTTCATATATTTCTCATTCCTTAAAGATTTGAAGCAAAAGGGTTAACTTCAAAAACAGGAAATAAGAAAAAGGAGGAACCTTTTTAGGGACGTTGTATTCAATGATGAAGAAGCCAGGCTTCTCAACGGCGAGAGAGAGACCGTTCAAGCTAGGGCCGGCGACGAGGGTAGCATCAGTCATGGTGGCGCGTAGCTTAACATTGCCGGCGTTGAAGGCAAGAGAAGCAGCGCCGCCGCTCGTGTCGACATCGAACTTTCCCTTGAAAGAAGCCTTCATCATCATCACACGATAGCCGCCTCTGTGTATTCCTCTCGTTGACCCTCTACTCTTAAACCATGTCTTTTTCTACTGTTGGACGTTTTTTTTCTAAAGAAATTATCAATTTATTCAGCAAATTTATTTTGATTTCAAAACTTATATATTTAAATCATCAAAATAGTATTTTTTTTTCCCCTTTGATCTCAAAATCTCTTGATCTGTGGTCAATTTTTATTTTTATTTTTTCTGGTCCAATTTGGCACTATAGAATAAAGCTTAGGATCATAATTCGAAAACCAAAGAGATATCTCTGGCCCTTGACGCCGACTCTGGCCGGGCCAGAAAGTGCAGTTTCAATTGTTTTGTGTTAAAGACGCTCTGAGGTCGGATTTACCGATGCTCGGGTGAACCTCGTCGGCCGCGGTTCGCTTCAAGTGATTGACGTTCTGACATGTTCGATCAATCTCCAAGTTCGGTGAGGTCATTTGATTTTAGATTCCGGACTTCGGTCGAGCCGGACGCGGACGGATCCGCTATCTCGACGCTGGGCTATCGCGGGCCGAGGACTCGGGCGGCGGTCGGTGAGCTATCGCGCTGAGCAGAGGTCGCGTACGCCCCGACGAGCCTATCATCTGCGTGGATCGCGGTACGAGGACGACGGGATGCAACACGCCCGGATGGACGATGAGACGCGTGCCGCGATGCGCGGTACGCCCGGGGGAGGTTACGACGTTGATGGGTCGACCGACGCCGACGGATGATATCCGACGCTGCAAGCAATGATCGGGACGCACGGACGGGCGGTCCCGCGGGCGACGACAGTCGCATTTGATGCGATATACATGTGATGAGATGATTTTGAAACTTTTCTGAAATGGATTTCCGAAGTTGGCAAGATCAAAACCTGGCGTGAGCTTGAGGATTTTGGGCCTAATTAATGGCGATTTGGAAGGCAGGATGGATTTGTGGCTTACCCCGGTGAGACCCCTAACCCTACTTGCCTATTTAAGTCTCTCCTCCGATAGCAATAGAAAACAGAGAGCTTGTGCCTTGCTGAGAAAGAATTGCTGGAGAGCCGTGAGGAGTTGTCCGTGTTGTCTCGCCGCGATTAAGCTTTACTTCCGCTTGGCTCGTTGTTTTTGGTTGTTTCTGGGTATGTTTTGATGTTTTCGTCATTCTGGATGGTAAGAATCGAGCCCCTTCAGAGCTGTGAAGAAGCGCCCTTGGTTCCTTGAGGAAAACGCAAAGAGGGTAAGCGTTTCTCTTGGTTTTTATTTGGTTTTGTGGGAACATTTTGTAAGCTGCTTCGTGGCATGTTGTAGGCTTTTGTAGCTGCTGTTCTTGCTGGTTTTGGTCGCTGCTTGCTGTAGCAAAAGGCTGCTTCAAATCGTTTGTGGTAAGG
Organism: Boechera stricta; assembly: GCA_018361395.1. Taxonomy (NCBI): domain Eukaryota; kingdom Viridiplantae; phylum Streptophyta; class Magnoliopsida; order Brassicales; family Brassicaceae; genus Boechera; species Boechera stricta. The sequence goes on along the minus strand of CM031538.1, from coordinate 12,275,748 downwards.
GCCTTTTCGCCATCGTTTGTCATCGTTTGGTTTGCTTTTGTGATGCGGTTGTTGTGGCTGTGTTTCTGGGGTTTTTTTTGATGTTTTTCTTCACTCTGATCATTAGGGTCGAGCTTGCTTCAGTTGGAGGAGAAATCGTTTGTGTGGCCCTTTGCTGCGTTAAATAGTAAGCTGCTGATAAGGGCCGCCATGCTTTTGTGAACATTTTGTGAGCTTGCTGGGCTGTTTGTAGGTTTCTAAGAGTTGTTTCTGGCCGGAGAAGTCTCGCGGTTGCTGCTGTGGTGTTGTTTCTGAATCGTTGGTAAGAAAGCTCTTTTATGGCCGCTTTTGAGTTTGAGTTGTTGTTCAGGCGCTTTGGTGAGATGTCTCAGGGTGTTGTTTTAGGCTTCGTGAGTGCTGCGATTGCTGAGAAAAGACCGCTTGGTGCTGGGACAGTAGTCTCCATCGCTTTGAAGAAGGACCGCTTTTTGTGTCCGCTTGTGTTTGTTTTGTGTAATCGATTTGTAATCGATTCTTGTTGTGTGGTTTTGTGGCCAGCGTGTCAGGTGAGCTGCTGTGAAGAGTTCGAGCTTGGCTTGCACTCGCTTGGGCAATCGTTAGTAAGTGACCCTGTGGTCATTTTCGGTCATTTGGGTGTTGGTTTTGGTGTTATTTTGGATCGATTTGTAATCGATTTTGTGTGCTATTCTTGTGTTCGGAGTGTGTTTTAGTTGCTATGAGAAGTTAGGATCAGCAGCATCAGTTCTACCATCGCTTAAGGGTTCCTTTTAAGGGACGCAGTGAATTCGAATTTGGAATCGAGTGTAACTCGGCTTGTTTGTGTTGCTAGCTACCGGCGCTTTTGTTGCTGGCATATTTAGGTGTGCTTTGAGTACGGCCAAGTAACATTTGAGGTGAGTGTGTGATCGGGCTATGTATTAGTTAAGTGCTTTGAATAATTGTGCTTTGATTGTCTTGTTTGATTAAGGGTATGCTTGAGTGAATGTCATGACAAGTTGGGTTCCTTTCGAGGTTTGTGTTTGCTTTGAATTTGTTTCATCAGATTCACGCCAGGAGCATTGCATTACATTAATCATACTTCGATATTCGCACGCTTCAGATTTCGATCACTGCATTTCAAGCTTCCAAGACAGACACCACCTTCCAAGCAATTGCTTACATCTGCATTTAATTCCAGTAATGACGTATGACTAAGGAGTGGACGAGGACGTGTCATAAGTGGATGGATGGTTTTAGTTTACAGAATTTGTTATTAAGTTCTTATGCACTATCATGAGTATATCAGGTGAACTTGGTTGATCTAGCTTGCCGCACCGTATTGTCGTTTATGAGTTTTGATGAACTTGAGACTTTGTTAGATTTGCTTAGATATTTGTCGAGTTTTATTTGGGGATTTATTGGATTAATTGTTGAATTGTTTATGGAGTTATTCGAAAACTTGTGTTTTAGTTGAAGTGAATTCGCCTAAAGAACTAGGGAATTTAGCTAAGTCTTCCGCTTTGCGTATAATCTGATTAGTAATTCGAGAAGTAACACATGGTTCAAAAATTTTTAAAATTTTGCGAAATGGGGGTGTTACAGATACCCTCACTATTCTATCAGCCACTACATTTGTTCCTCTTGGCGTAAACACGAACTTGACCTCTTTAAAATGGCGAAGCATCATCCGGATTTCCTGGAGACCAGTCTTTACTACTATTCAGCAGGTTTATCAAGGTCTTGGTATCTGATTCAAAGATGATATTCTTGTAATTGAACCTGCTCATAGTGAGGACTGCCCATCTCATTGCTTCTAAATCTGCTTCCAGCACAGTTTTGACCTTTGGTAAGGCTCTTGCACCCAACCATAACACATGCCCTTTTTCATTTCGGAGTGCCCATCCAATACCACATCTAGTACCTCCATTTGGCCATGCAGCATCAGTATTACACATTATCCATTGTTGTGGTGGATGCCTCCACTTCCCATTTATAGTGTTCACTAGCATGGCCTCCGTGTTACGAGCATTAGTGAAACACCCCGACCAAAAATTCCTGCTACTCTTCGGGATTACCTGCAAGAAAAATAGAGAGGTGAGTAATCTAGGATTACTCAGCGAGGGTAAGCCTTAGGGCTCACGAATTATCCATATACAAACACATTTAGAAAGTCACAAAGTCTAAACCTAAGACAAGTAGACACATATCAACGACACACACCCATCAAACAAATGGAACCACATTCCATAACCGCCACAGGCCGGATACAACGTGCCGCACACGCTATTCCTCGTGCATATCGGGTCCCTCGTGTCGCGCACTTCTCCCATGCACCTTTCACTCATACCTACCGGATCCCTCGTGCCGCGCATTTTTTTCCAGCATAGTGAAAACTCGTTGGCTCGTCAGCCAATCCTGACCTACCCTCAATCCCGCGTCCCTAGGCCAGCACACAACTGCAAGAATACTTCCTTGTAGATATCACAGCGGTTTAACCGCAACTACTCACACAACAATTACTTTACCACAAATAACATGCATTTCATACAACCACGCAACACACATTAAAATATTCATTTTAATTTCTAACTCTAAAATACTAGTTGTTTTTCTTATACTTTAAAATATATTTATATATATATATATATATATATATTAATACACTCAACAATCAAATACGGTTACTTATATAATATGTAACTCGCAGGTATACTTGGCTTAACCTTAAACTAGGTTACTAACTAAATATATCGGTATACGAAGAATACACAAACTTGTCCTCACCTTTGCCACGGTTGCTGAAAACCTTTCTGTATCTGGAACTGCTACTAAGAACTGCCATTTTTGGAACTTTCCTAAAATAGCAACTTTTCTAAAATAGGAACCTTACAGAAATGGAAACCTTCCTATAATGGGAAGTCGGGTCAATGGAGGCGGTTTTGTGCTCAGGCTGCAGGGAAACAACACATAAACGTCCTCAGGTCAGCATATGAAGCCTTCGCCAAGGCTTTTAGGTGTAGGAGCATATGAAGCCTTACCTCTCCTTTTATAAGTGATTAGAGGGAGAACCCTATGGTTTTTGAGGGAATAGACCTTTGAGGGCTTGGATTGGGCCTCACTGATCGATTCTAGATTCGGTCTGTTACAATTAGCCTCTTCTCTCATGTTCCATTTCTCATTATCTTCCATTACTTTATTCAGAACCTCCTCTGCAGTCTGCATTATACTCTCTGCCTTTAAACACTAGGTCATTCCTATTTTTCCACAGACTCTAAAGTAACCAAGGCACCAATTGAGCGGATCATTCTAGCTGAGATTTCTCCTTAGCCAGATTAAGAACCCAATGCATATAGGAGTATAGAGAGTCTGACCACTCCCCACTTGGAGGGTGAAATAGCCCCAAAGGATCCTTGCAAAAATGCACTGAAATATCATATGATATTTAATTGATTTGTGGCTAGTTAAAATATTAAAAGATCACTATTTCAAATTTCATATATCACAAACTGAAAATTATTAAGACTTTCATTACGACATTAATTGTATAAATTATAAAATGTTATTTAATCATTCAAATGATTGTGGAAGCCTTTTGATCCAGTGGTCAAAAATTTAAAGACTTCTACACCACTAGGTCTAGGGTTCTAAAGTACTGCAGACGAAGTTATCCTTTCTTGATCTCGTGTGTTGCGAGAAGAACTTGTCCATCAGATGTCATATATGCAAAACCGTCTGTTGTGGATCTGAATGTTGTGAAGAGAGATGCATTATAGAATCGTTGTTCGTGGGAACTGTTCATCGTAAACGCATATGTTGTAGATGAATTTTCAGATTCCAATTAGTGAGTTATGATTCTCTAATTTAGATTTTTTTATAGCAAAATAAATGCATCCATTAAACTAAAAAGAGTAGAGTATTTTTACATGGAAAAAGAGAGAACCTCAGTGCGTGTGTATTTTTGGCAAGACAATCCGCACAAACATTATTACAATTTGGAATAAAAACTAAAGAGAAAGAAGGGAAAAAGAGCTTTAACACAATAAAATCTTCAACTCTGAGGTAAAAGAAGGCCAATCATCTGAAACTTCGACTAGCTTGATCATATATTTGCAATCTCTCTCAAACACAACGTTAGTAAGTGAAAGCGAAATGAGACACTTCATAGCCCAAAAAATAGATTGAAACTCTGTGTGAAGGGGAGATAAACAACCCTGTTACTTTAAATTGATACTTTGGATGAAGAAGTTAAACTTGTGCTGTGCAATATCTGTCCTCTGTATTTCTCATATGTTTACTTGTTTCTATCAGAGGGAAAAATTCCACCAGACGAGCCCTCTGTTCTTCCTCCACTACCTATAGTTCCAAAACCAGAAAAGCGGAAGTCCTTTTATGGCACACCTCAGTCCAAAAAGATTGATTACAGAGATAGAGAGTGGGATCGTGACAGGGATTTCGAGCTCATGCCTCCTCCAGGAGGCAATCGGAAGGACCTCACCCCTATTTATGAGCAGCCAATCGATCCAAATGAACCGACTTACTGTGTCTGCCATCAGGTCCTGATTACATAAATTCTGCAAAATCTTTGGTTTGCTGATCCTGTTGTGATCTTTGATCAACTCTTGTTATTTTTTATCAGGTTTCCTTTGGAGACATGATTGCCTGTGACAATGAGAATGTGAGTCTCTTCTGCCACTATCTTATTTTGAATTTTTAATGTTTAGCAATTATGAAACTGTGCGATTGTTTTTCTGTTTGGACAGTGCCAAGGAGGTGAATGGTTTCACTATACATGCGTTGGCCTCACACCTGAGACAAGATTTAAAGGGAAATGGTATTGCCCCACCTGCAGGCTCCTCCCACAGTCACATTAATATAATTTATACCTGTGAAAAGGTATTGCTTTAGTTTAAGCATCAATCAAGTTATCTTCCTGCAATATCTATGCATGTGTAGCTAATATAAGACATGTATGTATGGAGATTTGCAAGAACTTATGATATCAGTTCTTCTCATAGGTGCCTATGGCAACTTCTTTGGAACCTTTGCTTGAAGAACAATCTTATCTTTGTTGCTACGCAACAAGTAGCAAGTGCCAGTAGAAACAAACTCTAGAAGGAGAAAACATCATGTTTTTGTGCACCTCGATTAATTCCTGAGCTTATATTTTTTGTATATCGATTGTAGTTGGGTGTTGGTGGGCATTTTCCGTTTAATTCTTTTTGTTAAAAGCGTAATTAATTCTACTAGTTATATAGTTGTTTATTCTTTTTTTTTTTAGAAGCTGAAAACCTATTCATTAGTTACTAAGGTTAGGAGGTGTTACCCTCTCTGAGTTTACAATGTTTGAAAGCTATGTAGGCAAACTACAATCAATAAAATCGATATAAAATGGACTTGCTACTATGCTTGATGCAATAGGTCCGCACAATTGTTTTCTTCTCTGGAATAATGAGTGAAAGTGTAGTTTATCCTTCTGCCGGAGTAGTGTCGAATTTCGTCTATGAAAAGTTTGAGGCTCGGCCAAGCAGTAGAGTTGAATATGGCTCCATGATTTTGATTTGGTTGTTTGGTTTTGCTTGCGTTTTCCAGGCTGCCATTTCTCTGCGACATGTTCTTATTTTGGAGATGATATCTGTCTGGGCCTCTGGACTTTCCTTTGTCTGATGATATTTCCAACCCTTTTCCACTGTATGTTGAAAGCCTGCCTTTGTAAACCACCTTTTGTTATACATGAACTGCCTTTTCCTTGACTGATCCTCCCCATCTAAGTAAATAATGATGGGGCTGTGATCAGAACCTACCCTAGGTAGGTATTTGGATTGAGCGAGTTGGAACAAAAGGTGCCACTCTACGAGCTTACAGTGGACCAAAGGGACGCCTCTGTTCACAAACCAGGAGAAAGAATTACCTTGGTAGGGGAGTTCTGACAGGCTTTAACTATTGATCATATTGTTAAAGTCTTTAAAGGAGTTGGAGTGTCCTCAGTTGTTGCTGACGATGATCATCGATGGAGCAGATGTGTTGTAATGTTGACTTCTTAATTTGAAAGTTTCCCGACGTGTCAACTACTGATGCATACACACGCCATGGACAGCTTGGGCTCACACAAAGAAACTCTATGTAAGTGGGTGTTGAGCATGTAGTCCTAAAGGTGAACCTGCGATTGATAGCGTTCACTACAATTTTTATTTTGCAGTCCACACTGTTCCTGAAAATTCGCCCCACTAACACTTCATCTCCTTCGTAAGACACATCCTCCAATGCACCGTCTATACCTTAAGAAAATACACATCTCATTGTTGGATAAGTCCAACATGACTTGGTGCCCAAGACTAATAGGTTGTTATTAGTTAGATAAGATAGGCAACAAAAATATGGAAATTATTCTATGAGATTTAGGAGTTATCTAACTCCTATTAAGAATAGGTTTTTGCTTTGTGCTTTTCTTATATATAAATCATTGGTGAGCTTGTGCTAATGATTAAGAGAAAGTTCTAAGGATTTATGTGTTGAGTTGTGACAAACTCGAGAGCTTTTAGGGAGTTTAGTTTTGAGAGATTTTCTAAACTTAATAAGGACATTCTTATAATTTCGATTTCCTTATACATAGTTTGATCTTGAACACTTTTATTTGGTATCAGAGCTTCGTGTTTTAAATCAAACAATCCGAAAGACCAACCTTAAGTGAACGTGAATAAGGGTATTGAGATTTCTTGTGTCGGAAGAAACAACTAAACAAGAAACGTGATCGTGACCAATTCACAAAGACGAAGACACGCTATTCGTGGGATCCTCATCAACGAGACATGGAGGGTTCCATAATGCCCGCAAGACCAAAAGAAGTCAGAGCCTCATCTATACAATGCCCAATGTTGAACTCAACAAACTACACAGTATGGGCCATGCGAATGAAGCTAACTCTTAGAGTTCACAAAGTTTGGGAAGCAATAGAATTGTGATCATCGGAGGTTGGGAAAAACGATATGTCCATGGCCCTACTATTCCAAGAAATACTCGAGACCCTTATATTACAAGTCGGAGAATAAGACAATGCCAAAAACATATGGGATGCTATCAAAACGCGACATCTCAGAGCTGACAGAGTAAAACAAGCTCGTCTTCAAACTCTTATGACGGACTATGACAGATTGAAGATGAATGATGCGGATTCCATTGATGATTTTTCCGGGAAACTCTCTGGTTTAGCGTCCAAGTCAGCGACGCTAGGAAAAATGATGGAAGAATCAATTTTGGTCAAGAAATTCTTGAAGAGTCTTCCTCGAAACAAATACATCAGATTATTGCCTCCTCGAACAAGTGTTAGATCTTAATAACACTAGTTTTGAAGACATAGTGGGGAGGTTAAAAGCCTATGAGGAACGCATCGGAGAAGTTGATCAAAACGAAGATCAAGGAAAGCTAATGTTTGGCGCTTCGGATAACTCCCAAGGAGACTCTAGTGGGTTCAGAGGAGGATGGCGTGGTGGTTAGCATGGTGGCCATGGTCGTGGTAGAGGCAGGGTAAGATCAAATAACCAATGGTCTTATGATGCCTTGGATAATAATCAAAACAAGGATAATCATAAGAAGGATCAGTCCAAGATTAAGTGTTTTCGATGTGACAAAAGGGGTCACTTTGCATCATCATGCCCAGAGAGAAAGAAGAAAGTACAAGAGGCGACTATAATCTAGACACAAACCACGGATGTTGCCCTATACATACATGAGGTTGTGTTCTTAAATGGGGAAAATGTAGAACCAAAGAAGTTTGAATCTAACAATGGAGATAAAGATATTTGGTACTTTGACAACGGCGTTAGTAATCATATGACGGGGAACAAGGAATTTTTCTCGGAATTAAACAACTGAATGCATGGAAGAGTTAAATTCGGTGATGGCTCTTGTGTTGAAATTGAAGGAAAATGTTCAATTTACTTCGAAAGAAAAACCGGTGAGTATAGAGTACTTAAAGAGATCTACTACATACCTAAACTAAAGCACAACATCCTAAGTCTTGGACAAGCCATGGAGAATGGGTGTGATGTTAGAATGAAGGACAATTATCTAACACTACGAGATCCTTGTGGGAAACTCCTTGCAAAGGTCACTAGATTTTTGAACCGTCTTTACAAGACAAGAATGAAAGTAGGAAGATCAGCTTGCTTACGCTCTCAAACCAAAGAAAATGCATGGAGATGGCATGCAAGACTTGGGCATGTGAACTTTGAGACAATGAAGAATATGGTGAAGATGGATAAGGTAAGTGGAATGCCGGAAATTAACCAAGAAAAAGAGACTTGTGAATCATGCTTAGCCGAGAAACAAACTCGCAAATCTTTCCCAAAAACAACACTTTACCGAGCTTCAAAGGTACCTGAGCTAGTTCACGGGGACTTGTGTGGACCTATAACACCTCCAACAACTACAAGGAATCACTATATATTTGTCTTAATTGATGATCATTCACAGTACATGTAGTCCATACTCTTAAAGGAAAAAAGCAAAGCATTTGATCGGTTTAAGAAATTCAAGGCACATGTTGAAAACCAAATCGGGATGATGATTAAAACATTCCAAACCGACAGAAGGGGAGAATTCACTTCAACGGAGTTCAATAATATTTGTGAGGAGAATGACATTGCAAGACATCTTACGACCCTATATACACCACAACAAAACGGTATTGTGGAGAGGAGAAATAGAACACTCATGGGAATGACGAGAAGCATACTCAAGACAATGTGTGTGCCAAATTATATGTGGGGAGAAGTTGTGCGTCATTCAACATATTTAATCAATCGTGTTCCCACAAAAGCCCTCCAAAATCAAACTCTGTATGAGAGCTTAACGTCTAAGAAACCGAATATAGAGCATCTACGAGTATTTGGGTGTGTGGCTTATGCTAAAATTGACACCACTCATCTTAGAAAGCTAGATGAAAGATCTAAAGTTGCGGTACATCTTGGGTTGACCTTTCACGATTTATGTGAACATCCCATCGTCGACATAATCGATGAAAAATATTCAGTGGAAACAATAACATACCGTAACGGTTATGGATACGAATCATACGATAGTGGATCAGCATAGGTGTATTGTATATGTAGTTTGAATAAGGTAGACAATGGAACAGTGATACTAAATTTTTTTGGTAGAAAAAAAAAGAATAGAAAATTGTATATTGTTCCGGATAGTATGAAATTTCTCACATTACGAGTACGTCATATTATCCAAACACATAATTCAAAGTATAAATGTATCAACATATTATAATTATTATATATAATAAAACTATTGGCATGCGTATGTGCAGATTATGTTAAAATAATAACATGTATATTTTAGAAACAATTACCTAATATAACCTACTTTTTTAGAAATAGCTAAAATAATCTATTTACTTTTTATTATTCAAATAACCTAATTTATACCTTAAATTTTGTATAATATCAAAATTTTCCTTTAACCTAATAAGAATTTTACAAAAAAAATCTGTTAACAAATTAGTAGTTTACTTGATTAAGTTTTTTAATGATTCTAAATATTTTAATTATACATATTTTATGTCTACAAAATTTAAAAAAGATAAAAAGAATCACCGTAGTTTATCTTTTATCAACGAATCTTCATGTCGACGGCTTTCCACTACTTCTTTCCATGACTCTCTGTTGCGAAATCTCCCTCGCCGACTATTATCCATCTAGCAACCTCCGTCGCTGATTTTACCAAATGTCTATAAATTCTTACAAATATACACAAATTCTACTAAATATCTGTAGATCCTGCCAAAATATTCGCAGACTTTGCAAGATTTCTACAGACTCTGCCAAAATATCCACAGAGTCTGCCAAATATCTGCAAACTCTGCTTAAAATCTACAAAATTTGCCAAATATTTGCTGAATTTACCAAATATTCATAAACTTTGCCAAAGTACCCGCAGAGTCTGTCAAATATCCGCAGATTTTGCCAAATATCCAAACTTTGCCAAATATTTGCATATTGTGCCAAAATATATACAGACTCTGCCAAATATCTGCACACTATTAAAAATCTACAAAGTCGGCCAAATATCCGTAAAATCTGTCAAAATATCTGCATAATCTGCCAAATATCTACAAAGTCAGTCAAATATCCGTAGACTTTGTCAAATGTTCGCAAAATCTGCCAAATATACGCAAACTCCACAAAAATATCCGTAGACTTGAATCTAGATAACAAGACTCCGCCAAATCGAGTGAGTTTTTAAATAATCTGAATATTTCCATTAAGCAGCTTTGTCAAATATAGTTAAAAATTACAAAAATTTTATTTTGTTTTCGAAAATAAATTAGTTGGTATTTTAAAAATTTCTTTAGTTAGGTAGCAAAAATAGGTAAATTCCATTAATGTATTTTAGAGAAAAACATTTTTTCAGGTTTTTATAATTCTAATAGATTATTTTGGCTATTTTAAATATAATGTAGGTTATTCTAGCAAATCATCCTATATTTTAGAGCATTTTATTAAGACCTAGATTGAGAATAGGTTACTCTTTTTAGAAAAAAGTGATTTGAAAAGAAAAACATCAACATATAAAATTAATTAACGTTATAGAATAATAGAAAATGAGACTTCTTTTCTTTTCTTTTCTTTTAGTTAACAAAATTTTGAATGGTAAACAGATAATTTTTTGTTGTAGAATCCATAAATTATTCAAATTAAAGACAGATTCCGAACTCACAAGAAGTTGGATACAAGTGTGATGACAAGATGATTAGGTAATCTTTATATCGTATGTGATGGTAACATGTGATTCCATATGTTGAGATACATGGTTAAGTTCTATTACAATGCGCACAACAGAGATGCACACTTTTTGGTGTGTATATGTGGTTGAGTTTCATCGCTGTTCGCATATCATAGATAGGTATTGTATTGTTATGGATCTTGGTTATTTAGATACTTATATTATGATGTTCTTTAATGAAATTATTCAATTTTCTTTAGTCTTTGATTACTTAGATATCATTTCACTGGGATGTTGTTTAAGAAAATCATCCAAATCAATGCAAAAATGTTTTTCTATGTATTAATATTGCCATCAGAAATTATTGAATATGTATTTAATATTAACATTAAAAAGTCAGAGATTGCACCCATAAACTATATTTTAAAATAATTTCTCGAATAATTAGACATAAACCATCACATTTTAGGATATGTTAGTGTTAATGTTTTATAAGGCAAAAAAATGAGTTTCGCATGACAGTCTACTGGATGCACCGATGCAGAAATCTCAATGTAACTCATGCGGACAACAAACATATTCGTAGACATGATATATATATTTTTTTAGAAATTAGTTCGACTCTATGTAATTGCATATTGCATTTGTTGATAAAAATTATATTTTTAGTTGTACATGTAAACTATTTTTATATTCCATTCTCAGTAATATTTACTTTTTTATATAAATAACAATGGTTTATCATGTTTACGCATAACTATTTAGTTTTAAATTATTTTTTACTTCCGAAAAAACTAAATTTAGAGTTCCGACAGAAAATATTACATTCATAAAGAAAGACGAATTAGGTTAAAATTTCAAAGACCACATTATCTAGTGGGCAAAATCCACAAGAAAAAAAAATTCTGCTAAATACTTTAGATGAGACAGATTTTTGAAATTTGTTACCCACTGCACTAAGGTGTATGTAACTCTAACTGTTGTGTGAAATTGACATAGATACAATATGCCAATAGACTTAAAAACCAAATCTATATACGCTATGCTTATATATATATATACATATTATCGACATATTAACTGTTGGAAAATAAAATTTATGAGTTATATGATATACGTCTAAAATACTCTTTCAATACTTTTTAGATTAACTGATCATAAATGGATTATCGGCTTGCGTGTTCCGAGCTCAACGTGTTTATCAATTTATCTCTATCATCCCACCAAAACTTATGCCGGCCTGTTTTCACTCTTTTAATATATTTTTTTGGTGAACTGGTGGATTTATATATAGAAGATGAAGAAACAAGTTCGAGTACAATATAACAAGCATATAGCAACCTAATAATCTTGAACACAAGATTCAGAATATTCATCAAAATAACTTCCTTCTAAGACCTGCAAAAACTACAATCTCACTCCTTTATCTCAGTGAAACTTCGTCAGCTACTTAAGAGGATTGTCTTTTTTTCACCATCAAAAACTCCATTGAGCTAAGAGGGATGACATTTCGCAACATAATATTGAAATCTGAGATCCCTTATAACACTTTGTGTAGAAATTATGAGAGTATTGTGAGATTATGAGAGTAAAGAAGAAGAATGATTTGAGAAAGAATGAGATAAGTATAGTGGCTGGAAAATAGCTCTTGTTTCTTATTCTCAATAATTACAGATTGGTGGCTATATATATTGTTTACAAAGTAAACTTAATTACACGAAATCTAGATATTTAACCTAGATTGTCGTTTTTCAGTACCACATATCTGACCACTTGGTCCGAAATGAGCTCCTGATTTTTTTAGATAAATGACTTGTATTTCATATCACTATCAGAAAACTTCCTGCGAAAATAAAATGTGTTCCAAAACATCCTCCTGTTCAACACTCCCCCTCAAGGATAGCTGGTAGAGATCCAATAAGCCAACCTTGCTATGAATGTAATCACTTACGGATGTTGTAGGCTTAGTGAATATATCAGCAAGTTGATCTCCACTCTTGACAAATTTTGTACTCATGACTCTTTCTTGAATCTTTTCTCTTACAAAGTGACAATCAACCTCTATGTGCTTAGTTCTCTCATGAAATACAGGATTAGACGCTATATGAATAACCGCTTGGTTGTCACAATGCAAAGGTATAGGTTCAGCTTGTTGAATTTCGAGATCCCTTAGGAAGTCTCTTACCCACATCAATTCTTCAACTCTTATATTCCCATTGTGTTTCATCCACACTCCTTTCCAAGGGTTATTCTTCAAGTATCTCAGCACCTTTTCTACCATATTCCAATGATGTGTAGTTGGCTTTTGCATGTGTTGACTTACTTGGTTAATGGCAAAGCACAAGTCTGGCCGAGTTATAGTGAGATATATCAGTTTCCCAACAAGCCTTTGGTACTGCTTGATGTCTTCCCAAGGCTCCCCCTCACCATAGTCTTGATATCCTTTCTCCAAAGGAGTCTTAGCCGATCTTGAACCCAACTTGCCCGTCTCTGTAAGGATGTCGAGTACATACTTCCATTGAGAGATAAACATTCCATCCTCAAACCGAGTCATCTCTATGCCCAGAAAATATCTCAGTTCTCCTAAGTCTTTTATGTCAAACACCACTTTCAACATCTCCATTGTGTGAGCAAATCCTTTTACATCATTTCCTGTGATAATCAAATCATCCACATAAATCAATATAGCTATCATATCTTTCTTCCCTTGCTTTGTAAATAAGGTGTGATCAGCTTCTGATCTAGAGAATTCCTTCTCTAGGAGACAATTACTCAGCCTATGGTACCATGCCCTTGGTGATTGTTTAAGTTCATAGATTGCCTTTCTCAATTTGCAAACTAGACTTGTATCTTCACAATGACCCTGAGGTGGTACCATATATACCTCTTCCTTCAAATCACCTTGTAAGAATGCGTTCTTGACATGCATTTGCCATAACTTCCAATCTAAGTTAATGGCAATCGAAAGTAGAATCCTAATCGAGTGAAGCTTAGCTACTGGTGCAAATGTCTCGGTATAATCCTCTCCAAACACTTGAGTGTATCCTTTAGCCACCAATCTCGCTTTAAGCGTTCAATATCACCAGTACTCGTATACTTAATAGTGTATACCCAACGACATCCAACTGGTCTCTTTCCCATTGGTAGCTTTGTCATTTCCCAAGTGTTGTTTTTCTCCATAGAATTCATTTCCTCTTCCATAGCTCTTATCCATACTTCTTTCTCGCATGCTTCTTCATAAGTTTTGGGGATTTGTTCTTCACCAATCTTGCTAAGATACACTTGATGCTCCATAGGTAGATGAGCCAATGAGCAAAAATGCTCAATAGGATAGTTAACCGTTCTAACTTGGGTATTATCTCCCCCTTGTGATAAGAGAGTGTTGTCGCCTATAGAAGCGAGATCTAAGCTTGTTGTACGCCCATGACACTCCCTTATCACATTAGAATCATAATCCAAGTTAGAAATAGATGGTCCATGTTGATGCATCACCACATTGTTAACATATACACGAGGATTTTTCCAAATGGATGGATATTTTGGTCGAGAACTTCTCCTTAGCACTTGTTCAAGGCTAATTTCTTGAGTACTCTCTTCTCCATGAGAATCACTCTCTTCACCTTGAGTAACCGATGTCTCTTCTACCTTTTCTTCAGATTCGGATGAAGAACTACTCACCTCGAAACTACTCCCATTTGTGTTAACTTCCTCTACCATAGTTTGGTTCCTTTCTCTTTCAATCCCTTTTTCTCTAGGTGGAACACTGGTTCCATATCTACCCTAGAGCTTACAATCTCCTCTAAGTCTCCCCACTTCTTCTCGGTGAAGTAACTCACTTCTTCATCAAACCGGACTTCTTTTGACACATACATGCGTTTTATCTCTGGATCATAACACTTATAACCCTTTTGAGTGCTTGAATATCCCACAAATACACACTTAATGCTTTTAGGTTCCAACTTATTCCTTTGAGCTTCCAGAATGAATACATATCACCTACACCCAAAGACTCGAAGATGATCAATACTCGGCTTAACCCCATTCAAGACCTCATAAGGGGACTTATTGCCCAGATTTGGCGCTGGTAGCCAATTGATGACATAACACGCTATCATCACGACGTCTCCCCAAAAACTCTTAGGAACTCCTCTCTCAAACATCATGCTTCTAGCCACCTCTATAACATGTCTATTCTTTCTCTCCGAGACTCTATTTTGTTGAAGAATATAAGGGCAAGACGTTTGATGAATCATTCCCTTATCCTCCACAAACTTCTTGAACTGATTGCTTGTATATTCTCCTCCATTATCACTTCTAAGGATTTTAACCCTTGTTCCAAATTGTGTTTCCACATAGTTATAGAATTTGATGAACGATTCTAATACTTGATCTTTGGAACTCATTAGTGTCACCCATGTATACTTGGATTTCTCATCAATAAATGACATAAAATACTTATATTGATCCTTAGAAACACATGGAGTTATCCACACATCCGAATGGATTAGCTCAAAACACTTCTCATACATTGTAGTTGAATTTGGAAAGCTACTTCTACAATGTTTTCCTAACACACAAGTTTCACACTCTTTATTCTCTTGAACTAGGTTAGGCAAGACCATGCTGAACACCTTCCTACTTGGATGACCCAATCGTGAGTGCCATAAAGGACTTGAACCAACCGAATTAAGAGCAAATGACTTCCTCTCATCATCCGCCTTTTTATTCAACACATAGAGACCATCTTTCACTCCTTCTTCTCTAAACACTCTATCAGTTTTGTTGTCCTGAAACTGAACCAAATCAGACCCAAAGATAACCTTGCAATCTAGGTCTTTTTTAGCCTTATGAACCAATAACAAGTTAGAAGTGAATTCAGGAACATATAAGGCTTTAGTGTTTTTCCTAAACACTTAAAAATCTCCAATTCATTCTATAGGCACTTCCCTACCATTAGCTACATTAACCATTCCACCATGAGGTCTAACATTAGCTAATAAGGTTTCATCCTTAATCATATGGTGGCTAGCACCTGAATCAACAATAACCTTGTTTTGAATTTTATAAACAAAACATCTCTTATCTGATTCGGTGAGCTTTGCAATGCTCTTGATCAAAGCTTCAAAATCAGATTTTCGGACCATCCCATTACCCTCTTTAACTTGAGCTGCTCCAGCAAACGCCCTTTGCCCTTGACTGCCCCCTTGGCCATTTCCTCTCAACTTAGCTGGTTTCAAGTGTGGATGAAGAGTCCAACATTTTTCTTTGCTATGACCTTTCATCTTACAATGCTCACAAACTAGTGCATTCTTGTCTCCATAAAGCATTGTTTTGTACACAGCATGAGCCATCTCACTAGATGGTTGAAATAGGCTACTTGAGCCTTCCTCCTTCTGTATTTGTTGACACACTTCATTTAGTGTTGGAAGTTTGTCAAACCTCAAAATATGCTGAATGACACCCTTGTAAGAGTCATAGAGTGTAAGCAGCAACCCAAAGACTTAATCTTGCTCCCTCCTTTCATTCAGCTCCTTAAGGTCATTTGTGGGTGGTCTAAGCATTTCCAACTCTGCCCACAACCCCCTAAAGACCCCAAACAAATCATTGAATGCCTTCCCCTCCTGTTGAAGATCATTCAACGCCTTTTTCACTTCAAAAATTCTAGAGATGTTTGAAACATCTCCATACACGCCCTTGAGTGTATCCCAAAACTCTTTGGCTGTTTCATAGTAGGAATAACCAGCAAGGATAGAAGCATCTAGAGAGCTTTGAATCATGGTTAGGACTTGTTGGTCCTCTTGGTCCCATTTCTTCACCTTCTCAGCCCTAGCAGCAGCATCCTCTCCTTCCACCGTTGGGCTCTTCTTCAAAGCCTCAACGCCATCATCAACATATCACCATAGCCCTCGGCTCCTTAGGACAGTCTCTGCGGTCCTTGACCACAACAAGTAGTTGTTCCCCTTGAGAACAACTGGTAGAACAGCTTGTTTTTGCATCTCCATGAGCTGCTTGCAATTTCAAGAATAAACCCAGATTTCTCAAGAACACAAGCCCAAATTTTTCAAAACACAAGCCCAGATTTTTCAAGAACACAAGAATAAACCCACCCAGATCTTTAGAACTGCTCTAATACCATGTAGAAATTATGAGAGTATTTTGAGATTATGAGAGTAAAGAAGAAAAAGGATTTGAGAGAGAATGAGATAAGTATGGTGGCTCTTGTTTATTATTCTCAATAGTTACATATTGGTGGCTATATATATTGTTTACAAGGTAAACCTAATTACACAAAATCTAGATATTTAACCTAGATTGTCGTTTTTCAGTACCACATATCTGACCACTTGGTCCGAAATGAGCTCCTGATTTTTTCAGATAAATGACTTGTATTTCATATCTGACCTCGTCATCCAAAACGCGTTTCAAAACCCCTTTCCGCTTTCCGACAATTCAACACATATCAGACCTCTACGTCTGAAATGCGTTCCAAAACATCCTCTTGTTTAACACTTTGCACAATCAAAAAAGCTCTTCAATTAGCTAATGCCACAATTTGATTCACCTTCCAGCAATGAATATTTCTCAGAGATGATTGGAGAGTATTCACCTGGTAAGTAAAGGCCGGTCAAGCTATTGGCCTAGTGATCATACCTATAAGCATTGCGTCCTGCAATTCAATCACCACCCTACACAATTTATGACTCACATATTGTACAAAATGATTAGTTTAAGGCTTTGTTCGTATGAAATGAAGAATTTAGGGGTTTTATTTGTAGTTTCCCTTAATTACACCAGTGAGCTCATCAGAGTCAAAAACTTCACCACAACACGAGCTTCCCACTAAAAATTTGAAATTGTCTCTTCTGTCATCTAAAGGCGATACAAACAATTTCGAATGCTTCATCTTCTACATACTTTGAAATCCTTCTGCTAATGCTGTTAGATATGGATCTCGATGTTCTTCTACCATCTCTTATTCCATCGTCGCGATCTGTGAGCTTATCTCTTGAGCATTTTGAATCAGTGTCGCAATTGTTCTCGTGAGTTTTTTGGGTTCGCTTTTTGATATGACCATAGACTTTTTTAAGATCTTGAACGTAGAGGTTTAATCTAAATTTGGTTGCAGGAAGCAGATATGATATGGCTAAAGAATCCACTATTGCACAGCCACCAAGAATATTCAGTCTCAGTGGCTTGCGGGTTCTCAACAAGTGGACATTTAACAAAGGAAAACACAGGAGGTTTCTTCTACGCCAAGTAAAATGATATGACCATAGACTTGTTTAAGATCTTGAACGTAGAGAGGTTTGTGTATCCTGCAACTGAAAACCAATCCTTGTGCGACATTATCAAAGCACAAATATGTAATCCACGGGATTCGTAAGAAAGTAACCTACTTGGTTGATGCGAACTTTGGGAAGTTTTGTCAATCAAACCCCCAAAGATCAAAGCAAGATAACTACCATCCATGCAAGTTGTTGTAATAATACAAAAAGTAAGGTGCATTACCTAAAGCTAAGATGGAGAATTCGTAGCCAATGTAGAGGATTTTCATCGTTATAAACACTTAAAACATATGTAGAACATTTTGTACAACATGAAAGAATGAAAAAATATCTGCCAATAGCAAATTATTTACCTAAAGCAAACGCGTCTACTTTGTTTGTCATTTGTGTTTGTTGAACGAATAATGAATTTCCTACTTACAATGTGAGGAAACTATGTACAAATGATGAGAAACAAGGAAAACTTGTGGAAACAAGACAGAGGAGAGAAATTAGTTTGGTCAAAAAGACAAAATAAACGAATAAGCGGAGTCCACCTTAATTAAGACCATTTTGTGGAATCCGACAAGACCCAGTGTATAATCTTTGTATAAAAAATGAATGAGCTTAAAAATGCTCAAATTATGAATGGGATTGTATTTTTGCAAAGAACATATCGGTAGTTTTCTTTCAAAACTACACTTAATGATCAAACATAAAGGGAAGCAAATACGAAGTCTTGATTTGAAGACATAAAAAGAACATAACTAAAATTTGCCAAAAAAAATAAATAAAATAAAAACAAGAAATATACGAGCGCATGGAGCCTAGAAGGTGGTAGCAATAATGATAAAAGCAAAAGGAAATCAACGGTAACGACGAAAGGGGATAGTATCGTACGGGTGGTTGTTGCGACCCGAGGTATGCCTTCTGAGCTCAGCAGGGTCAAGCATGATTATCTTGTTGTACTTGTAAGCCGAATCCTATTCAAAGACATGGTACGCTAGAATAGATTCAAGAGAGAGAGAGAGTTGGTATACATCTTTGGGAAAGGGGTCGATGTAACAGGAATATCTATTATTCTTGGTTAACTTTGGTCTAATGTCTTTAATCCCCGGTTTAGTTTCATTTATGTATTTCAGTTTGTATGTTTGGTTTAGCAAACACTATATGCAAACCTTTCTCCATTAGCGAGAATCAATCAATCAAACAAACAAATATCTTCTTCAAACACTTTTCTCATATATAAATCCAACCCAGAGATTCACCAAGAATTCTGGAGGTTGGTGAATCAAAGTCTAGAAGATGATCACGAGGGAAGTAGGATCATCTCGGAGAACATAGATTCAATGGTGGAAGATGATGATGATGATAGAAAGAGGAAAGCCTTGAAAAAGCTCTATTAGTTGTTAATAGCAGAACACATGTTTATGTAGGCTGGCAAGATGGTACAACATAATGTAGGGAAGCAACAACATAGATTCTAATTAAGAATCCTGGTGATCATGAATTTGTCTCTGAGCAGTATGTGGTTGAGAAGGCTTCAGATGATGGTTATAACACAACTGAACCTAAGCGTGATGGGGTTATGAAAAGTGTCAATGCAAAAGAGCGTATCGCTTCTGTTAGATGGTTGAAGCCACTTGGAAGTGCAGAAAAACCCCATGAATTTGACAGGGAAGAAATTATTAGTGTTTATGAACTAGAGGTTCATCCACATTATGACTTTCGTTGTGGGATTGTTGTTGTTCGGTCATTATCTACTACCACCAAAGTTGATACAAACCTCCATGGGTTGGAATCATTACCGGCCTAAAGGATGGTTATATCGAAGTAACATGGGCCAATGGAATGGTATCAACCGTACGTCAACATGAACTATTTTTTTCGCTTACTATGCCTTTCTGATCTGGTTTACTTCTTATTATATGATTTGCAGCGTGTACCTAATGCTTGAGTACTTTAATACACTTGCTGTTCCAATTTGAAACTGTTTGTTGATATTCTTGTCGCCCAATGACGTTTTCGCCTCAAAAAATACAGTTACTTTGAAATCAGTTCCTTTTTTTCATTTGGGAAGATATATGCGAATGTGTTCTATACTAGGCTGTCTAGGCAAAGATAAATAGTTTGGTATCACTTGTATCTGATGGTAATTTTCGATTGGACAAGGCTTGGAATTTATTTATTGTTACTTTTTACTTTCTTTGCTTTCTCCTAGGTTGGCCTTCAAGAAGTTTATGTACTTCCAACGGAGTATGATGATCAAACTTCTGTAGAAAGTGAAGCAAGTGATGCAGAAAGTGAAGCAAGTGATACTTCTTCTTGGGAGACGGCAGACGATGACGAGAGGGGTTCTCCTGAGATTCCTGAAGAAGTTTGTTTTGTTTAAGAAGCTGTTACGGAATTTTTATGCTTGAACAAATACAATATGTTCAAATGGCTGGCACTGGTTTACTTCCTTGCAGCAAATCATTTGCTATTTTTCTTCAAACTAATGAGTGTCTTTGGTTTACAGGGCGCTAAAACAAAGGCCGAAAATCATGCATTGGGAAGATCAAAGAGTGAAAATAATGATGAGCCAGTACCTTATGAAGGTGATAGTTTCTGTTTCAGACGCTTTGATATATTAGGAGATGCTCCTCTGGACCACAAGTTTCTTGGGTTTCTTGGCAAAGATGGGCAGGTAACTCAAGGGCTTGCATTTTATATGACTCATGTGGTGATTCGTATTCTCTTGGCGCTTGAAGCTATATGGCTGTAAGAAGAAGCAACGAACGTTATAAGGATATTTCTCTTGAGAGTGAGTTCATCAGCTTTCACTGGATTTATCGACTTGTTCATAATAGTCTCCTACCTTATTTAAGCATTGACAAAAGCTCTTCCCTAAGCTTACACATCGTTTGCTTAAACCCTTGTGACGTTTCAACGGAAGCATCTTTGGTGTCACATGTCTTCATGATATCATCCCCACGTCTTTTGAAATGCTCCCTGATGAGTTCTTCAAATCCCTACAGATTTCATCACACAAAAAGTAAGTTTGGGGAAAATGTTATGGACTAAAAGAAAGAGAAGCAGAGCTTGGTCGTCTTACCTCAGGTGGTCTCCGCATAAGAGAAATCATGGTTTTGCAATTTAGCAAAAAGGCGTTCTCATTATATCCCAATGAGTTTTTTTCTCCTTCAGCAGTTCCAATCTGACTGTGATACCCCGCTTCATTGAAATATGGCTTTGAGTTCAAAACCAATCCTTGGAGTGAAACAAGGACTTGAAGCATGTTAGATGAGTTGGGATCCCACACTTCATTTCCTCTGCCTTTCCAGGTATTAAAAAGGCTAAGACAGATACTGCCGTCTTCATTTAGATTGAGGTTTAACTTCCAACCACGAGAATGATAATAAGCCCGCTGCATGATGAAACCAAGTGAAAAGTCAGATTGAAAACTGTTTCACATTATTCATAAATAAATGAAATCATTTATTCGTACCGGTGACACATCAGGGTAATCTGGAGGAAGCTGAAAATCAAAACAGAAGACGCCATCTTGGTATGGAGTTCCATATGGCCCTCAGAAGATCACCTCTATTTTCGTATGTTCTAACAAAAATTTCATCTGCCAAAAGGTTATTCTTCAGTAAGTTACCAATCATTTTAAAACTGCTGAAGTTTTCAGCCACACATTCTTACCTGGAAGATCTTTCTTAAGTATTTCCCAATCCTTATTAACTTTCTTCCACCATTGCTTTTCATTGGATTTCTGCAAGTTTGATATGACACTTAGTGCGAGGAACCCATATTTTACTGAGCATTTTGAACCACCACATGAGTCATAAAAAATGCAAGCCCTTGAGTTACCTGCCCATCTTTGCCAAGAAACCCAAGAAACTTGTGGTCCAGAGGAGCATCTCCTAATATATCAAAGCGTCCGAAACAGAAACTATCACCTTCATAAGGTACTGGCTCATCATTATTTTCACTCTTTGATCTTCCCAATGCATGATTTTCGGCCTTTGTTTGAGCGCCCTGTAAACCAAAGACTCATTAGTTTGAAGAAAAATGGCAAATGATTCGCTGCAAGGAAGTAAACCAGTGCCAGCCTTTTGAACATATTGTATTGGTTCAAGCATAAAAATTCCGTAACAGCTTCTTAAACAAAACAAACCTCTTCAGGAATCTCAGGAGAACCCCTCTCATCATTGTCTGCCGTCTCCCAAGAAGAAGTATCACTTGCTGCACTCTCTGCATCACTTGCTTCACTTTCTACAGAAGTTTGATCATCATAATCCGTTGGAAGTACATAAACTTCTTGAGGGCCAACCTAGGAGAATGCAAAGAAAGTAAAAAGTAACAATAAATAAATACCAAGCCTTGTCCAATCGAAAATTACCATCAGATTCAAGAGATACCAAACTGCAACCTAATAATCTTGAACACAAGATTCATAATATTCAGAGAATTCTGAACCTGCAAAAACTACAATCTCATTCTTTTATCTCAGTGAAACTTGGTCAGCTATTTAAGAGGATTGTCTTTTTTCATCAACTAAGACTTGATTGAGCCAAGAGGGATGACCTCTCGCAACAGAAGATTGAAATTTGAGATCCCTTATAACACTTTGCGCAATCAAAAAAGCTCTTCTAATAGCTGATGCCACAATTTGATTCACTTTCTAGCAATGAATATTTCTTAGACAAGAGCCACCTAGGCAAACGAAACAAAAGGACGAGCTCAATAACTTACCAAACTGAAAGCAAAGCAGAGCCATAACTCCCGACGGAGAAGACGACTATGAAGAAAACCCACAGACAAGCCTCCAACTCCGACGAAAGTCACCACCACGAACCCCGTGCTACAAGAGAAAGCACGAGACCATCCAAATCCCATCACCTAGAGTGAGTTCAGAACCACCATCTATCGGCCTATGAGGGGAATCTCGAAGCGAGAGCCAGGGAATCGGAAAAAGTGACAATCCGAGGATCGCCTAACCCTCCATGGGTCGCTGAACTCCGGAGGAAATCGTCGAGACCAGGCCGTAGAGGAAGGAGAAAGCTCCGCCTCCCACAACTCTCGACCCGGAAAGAAACTCCACCCCATCTCCGATTAGACAAATCAACACCTAAATGGAAACACTGGGGGTGACGCCCGAGCTTTTAGAGCCTCCGACGCCGCCGATTTGAATCTCAAATTTTCTCTGTGGCGGCTAATGCTGGAACTCTTTCACAATCATATCAAGATTTCATAAGGAAGAGCTCATCGACAACAACAAAACCTAATTTTCTAGGGAAATAGTCTACAGATTGTTTGTTATCCTAAATTTCGTGGAAACTGCAGAAAGGGAAAAGGGGGAAGCGTACCCTAATGTAGCGACCAGTGCGATCTTTCTGGACGAAGTCAGCCTCGTCCATGGCAGATATCTAACCTAATAATCCGGAAGAGGAAGAGAATAAAGGAGGAATGGTTACAGAAGAAGGGTGAGGACGTGGAAATGGAAGAAGATTGGATCGGAGAAGGCCTCACGGGCGAAGCAGAAGGAGTCGATCGCCGAAGATCGGAAACGAAGTGTGGCGGCGAAGGAAATCTATCTGCATTTCCCCTTCCACATTTGCTTCAGTGACATGAGCTTCAAACCACTCATCAACATCCGCTGGAGAATTTTTACTTTAATAATTTATTATCTACAATAATATCCCTATATTTAACCACACATATATATTTACTTTTAAAAACTTTATTATTATGACATTTAATAGGAGAAGTTTTATTTTAATCATTTATTATCTACACTAATATCCCTACATTTAACTAATTAAAATTCATAAAAAGTTTAAACACAAATAAATTTAAAAAATAAAATACATAAAAATTTAAATACAAATAAATTTTAGAAATATATAAAATTTTATTCTAAATTTCATTCCTCCAAGAAACCTTTCCAATAATTCTCAAATGATGATTGGAGTTTTAGTTTACTGTTTTCTTTTCTGGTGATACTTTGTCATGAGTTCTCTATAGATATTTTTTCATTTTGTGTTCCTGATTTTGAAAGTTTTGGTATTGGCAATGATGATTAATGCAAAACTTTGAGCCTCCTTTTGTTTTGTAATAATTTCATTGATTTTTTCTACTCCGTTTTCTATATTCGAGAATTGATTTTT
Organism: Boechera stricta; assembly: GCA_018361395.1. NCBI lineage: Eukaryota > Viridiplantae > Streptophyta > Magnoliopsida > Brassicales > Brassicaceae > Boechera > Boechera stricta. The sequence continues at coordinate 12,251,621 of CM031538.1, read as the reverse complement.
TTTCTATTTCTAATTTATATTAGGTTACAAAAAAAAAAAAATTCTTCTATATTTTTCTATATAAATTTTTTGAAGTTGTGTTTTAATCACCTTTTAACTTTTCTCGGAGAATATTAAAAAAAAAAAAAAAAAAAGATTGATAAAAAGTTCATCGATGCGTTTGTTGATTGAATGGTTTACTTTGAATAAAGGAAATAACTATAACGTCCATGGCTAATGGTGGTGGTTGTGTAAACGACTAAAGGGTGGTGGCAGAAACAACGAAGCAAGAAACCGAATTGAGGAGTTCAATATTGCGTCAACAACTCCTTGGCGTATGTTTTGTTTAATTTATAGTATTTATTGAATTTTAGTTATTAACTTAATTTATTTATTTTATTTCAATGTGTGTGTAAATGTACTACTTTGGTGTTTGCAGTTGAAGCGGTAGTGTTGCGTTTCCAGCATTACTTGTTGAGCCTTGGCATCACAGTTCTCATTCCAAGTTTATTAGTTCCACTCATGTGAGGTGGTGATGTAATTATATGATTATTTGATATATGTTTTTCAAATAATTTATTGAGATTTGATTTTTAAATTTTTTTTGAAAATTATAAATACATCTTACATACTTATTAACAAATCTCAACACACAAATAAGAGAATAATAGGATCAGAATATTACATGACTCTTTTATATGTCAGATGCTCTTTCTAACAAAATATGTTGTTACTAGTGTTTTGTCAAGGGGTTGAGGTTTAATTTTGACAATTTTTTTAGATTTCCAGGTTAGACTTATACGCCAATGAATTTTCAGATTATAATTAGTGAGTTATGATTTTCTAATTTAGTTTTTTTATAGCATTATGCATCCATTAAACTAAAAAGGATAGACTTTTCTCGTGGGAAAACAGTCTGGAGTATCATAGCTTACATGGAAAAAGAAAAAATTTCGTGCGCGTGCATTTTTGGCAAAACAATCTGCACGGACATTATCACAATGTGGAATAAAAACTAAAGTGAAAGAAAGGGAAAAAGAGCTTTAACACCCTAAAATCTTTAACTCTGAGGTAAAAGAAGGTCAATCATATGGAACTTCGACTAGTTTGATTATTATCTTTGCACTATGTCTCAAACACAACATTAGTAAGTGAAAGCGAAATGAGACACTTCATAGCCCAAAAGATCGATTGAAACTCTGTGTGAAGGGGAGATAAACAATGCTTAGAACCCTTTAGACCAAGCTGCATGATGTGGTGATTCAAGATGGCTACCCACCAGAGTCCATTAAGAGGATCGGTGGCTACCCACGAGCCATCCAATTGGCAGGTGATCGCGGGAGAACCCGTGGCAATTTGCGAGATAAAATATTGTAGTTTTTTGGAGGTTGGATTTTTCATGATTGTGCATGTAGTGTCGTAACACTCAGTCCCTGAAAAGGGAGGTCACAATCCCCTCGATAGTCTGCTTTAGCCTCCTCAAAACCTGATCTAACCGTATAATGGCCAAACTTCATATGGGCCTAGCAGTAAGAATCTCTCGAGAATGATGAGCTCAGATGTATCCCCAGTATTAGTGGAATGTCCTCTGGTGAGATTAGCTCTTGAAGCTTGTTGATATGTCTATATTTTACATGTTTTGAGCATGCATTTTTCATCCATTTAGCCTTGTCTCATAGCATATTCTTACCATTTCATGTCACTTGTTTCCAGTTTTGCATACTTAGAGTGTTTTGCATTAGGATTGTATGCATATTGCATTTTGGAGCTGTATTAGGTATATTCAAGGAACGTTGGAGATGTTGAGGCCAAATGGAGAGAAGGAAGAAGGGAGAGCCAAACTCGACCGAGCACTCGACCAAGGGACTCGAGTGGAACCAAAGGCGACGACTTTGGAGCAAACTCGACCCAGGCACTCGAGTCTTAACTCGAGTCCACCACAAAATCGCCACCTTGGAGCAAACTCGACCCAGGCACTCGAGTCTTAACTCGAGTCCACCACAAAATCGCAACCTTGGAGCCAACTCGACCCTGGCACTCGAGTCCCAGCTCGAGTCCACCGTAAAAATGCCGTCTTGAAGATTTTTTGCTGGACTCGACCCAAGCACTCGACCCCCAGCTCGAGTCCACCTCCGAATTAAGTTATTTTGTCTTTTTGCGAGCTAGGGTTTTCCCAAACCCTATAAATACTCTGTATTATCCAATGGACAAGATATAGGATCTGGGTTTTTCTCTCTTCCTAATCTTGTTCTTGCTTTGTAATCAAATTACTTTCAGTCTACTTTGTATTTGGGTTTAATTCTTAGTAGTCTCTCTAATCTCATCTTAATCTTTCTATTTATGCAAGTTTTAATGATTTCTGGGTTTGTGTTCTTGATGTTCTTCATGGGCTGTGAGTAGTTTTTAGGGTTCTTAAAAATGGGTTAGATTAGGTGTGGAATCTTAGTATCCTAGGTGGTTTAAGCTTAGATTACTTGAAATCCCTTATAGATTAGTGTTATTAATCTTAATTTACTCTACGATCATGGAATTAGAATTTAAAGCGATTCCACCCAGAGTGTTTGATAAAATGCATGAACCAACTAATTCTGGAGGTTTACATTCCTAGCCTAAGAGATTGGTTGTCTAGGGTGTTTATTGGCTTTAATAGACTGAATTAGATTTCGCTAAAGAGATTTAGGTCTGGAACTGGCTTAGTTTGAGGTTATCTGTCATGAGAATGGATTTATTCTTGTTGAGTTTATTGCAGGGATTAGCTGCTGAGTTTGTTAAACACATAGGTAGATTAAGAGGATACACTGATTCTAAACCCCATCCTTAGGAGCTTCTGTTTAATTGATTGAACTTTGTGTGCATCGTTTCTGTTAGTAACTACTGATTTGTTAGCTTCTGTTTTTAACTTCTGTAATGCTTTCAATTATGGTTCTGTTAGATTGTTAATCTCATGATTTATTCTTGAGTTGATTGCGTCGCTTTCAGTTAATAATTTAGTTGGCTTTTTATCTTCTGATATGACGTCGTTAGGGAATTGACCCATATCAGTTTGACTTATATCAAATTAGCATATACCACTTGTCAGTCAACCATCTCTTTGTATCAAAGTCAATCAAATTGTTCACATAGAGGTTCGGATCCATCTTCATTTGTCTACTCTTTGCTGGCTGCACTGGCATAGTTGGGATCCACAAGATGCAAACTTTCGTGTCAAAGCCCGATCCAATTTTCTTTCTCAGACTAGATGAAAGAAGGGGACTTGCTGTCAAGATGCTACGCCAACCATAGGACGGCAGGTGTGATGGCTTAACGTGAAGAGGACTCCTGTATCGAAAGTACCTTCCTCGTAGGCTTCGTGCTAGAAAATAATTCAAGTAGCGCACTAATCTCCAAAGCTGCTTTGCCAGAAGTGCTAAATTGAACTCTTCAAAAGTTCGGACCATATAGAAGCAGCCACAGTTTCAAGTTTGTTTTTCCCACATTACTATTTCTGTTAATGTGTTCATCCTTCATACTATATTAATTTTTCCATCACACTCCTCATCTCTTCATCTCAATCTCCTATGTTTTTTTTTGTTAGCATCTTTACTTTGTGGAGTCCAAATCTCCACAAACTAAATTATTAATCACTAAGCAAAATTCTAAGCACAAACAACAGTGAATGCTTATGTTTTGTCATAAACAGTAGAATTTGTAGATAATCAAAACCAACAATCGGTTGGACATAAGTGTCTCACTTAATGTCTTTATCGAACTCTTCATAAGTCAAATCTCTTTATTGGCCACTTCTTAGTTCTTACCAATACACATACATATCTATATCAAAAACTAACAATGATTAATAACAACAAAAGATAAACTAAGATAAAATATATCATTTAATTAAGCACCTTTCCATTCATAATAAGAATTATTTTATCAAAAATATGCATAAAATAATATATTATACTATATTTAAAAATTAAATTAAAAGTAAATAGCGAATACTTACACTTTGATATTTTAATAATGGGTTTTCACAATTTCCATGTATATATATCACATCATTTTTTTTTGCAACATGGCAATGATTTATATCCTATCCACTCTACTACTGTCAAAATATTTTACTCTCGGTTTACCTTTTTATTTATAAGAAAATTTAAATGAAAAGTGAATAACGAAAACTTACACTTTAATACTATTACAATGGTTTTCATTTTTATATGTATATTTACCTTCATATTATTCGACAAGAGTATATTCTATCTACTCTACCATTACCATTAGATTACCTTAAGAAGTTATTTAACCATTCATATATCTAGATTTATCTTATAAAATAAGAATGTAGCAAAGATGAGAGAAGAAAAATTTCAACAGTAAGAAACAAAAATACAAAACATCATATTTGAAATACTGTTATATTACAATTTTATAAATTATATATAACTTTAATTATCCTTAAAACTAATATATCTAATTCTTAAAATTCATGAGTATCCTAATCCCCTATATATTAATTGAGAATCATTTTAAAAAATAACTTTATGTTTACATGGAATATTACCGCCTTATCATGCTGACGTGTCGTCGCCAGAATGATTATCAGAAAATATATTTTTAGGACATTAATTACTAGATTAATTACATAATATGTCATTAGATCAGTTATATATAATAAATTATCTTTATTTTATCTTACCAAAATTAGATGTATTTATTTATAAAAAATCAAGTAAGTAAATATTCTTTATTGTTTTCTAAATTATAGATTTTAATTATTTATACAATAATATACAATTATAATATTTAGAAATGTTTATTTAATTTATTAATTTTTTAAAAAATATCTTATCCCGCATATAATGCGGCAATTAGCTAGTACACTGTTAGATGATAAAATCAAACGACCAGATTTGCTAACACATATTTTCTTTCATACGTGACCTACCAATAGAGATACACAAAACATGCATGTATATATAAAGCGTTTGAATTGTCTAACGTCCTTTCACAAATTGGTTTAGTATATAATAAATAGTTGGCTTTGGATTCGGTTCAACTTTAAATTTAAGCAAAGAAGGCCGCGTGCGTTTGGTTGGGACGTGAGACAAGAGACAAAGACAACTTCTCGTTTTACTTTGCCAACTTGCTTTTTCTCCACAAATCTATTTTACTTAAAGACAATTCACGTTTTCATTACAACACTTTTATATATTTATTACTATCTTTTTGGGTGTATTCAATTCTGTCTTTGGAAACTGTTCTTTTATTGACTTTTTTGAAACATATTTCCCATTTTTTTCCTTTTATTGTTGTTTTTGTCAGTTTATTAAATTTTGAATATTGTAATAATATTGTTTGGTTATCTGTGAATTTTTAACCTAACCTATATTACTGTAATAATAATAACCTTCCGGATTCTATTCTCATTTGGTTAGTGTGTGTGCTTCGCTTCGCTTTCCTCGATTCTCAATCTTCTCTGCAAAAATAAAAAGTGGTTTGTTTTCTTTTCTTTGCCTTTTCCCTCTTTTCTCCGCAATCAGTTTCCTCTTTCGTTGTCTTTGACGAAGAATCTACCATATTTATTCATATGAGCGTTAAGCGTTTCTTTGCTTTCTCAACCAAACATTCTCAGATCGATCGAAATTGGTGAAATTTGCTTGGTGGGTTATTATTATTTTCTTATTTTTGTGTGTTTTGTTCATTGTAATATTAATAGAATCTCTCTCTTGAGTGAACTGATTATTTCAGGCTTTGGAGGTATAATAAAAATTGAATCTTTTGAAATAGATTTTTATGCTGGGTTGTGACTTTTGAATGGATCTCTGTCTTGTTTAGTGCTTGTCTGATTTCTCTGTGGTGTTTGTAATTTTTATTTTTTTTTATCTAACAAGACTTTACATTTAAAGTTGTTCAATTTCTTTGCTTGTCTGGGCTGTTTTGATAACTTATACTTTGTATAGGGGCCTTGTGATTAGTTAAAGAGTTTGCTGGGTTGTTGATACGAATATGTTCTTGTTCGTGATGTGGCAGTGTTGATTTTTGACTTGAGACTTTGCTGAAGATTTGATCTTTATCTTATTTATTGATGCTATTCATGTCGTTACTGGGCAATTGTTTTCATTAACTATATAGCTCATGTCTGTTGCAAGTGCCATTGGTTATAGGTGGTTGTTTGATTTTGGCGATTAGGTTTCTAATTGATGATGTAGCTTTTGTACCTGATTGACCAAGTATAAAGCTTATAATGCAGTTGGTTTTGTGGTCTTAAGATTAGACATTGCATATCTTGTATTGCTCATTTGCATTTTTCTTTGGCTGAGTGAGAACCCCTTTTGTTCTTTAATGTGAATGTGACTTATCACCACGACCCTGTATCTTCAATCCAGGGTTACCATTACTTACGGGGACCTGATTTTAATTGATTGCAAAGCTCCTTACTTTGTCTTCGTTATTGAGAGATATTTTCTTTTCTCCTTTTTATTGTAGTTTCCAGCATTGGCTACATTGTGGAAAGTGGTGAGAGTCTCTTGAATTGCCAAGTGTCAACTGTGGTTAACGCTAGGATGCAGGGAGAGAGGGCTAGTCTCGGTTCTTTATCAGAGGCTTTGAACTTTGAGCATGGTTCTACATCTAGTAATGCTGTGATAGATCAGCAAATTCGTTGGGAGAATATTCACAATTATGGTGATAATGGATTGCAGGATTACATGATTTCAGCTGCTAATACAAATCCTACTTTTGCAAACTCAGTTTATCATGAGCAACGCGACTTACACAGGTTTAACATTGGCGAGGCTAGCTCTAGTGGTACGAAGAACGATGCCACTAGTCACACTGAACAATGGAAGGGAATTGGACGTTTTGAGGAACAGAGAAATGACAAGCTTGAGTTGACCCCTTTGATTGTGCAACCATCTAATGGAAACCATGCTGTTCACAATGTCAATCTAAATGCAGAATATAATGTGCATCTTGAGGATATGAATCCGGTCACAGGTCATCCTGGTATTTTTGAGGCTAATGGACTCGGGTCTAGGCTTTTACCAGAGAACAGTGTTAGAGCAGGTTCCTCTGTAGATGGGCGACGTGCATCCTGTAAAAGAAAAGCTCTTGATGCAAGCATTGGTCAGTCCTCTTCAAGCGGAGGTTTCCGTGAGTTCCAGCGTGGAGAATGCAGTTCTTGGAACTCAGCTCCTGCGTATTATAGCCCAGCAATGGCAACAAATGATTTAAACATATCTCTTGATCATGGTCGAAGGGGTTTGGTATCTGACGCTGTTCCAAATCTATCTGCTCCTGCCATCACAGAGAGCTCTAGTAGAAATTACTCTGTCAGGGTTAATCCCACAGATCAACAAGAAACCGTAAGCCCATCTGTCTTTGCTGCAGGAAGTGTTATCAGACGACCGGTTGCTCCATCCTTGAACTCACCAGGGCTTCTACCAGCAGATCAACAACTGATCGACTTGAGATATGGACATGCTTTAGACATTTTTGCTTCTCAGTACCCAAATGCTCCTGCAATTCACATGCCCCCTGTTTCAAGAAATACATTTCACTGGAACGCAAGCCCAGTAGCAGCGGGTGTGTCATCGAGTTCTGCTCCTCCTCCTGTTGACAGAAATGTTATTCATCGAGATGAAACGAGACAAAGAAGTAATAGTCTACAGATTCCCTTGTTTGTCCCAGCTCCTGAACTGAGAAATGTGGCCCATGGTCATATTAGCAGAAATGCAAGTGGTGCTAGACATGTTGCATCGTCTTCATCCAAGGAAAGTGTTCAGCCGTCACCGTCTAGTCCAGCATGGAATCCTTACCAGAATAACTCGCCACATAATCAAAGAAGGTTATCTGAACACTTTCGTAGATCATTGCTTTCTTCCCTTGCTACAAACCAGAGAGCTTCTCGTTCCTTGGTCCCTCCTGCCTCTCTGGATGAGCATGTGCTTCAATCTGGTGGTGAAAACACCTCCCAGGTGCATAATCGGGCTTCCTCGAGAGCAGGTCCAAGACAAGGGCAACATGCAACTGGCAATCCTCATTCTTTGCGAGGCTTGGCATCCAGAAGTCGAGGAAGCAGCAGAATGGGGGCATCTGAGGTTAGTTTCATATCAAGATTAGTGCTTCCTTGTGTTTCTTAGGATAGTGGTATTAGATTTGTGTTCATATCGACTGTAAACCCCTATAGTTTTCTGAGCAAGTGCGCAATATTGAGCTGATACTGTGCTTCTCTTCTGAAACAGATCCGTAATGTCTTGGAGCACATGCATAGAGGAGGGAACTTGCGTTTTGAGGTACTGTTTTCGATTTACGTATAAACAAAAAGTTTTTAATATAGCAGTAACGTGAAGCATGAAAAAAACAATAAATGCTACTTGTCTTCTGTATGTATTTATTCATACCTAGATTTTACCTTAATGGTAGTTTAATCTATTTTTTTTTGTGCTGCTTTATTCAGGATGTTATGCTTCTCAATCAGTCGATGGTGCGAGGTGTGGCTGATATTCATGACCGATATAGAGACATGCGACTTGATGTTGACAACATGACATATGAGGTAAAGCCAGAGCAAACCCATAATCATTTATTTGCTCATCATATTAACCATGAGTATAAAATCTGCAGGAGTTGTTGTCTCTAGAAGAGCGGATTGGCGATGTTTGTACTGGTCTGAATGAGGAAACCATATCAAACCGATTGAAGCAACAGATGTACAAAAATAGCACCAGATCTCCACAAGAAGTAGAACCATGCTGTATTTGTCAGGTAACAATATCAGATTTCCGCTCGTCTTACATCCCTCTTTATAAAATTTGTGTTGCAATCCTGTTAACCATTTTGACTTGCACTTTTAGTTAATCTTATTAATTAGCATGACTTGCTGGTTGCAATGACTGCAGGAGGAATATAAGGAAGGAGAAGAAATAGGAATGTTGGAATGCGGGCACAACTTCCATAGCCAATGCATCAAAGAATGGCTGAAGCTGAAGAATCTTTGCCCAATTTGCAAAACAACAGGATTAAACACTGCAGATAAGTGAAGAAGATAATGATCGAAAGACCTTAAGCTGTTGGGTTTTAACCATTTGTCGAATCTTGTATACCATTGCAGCCTAATCAGAACACTGCATGCAAGTTGGTGTCTGCGTTTGGGGTTGACGTTTTAGAGGTATGGTCAAAAGATAGGAATGAAGGGAAGTAACTAAGGGAGATAGGAAGGAAAGGAGAACCTAAGAAAAAACATTTGTTCTTCTGAATTTGTTTGGATAAGTTAAATTTACCAATTAGTTTTTATTTCTTATGATTACCCTGTAAAAAAAAACCCAAGAAAGCTTGTAAGCCAATTTGGCAATTTATAGATTTTATGGATGATTGATTATGTAATTTCTTATATATCTTATATCCAAAGTGGATCTATCAACATAGCAAAAACTATGCATATTCTTTGATTCAAGGAGGTAACAAGTTCTTAGCTCGATCATTATCTGATCTTCGAATTGATGAAATGTGTAGATAAATGGTGTTGATTGCAAAACGTGTTCTAATGGTATTGGACTATCTTTTACTTTATATTTCTTTGTGCACACACTGAGACAGATATGTCGAGATGTGAACAGAGAGGATCGGGGTCTACTTAATATGGAAGTATGGAACATGTTTCAAGTGGTTTCTCAGTGGGAAGGAGCTGTTGATGAAGACGGGAGGAAGCCTAGCGTTTGGGATACTTTCCTTCACTCTCGTTTGCCTTTCTTTTTTCCATCTTTTTTCTATATTTTGGTCTTTCGATTTTTAGACTCTAAACTAAGGGAGATAGGTATTCGGGTTTACGGTTCGTTTTTTTTTGTTTTACGGTTTATCGGTTTTATAAAAACTTTAAAATTTGTGTATAATTCGATTTGCCTATGTTCGGTTTTTGGTTTTACATTTTATCGGGTTTTTTAAAAACTGTAACCATTTAAAATTCTGTTCGAAATTCGGTTTGATTCTGTTTCATTATTTTCGGTAATTTCCATGATTTTTAAAAAGAAAAAAGCTGCATAATATTAACACATCTACGCTTAGAGAATAAGGTTCTATTTTTTTCTAAATAACATTAATTTTTTGTCTTAAATTTCATTATCTTCTATTTAGATTATATGAAACCGTCACCACATTCCACCATATTTTATCAATTAAGTGTTGGTGTAGTAGAAAATTTGTATTTCAAAATATTATTATTATAAACTATATCATCTATCAAAGATATTTTTTTTAATATCCTTTGCTCCAATACTTATTGGAATAAAGTTCTTCAAAAATAATATTAAATTGAGAAAATTCATTCATGTACTCCACATGGAATATAACTTAAATCACCAAGAAGAAAAGAAAATATTACAAAAATGATTAAACGCTAACCAAACTTAACCAAATAAGTAGTATTATAAAAAAAAATGAAAACCCAAAAAACCAAACGGTTTTAAATCGAACCGAACCAAATCATGATAACAAAACGGGTTATTGGAGAAAACTGAGACCGAACTGAATCAAGAATTAGAAAAAAAAAATCAATAAAAGACACATACATACATGTTTTTACTTGGCAGGTAAGATGGATAATGGAGACATCGCTTGTGATGGATATCATAAGTACAAGGTTCTTTCTCTTTATGTACATGTTATATATTCACGAAGCAAAAATTGAGTTTCGCTTTGTTATCACTTATATCTAATATTTTCTTGTGACTCTGCAGGAAGATGTGCAGCTTATGGTCGAAACTGGCTTACATGCATTCAGATTCTCCATCTCTTGGTCTAGGCTTGTACCCAGTAAGTCTTTTTAAACGCATGCTCCGCCGCTTTTCCTTACTTTACTTCAAGGAATCAACTTTTTTTTGAGCTCTTGTCTCATTAGATGGAAGAGGATCCATTAACCCGAAAGGTCTACAATTCTACAAGAACTTCATCCAAGAACTTGTCACACATGGTAAGACCCGTCTTCTTTTGCGGTATTAGACTTTGCTTTTACTTCCTATTAGCTGGACTATATGTAATTTTACTGCAGGAATTGAGCCACATGTTACACTCCATCACTACGATCATCCTCAGTATCTCGAGGAATACTATGGAGTGATGGATCAACCGCAGAATCATGTAAAGCGACGTTTACTTTGCTTCTTCTTTCACAAACTTCTAGAGTTTGGGAACCACGTCAAATTCTGGACCACGAACAACGAGGCTAATATATATTAACTATTGGAGGTTACAACGATGGGAATTCACCGCCTTGTTGTTGCTCCTTACCGGGCAAAAACTGCTTGTTAGGGAACTCTTCCACTGAAACATATATCGTAGGCCATAACTTGCTGCTTGCGCACGCCTCTGCTTCAAGACTATATAAGCAAAAGTACAAGGTATACTTGCTTATACATGTATCTATATTTTAGATAACCTTCTCTTGAATTTGCGACTTGATAACAAAGGAGTAAGGTATTGTATATATGTTGTTTTTACTAGTTTTCATGATCTAAGGTAACTAAATTTGCTTTCATCTCTCTGTTTTGATTCTTATTTAGACTTAGATAAAAACGATTTGAGCATTTAGGAGTAAGAACACATAGTAGGAGCTAATGCCATTTTTCATGTATCTTACACACCATTACTACCACACACTTATAGTTGAAACTTGAAAATAAGAAAACAACTTAATCACTTCACAACCACTCCCAATAGGCTTACTTAACTCTAAGACTTAGCTTAGTTCTACAAGCAACTTTAAAACAACTAAAGTACATATCCAACAACCTCATTAGTTTAACTAACTAATCTTCCTTCCTTAAACTCCTTTTGCGTTTCTTGGTTTGGTTTGAGAACCAAAATAGGCATTAGTGAACACTCCCACTTGCCATTTTGTCACTCAAACCAAGCTGATCATGAAATCTTTCAAAACTAAGACTTCCCAATGCCTTGGCGAAAATGTCGGCCAACTGATCTTTAACTCTGGATTTCTCTTAGGATGTTTGATCGAAAAGTTAAATGCATTTTGGTGACATAGGTAGCCAAATCAATTAAACTCTCTTTATGCACCACCATATTTTCAGATATCGGGGTGTTACAATCATCCCCACTAACAGATCGCAACATCCTCTTGCGTACCAAGACTGTCACCTCCGACGATGTAAACCCACTTGACTCCACACTCGTTTGGATTTGGCTATGATATTATTTGTAACGCCTCGACCACCACTGTTCGTGCCCCCCCACGCCCTCTTTCAGCCTATGGACCCAACTCTCGTCTTATGGTCAATATGCTACTTCCAGAGGTTTTAAATATTTTTTTTACTGATCTTACAGATCACCACGTGATCTTTTTTGGAACCATAAATCATTTTCCGACAGGCAACTATCCTGAAATTGCTTCAGCTCAAGCACGCTTAACTTTGAAGTTCTCTCAAAATGTCTGACTGAAAAAATAAATGCATTTTGGTGACATAAGTAGTCAAATTAATTATTTTAACCTTTGTTCATGTACCACCATATTTCCAGATATTGGGGTATTACAATCTTCTTCAAATATATGATCATTTGCTCAATTGTTTTCTCCGAAAATAACAACTCTCTCTTTGGTGTTACGAATCAGATTTCTTCTCCTTCTCTCTTTTACTTCACCGATGTGACTCTTCCTCTTCTCCTTCTTTCTCTTTCTCTTTTTTTTTTCACTTTAAACCAACTTTCACTAATTGTTACTTAAATGTTTCGATACAACGCCTGTTTTATTCGAGCAATCCAGTTTGGTGGAACAGCATAAAGAAAAACATAATATAAGTGGTAGGCACATATACTTTTTATCAAGGCATCCGCACAAATGTTTACGATTCGGTTAATATGTTCAAAAACAAAGTTGTAATCAGCATTGTGGTCGAGAATGTCATTGACGTAATTCAAAAACAAAGTCGTAATCAGCACATATACCTTTCTCTCTCTCCTTATGTGCTCGTATCCATCGTGCACCCAAAATTTTAGAATTTACAACATTTATCCCCGAAAAAAAAAAAACGTAAAACAAGTTATATACACAACCTGTTTGTTATCAAACACCTAAAATACCCATACGTTCAAATTAATTACGATTGTAGTGGAGATGCTATATTATACACAATAAATGCAAATCTCACCCGAAGATTCATCTCCAATTATTAGGCGAAACAGAGAGGTTTGGACGAATTCACGTGGTTCTATAAAATGTGATGTTAGTATGAAAGTTATTAATGACACGTTATCGAACACCAAATGGAAATTATTTTTTTCGTTTATTTTGTTGACTTTTGATATTTTTAATTATAGTGAGAATGACTTAAACTTCGTAAAAATTTGATAAGTTAGAGTTACCTTTTTTATTCTTTTATAGTTTTATATATCTTTTGAAAAGTAATTTATCAAAATTTGATAAAGTATCATTTGCTCATGCCACTTTACAACGATAGTGAGTAAAACAACATTTACCTTTGTAAAATATTACAACTATTTTATACTCGAATTCGTATTTATTCTAATTAAATTTTTCTGATAATCAAATATTGTCGTCCTCAATCTATATATTTATTTTCATCTTTGATCTTTTAAGTATTTTTACCGCATATGTAATAGCTCGAATTTTTTTAAAACGAACCCAAATTATTCAACCAAGTCATTTTATTATGAAATGTAAGATGACATGTTATATCAATACAAATACACTAATATAATGTTATTATACTGTATTTTTTAAATAGATTGTTATTATATTTTCTAATATAAAATGCACTTTGATGATATAAGTTATCAAATCAGTTATTTTAAACGTCATCTTCGACGGTGTGAGCCCACATGTTTCTAAACTCTTTTAATCATTCTCTTAAATATACATTCCTAATAATATTATTAGGATAGTTAAAAATGATCAGATATAATCGCTTCAACTAAAAATACCCCAAAATCTTAAGATGAGCTTAAAACCCTAATAAATTGATCTAAAATTGGTTTGGTTTTAATTTGGTACAAATATCTTAATTAAAAATTCAATCCAAAGCTTACAAAATTCCATTCCAAAACCTGACTACTTGAATCCACCAGCTGAGGACTACAAGCTCCATTGATTCTCTAGTATATATAATTCAAATACCTATCTCAGCATCAAATGTCTATTCAGTATAATAACGTGAACAACATCTCTAATCTTTCTTATACAATAAAACATAGTTACGATACCTATAAACTCCATATCTCTCAACATCAAATGTCTATTCAGTATAATAACGTGAACAACATATCTAATCTTTCTTATACAATTAAACATAGTTACGATACCTATAAACTCAATATCTCTCAACATCAAATATCTATTTAGTATGTCTAATTATAGTGAACAAAATATATTTAGTTTATACCAAAAATATAATATAACTTATCTTGTATTTGGTGGTAGCGATTATAAAATCCTACATATTTGGTGACATGTCAACTGTCTCGATGATAGTGATTAGAGTATTTAAGGCTTGGTACAATAGTCAAAACTAAAATATATAACTTTTTCTATGACAAAAATGTATTATTTCCTTACCCATCCGAGAAAAATGTAGTAAATATTATATATATATATATATATATAATATAATATGGGCACTTATATCAGATGTTAGTCTAGCGGTTGATCAGATGTTAGTTAATGTTTGTTCACTAAGTTTAGAATAATATTTTTAGAAATGACGAATTATTGTAGATTAATAAAAGCAAGTTTATCAGATTTGTTGTGCAACTAGTGTCGTAATCCCGTTTGTCAAAAGTAAAGTTGTGAAATATGGACGTGATTGGTGGTACTTTTGAAATTTTTTTACAGTCATATTTGGATTTAAAACTTTAAATTCAAAACAATCACGTTTTATATATATTTTATATATATTTTTAAAAGTTAAAGCTATTTTTATTTTTGTTTTCTTATTTTGGCTGATTTTAGTTGTAAAAAGTTAAAAACCTAAAAGCATAAATTTTGGTTTTTAAAAAATTATGGAATGTTGGCTCCGCAAACTGTTTATTATGTAAAATTAGTTATACAACCTAAATTCTAAAGTTACAGCAAAAAAATCCAAATATCAAATTCTACAATAAAAATTCCAAATTTACACTCACAACCAATTAGGCTCATGATCTTAATACAGGTAAAACCGTTTATTGTAGATTTTTGTATAGCAAATAAAACTGTTAGTTGTGAAGTTGTCCTTAAAATGTTTAGACATAAAAAATTGTATAAGATTAGTTAGTCATGAATGTTAAATTGATCATTTGTAATAAAATAAAATTAAACTAAAATATCATATGGCAAAAAAAAAAATTGTTAATGGGATTGACAGTTTGACATTGTTTTACTCTTTAGTGGAGGATCTAGCCGCTATATTGAAGTTAAAACAAAAATCAAATCTAGCCGCTATATTGACGTTAAACAAAAATCAAATATGAAATATTATAAAAATAAATTAAAATCAAGAATTATATAAATAAAAAAGTAAGTAACAATGAGATAATAAGTTTTATTCGTATCTACTATATATTAATATGAGAGATTTAAAATAAAATCAATATGATCATATTTACATCACATGCCACTAAAAAAGTTTGTAAATACTCTCGGTTATGTAAATTACTTAAGGGTTTAAATAATAAATTACACACACATACACACAAAATATACTACACATTTTTACTGAGATATTAACAGAAAAAAAGTTACTCTTTTAGTTTGAAATTTTTTTTTTTTAATATATAATTAAGAAATTTTATTGGTTTAACTCTTAATGATTCAAAACTAAAAGAAATTCTTAATACAAAATCATTTTATCGAAATTATAATAATATCAATAATGTCGAGTGAATTTGCAACCACCAATGATTACAGGTTATGTAGACATGAAACTAAGTTAGATAGCATCGAAGATGTGGTATTTAGATTTCTGAAAGAAGACTCTTCGTATCGTTCCTTGTGCATGCTATGAATAATCCGGAAAATAGCCCCTACCTGCTCCGATTCACCACTAGTTTTATAGCACTCAAGTGCTCCTTAGGCACTCAAGGATTAACCGCAACACGCCATTAATAGCTACGTTAACCACCAGCGCCAGAGGAGTGATTCATCTTTTCCAGACACACGATAGCTGTGATGTAACAATACATATGGGTCAAACCTACGGGTTAACCCGACTCAAAACGAAGCCCAATATATAAAACCTAAATAAAGGTATCCATTCCACGAAAAGGAGAGGGGAACATGGGCTAGAATCCGGAGGTTGACAAATAAACCAAGACTCCGACGAAGATAGAGAGAGCAACCCGAAAATGTTGTCATGATACAATTATCATACAAAAACCGCATATCAGTCCATCCTTACCTACAAGGGTCACCTCCACGTGAATCTCCAACTAACCAGAATGGTTATGACCTTTTCCACGAGATAATTATGCCCATGTTCGATAGGTAACACTCTTCACCTCAATATGGATCACTAACGGTCTGCACCGACCGACGGAAAGCTCTAACCCCTTTCCAGCGGAAGGAATTATTTCTTCTAAACTCTTCCACCAAATATCAGATTGGACCTTAAGCCACTTTCGAATTAGACCCAGAACATAACCATCACTAGTCTCCCAGAAACAGGTTCTTCGTCCAATCATGTTATCTTTATTAATTTGAGCGTAGGAAAGTCACACCCTATTTTATCTTTCCGAGTCCTTTAGACCATGCTAATTATGCATGTACAAATTAAGTCAGAAAGGCAGAATGTCACGCTTAAAAAATATACAAAGAATTTTGACAGACGAAGCATAGTTTGCTCTCTAGTGAAAAAACTCACATCCTACGCTCTCTAATTGTTTTCAACCCACGAAATTTCTGACCAATGAACAAATTCAACCGTCCAGAAGGATCCGAATTATTATCCTCACATATATATAGAGGATACGGTTGATATTATAATGGTCATTATTAAAAAGCAAACATTCTCTATTCAATTATATTAAAGAAATTTATTTTTCTGGTATTTGATTTTTTTAAATTTGCGATTTTAAAACTCTTCTCAGAAAATTTAAACTATGCAACAAAAAAATCACTCTACTTGGTGATTATTTGAGTGAGCATGAATTTCATCTTGAGAATTTAAATCAAATTTATATAATGCGCAGTAAAACGCCTACGAGCTTTTTTACAAAAAAAAAAAAAATAACTCCAAATTTGTTCACCAAAATGGTTGGTTAAAAATTAATATTCAAAGTGATGGGATGTTAGTTAGCAAAATAAATGGGCCTGGCCGCATGGGAAAAGAAAATGAGTTATTTTTCCTCACTTTTAATTTGATTTTACTCGTGTCTCGTGATGATAGTAACAAAGTAATTGTTATTTTATTTTATTTTCAGTTTACAACAAACACACTTATATTATAAGTCAAAAGATGGTTTTGGGGTCAAAAATGGAGATTTAATCATTTCTTCTATAAGTTTTGACATTATTGCAAGCTAATGCATAATTTATACTAATATATCGCAGACAGCTGCCACCAGTGCTATCTACTTGGATCAATCTGATGTAGCTAGGCTTCATCTTTATCTTGTTTATTGGCTTTCTAGAAGTTCTACAAGATCCTTTATTAATTTATGGACGGCAACTTCGGATTTTTCATAAATTCGAGAGAGAGTTCTTCATTTTTTTGTCTTGAATCGACTAAGTTGCTGAATTCAACTATTGACAAGGTAATATTAAGCTTCGGTATCTTTGGATCAGTGAATCTTCTTTGTGTGTATTTGGCTTCCGCTTTATCACAATCCCTATTTAGGTTCATACGAAACACAATATCTCGATATTTGTGTAAAAAATTATTCACAAAAATATTACTTCATTCTGATTCACGTTTGAAAAAATAATTTTCGTTTATAACTCACACAATTACCGAATATGAATACACAAACTATAAGTTCCGATCCATGCAAAGAGTTGGTATACCGCATAGTCCATAATTTTTATTAGTATCATGCATACAGATAATCGGAGAAAACCAAAAATCAATAATGATTCGATAGTAGTATAATTCCAAGTTCCGGGACTAGTAAATCGCACATATGAATCATGTGTGTTATATTATCTAACCGACCGGTTTTTCACGTTAATCGGAGAAAACCAAAAATCATTCGGAGTAGGTACGGACGTCTTTTTTTTTTGGTTAAAACAGAACGATTAGGTTAAAATGTGAATCGATCATTTTTATTTAAAGTATTATTTCGCACGTGAAAAACAACTAAGGCTTTATGACCACAAGGCGCTGTATGATTGGCTCTACTATAAAGTTAAATAATAAAAAAATATGATCCCAATAATTACTAGCACTATAAATACGTAGCCACGCTCTAGGTTGCATGACTCACAAATCAACCATAGTAATTAGTCACTTCTTCTTTCTTCTTATTTTTGTGCAAAGTTTTTTCTCCCTTCTATATTGTGAGAATGTCGGAAACCAATATGAAAGTTTGCAATAATTATTTTCTGGTCGATCCGACCAAAGCAAGTTTTCTTGACCTCCTTCTCCTTTTGTTTTCCTCCAACCTGACCAGCGCAAGATTCATCGTTTCTCCTCAGGATACGCTGAAAAGTTTCCGGAGAAGTTTCACGAGTCGATGGATCATTGCGTTGGCTGTTTTTGTTCAGAAGGTATTAATGCTCTTAAGAAAACCCATGGCAATCCTAGGTGGTTTTCTAACCTATTGGCTCAATCTTCTTACGGCAAATGGAGGCTTCTTCAAGATGATACTTCACCTTTTGACTGGTGAGAAATCTAACACTATATATAGCATACTTTAATTCGTTACCTTTACTTTTCACTTAATTTATACCAAGTTCTTGAACTTGAAGAAGGTTTCAGTTTTTTTCCTTTTCTTGCATATGATATAAGTATCCCAAAAAATCTAGATAAAATCATTTCAAAGATCTCAAAGACCAAATATCATATAGTTCCACATATTAATATTCCCCATGGACTTTTGGACAAGGACCAATGACACTTACCACACTTTTGGACAAGGACCAATGACTCTTACCACATATCAAACGCATTTGAGACAGACCGAAAATTACTCTACATGCAAGATGCTATAGCACACATAAAAAACAAAAGATTTAACGATATTGTATCAAGACCTTAGTTTGGTTTTTAAAAAAAACATAGTTCAATCTCCTATAGGTCTTAAGAACATTATTTAAATTTTGATTCAACTAATCCAGCTATTTTAATTTTTGTGGATGGTGTTTCGCAAGTATTTTTACAGGACTAACCCAAAGGCTGGACTTGTTACAGGAAAGATGGTGAAGCCTGACAAAACGTCGGCGACATATACGTCCTTTATAGGATGCTCAGATCGAAGAGTTGAGCTTGACGAGAAGATAAATGTTGGTACCATCGAATACAAGTCGATGCTATCAATAATGGCTTCTAAGATCGCTTATGAGAGCAAACCTTTCATCGCCTCCGTCGTCAAGAACACTTGGAAGGTAAACTTCATTTTCTTCTTCTTATCCTTCTTATCCTTCTTTTAATTAGGGTTATCTTATACTCATATAAATAATTCTGCTTATTATTGGAAAAACCAAAAGTTACAGGATCCATAAATACACACATACACACACACACACATATATATATATATATATATATATATTCTAATTAACTTTTTCATTCTCTTATCATGTACTAATCTTTGTGGTTTTCGATGGCTAATAATCACTTTAAATTATAAATACGAGAAAATAATATACTTTCTCACTAACGTAACTTTATTTTTATGTTTGTTTTACGTCTCACTCTCACTGTATGACTGTTTCTATCCTGTGATGCAGATGGACTTCGTGGGTAACTACGACTTTTACAACGGTAAATTAAATGCTATACTTTATACTTTTTTAGGAAATGTTATTCTTTACCCATTTCAGAGCTTAGGGCATTCTGTGTGTGTTTTGGATTAATTTAACTCCTTTTGGTGTATAAATAATTAAAGCCTGAAAAGGCCAGTTAAATCATTTTAATGATCAATACAGAAAACATAACCTTGAAACTATAAATAGATGTAAGATGTACGTAGGACATAAAGCATACTCGTAATAGAAAGAAAAGGAGAGGTAAAATTAACCTTTTATCAAATAAAAGAAAACAAAAAAGAGATAAAAGATTTTTCATTTTTCCCATGAATAATTATGTACATGCCTTTCATTTTCTCATTTTTCATTTTTCCAATGAATAAAAATGTAAATGCCTTTCATTTTCTCATTTTTGATTATGCCTTTAATTTCATTTTCTCATTTTCTTATAAATGTCAAATAGCCAAATAGGCCTCTCTATACCCTATCTTGTTGAAAAAAATAAATGCCAAATATGCAAGGGACCCTACTGATTTTAAATGTGTCGTCTGTCGGATAAATAATAGAGAAGCATATTTAATGAATGTAGAAATAGAAATAACAATTACAAGTGTGTTTTCAATTTTAATGATCGAAACTTTTTTAGATTACAATTTAATATACCGATACTATCTAAACAAGTTTACTATCTAATTTAAAATTACTAATATATTTAAAATAATGCTATATGAACTCATTTCTTCTACGTTTATTTGTTGGAACCTATTAAAGTTTAGGAGGCATAAATGTTAATTAAGATAATTAAGATTAGGAGTGAGTCAATTAATGTGCGCACTCAATTTATCAAAATTTAAAGACATTTAAATTTTAGTTAAAGATGTTTAAATTATTAAGATTCGAATATCAACGGATTGTATGATATATCTATTTTTTGTTTACAACTTACATACATATTCTATAAGATTTAAACTCGATTTACAATACACCGATGATAATAGTAAAAATTATTAGGCTACATAGTCTTGTATAGAATTTTAAGATATATAAATCTCCGTTAAAAAATTTTATATTAAAAAATAAATTTCGTAATATTAGAAGTTCATATTTTTGTTTTGTAAATTTTTACATAGGCATAGAAATTATACACGTAAACACTTAAGTCTACATATTGTTTTAATACTATGTTTATGATTTTCTAGTTTGGTGTATCTGTGGCTAATTTTCCAACTAAATTGGATAATATGTTGGTTGTACTTTTTGTTTAACCATTTTTTAATCATGTATTAAGTATTCTCAAGAACAAATATAATACGAATAAAACTGGTGACCTTAAATCTAAAGTCACGTGTTTTGTCTGGATAAAGCAGGTAAGATTCTTAAAGTCAAATGCTGCATGATCGTAGATCGATTTAGTGAAAAATAAATATTAACTTTTTCTATCAAAACATAAATCCTTACTTAAACGATGAAACATAACAGTTATTATATATTAAAAACGTTTCAGAGGAAATATCTTCTTTTGGCAAGCAAGAGATTTAGGCCATATAATTCTCGATTCTAAAGTTATCGTCTTTTTCAAAAAAAAAATAAACTTAAGAGTTACTATCTTTTCTAACTATTATTTCTTAGAACATCAAAATTTCTTTTGAATATAAAATTTATATAGAACCTTGAATATAGTTTGAAATAAATCTAGACAACATTTGAAATAATTTTTTTTTTGTAAATTCTAAGTTTTTTGTTTCTGTGGTCAGATTTCCAAGAAAGTAAATTAACGCAAGCCTTCGTGTTTAAGACGTCGAGCACCAATCCAAACCTTATCGTCGTCAGCTTCAGAGGAACCGAACCTTTCGAGGCTGCTGATTGGTGCACTGATCTCGACGTCTCTTGGTACGTACTATATACGTTCTATAGGTCTACATCATTATATAATTACTCTTCTTAATTCATTTAGTTCCAAATTTTAAATTAGGTACGAGTTGAAGAACGTTGGAAAAGTCCACGCCGGGTTCTCGAGAGCTTTAGGCCTCCAAAAAAATGGATGGCCCAAGGAAAATATAAATCTCCTACACCAATATGCTTACTACACCATCAGACAGATGCTTAGGGACAAGCTTGCCAGAGACAAGAACCTTAAGTTTATTCTAACAGGTCACAGCCTTGGAGGAGCACTAGCTGCTCTTTTTCCGGCGATTCTGGCGATTCACGGTGAGGATGAGCTGCTAGATAAGCTAGAGGGAGTCTACACGTTTGGACAGCCACGTGTAGGGGATGAGGAGTTTGGGGAGTTTATGAAGGATGTTGTGAAAAAGCATGGAATAGAGTATGAGAGATTTGTCTATAACAATGATGTTGTTCCTAGAGTGCCCTTTGATGACAAGGTTCTATTCTCATACAAGCACTACGGACCTTGCAATTCCTTCAACAGTCTTTACAAAGGAAAGGTACATTAAAGCAGCCTCAATCCAATTATTTGTTTTTGGCTTGCTAAATTATTTAAAAAGACAAAGAATAAAGAGAGTGAATATTTAAAGTCTAACATGAAGAAACTTTTAATATTTCTTTTAAGAGAATTATCTTTTTCCACATGAAATTGACATGATATAAGAAGATAGGTACCTATCTATTTTGAGTTTTTTTTTATTGTCTTTTTTGTAAGAGTACTCTTAAGAAAATAGGAAATATTTTATACTAAAATTAGCAACATGGTCCATATTTTAAAAAGTTAACAAAGTAGTCTTTAATTAAATCTTAAATCCTAACTCCGAAGACTGTATCCTAACCACGAAAACGTTATTTCCTTAAATTTCTTAAAAGGTCTATTTTTCTAATTTATTCTTTTTTTTTGCATTTATTTCTTAATTTCCCCTTTTTATATTCATTGTTGGTGCATGATTATGGATTTTTTTTTTCTTTTTATGTTGGTTAGGTAAGAGAAGATGCACCGAATGCGAACTACTTCAACTTGTTGTGGCTAATACCGAAGGTGTTGAATGGTTTGTGGGAGTTTATAAGAAGTTTCATATTACAGTTTTGGAAAGGTAAAGAGTACAAAGAGAATTGGATGATGAGGACTGTTAGGGTTTTGGGAATACTATTCCCTGGTGGCTCTAACCATTTCCCATTTGACTATGTCAACTCTACACGCTTAGGAGGCTTGGTTCGACCTCCTCCTACTACTTCTCCTGAGGATAAACTTGCCCTCATTGCATGAAAATTTCAACGTTGAATAATCCTATCCACTTTATCTGCCCTTAATGAGTTCAATAATTGTACTAGAGCTTTAATTTATTCTCTGTCATATGTCTTGTATATGTGTGAGTTTTTTATACCATGTGTACGTTAGTAACACTATCTACCTTTTTTCATCTTCTGAATTAGCATAAGATAGAACCAGATACAAAGTATTTCTCCTGAATTACACTATCTCCATTTAAATGGTTTTCCTATACATACATTTCCTAAACAAATTCTGAATTGAGTGATTGAAAAAAAAACAACTCATCTAAAATTTTATATTCATTACCTTTAGTATAGAAAAAAGAAAGAACTACAACCATTACATTGAAATTTATTTTAACCCCTCACAGAGAAATCCATGGTAGCAAAATTGCACCTGAATATGCGAGATTATTGATTAGAGATTAAATTACTTTTTTGTTTTTTTGGGTGGAAAAATAATTGTAGAAGGTCATGTCCTGGTCTCCTTGAGATTATTATCTTCGTTAGATGCCTCTTATATGTGGTAGATCTTTCAATTAACATTTAATGTATATATGCGATGCCTCTCTTTTTTTTGGCTGAAAATGCGATGCCTCTTTTATGTGGTGGGTCCTTCAGCTGACATTATGCCTAATGTATATGCATGGCGTCTCTATGAAGTCTGTCTAATTGTGGAATCATCCTATGTAATTAGAGAATTTTCTTTCCCGTTTAATATTCATATCATCAAGAAAAAAAAATTTAAAACTAAAACTAAAATGCAATGACTCTATCACGGCTCAAAAAAAAATTCTTTTGTTTTAGGCTTCATAGTTCATACATTACATCCAATTGTCCACATCACTTTTGTTTTTTTACGTCTTCTTGCTATCATTTCGTTGTTTAATAAAACAATATATTTTTATTTTTCAAATACATTATATAATTATATATTCTAGCGTGGTAACATAAACACACACACACACACATATATATATAATTGATATTTTTAAAAATATTAAAAAGTAGTATACAAATGATATTTATTATTTATCCGCTGAAAAGTAAAATAGAATTTTTAAGGAAATTTATTTTTATTAATATTAAACTGTATTTCATAGTATAGATAATTAAAATTGATGATAAAAATATTATAAAATAATTAAATTACAGTACATGACATATATTTACAAATCATGCTTTTATTTTAGTAAACTCACATCAAAAATTATACATCTACACTCAAAAAAACCTACAAGTTTCGGTGGGACCTTCTATTTATTACGTAAACCTTTTTTCATCAAAAAAAAAAAAAAAACCTACAAGTTAATATCTACACCAAAAAACCTAGAGCTACAACCTAATTTATATTGTTTTCAATTAAAAGTCATTATCCTACAAATTTTTTATATAATAAAAATATAACTAAGAAAAACTATATGAAAAGTTAATCTAAACTGGATCAAGTAAAATAAATATGTTGAAAACAAAATCAGATTGAATTATAAAAAATTTAAGTTTTAACAAAGGGAGAGTTCTCTCTCCATTTAAGCATCTATTATCTCCACCTAAGAAAAGTGACATTAAATTTGCTTATTAATGTGTATTATTACATTTAAATAGTTAAAAATTTCTGACAAAAAAAATAATAATAAAAAATTAAATAAAACTAAAATACATCAATGAAAAATTAAGAAATTCGG
Source organism: Boechera stricta (assembly GCA_018361395.1). NCBI lineage: Eukaryota > Viridiplantae > Streptophyta > Magnoliopsida > Brassicales > Brassicaceae > Boechera > Boechera stricta. The sequence goes on along the minus strand of CM031538.1, from coordinate 12,226,853 downwards.
ATCCATTAGATCTATTTTCTACACCAAGTACAGTAAAACCTCTATAAATTATTAATATTGGAATTCTAATATTTTCTTAAATGATAGTGTTATTAATTTATTTATAATTATTATTTATTAATTTATAGAGAGACTTGTTTTAGCTATTTTACCATTTAAAATTTTACTTCACAAAATTTTGAGTTGGAACAATTTGATGTAAATAAAATTAATGTTTTAGATGCTATAGTTTCATAGTTTCGACTTGAACATTTAATATCTAGAAATAAAAACTTTTTGATGATAAATAATAACGATTATTGATGAATTTATTTATGCAAACGATATACATAAATTCAAATTTAAGATTAACGAAGTCTTCAATTGTCGTATAATGAAAATAAACAAAAAAATCAAAATCAAAATAAAACTTAAATTTTGACTATTTTGATGATAAATTTATATACTATATTTGATATGATAATTTAGAAAACACAACTCAAAAAAAATTATATAAGAAAAAATCAGAGACGGATGCTAACGAAATTTCATTTAAAAAAAAACACTAAAACCTTACATTAATATGATATTAGTGGCACTATATACTTACATATAAATTTTTAAAAAGTTTTTATTTTATTAACTTATCAAATTTTGTTCATTTTTACATTAGTTCATTTCGGAACCATAAATCTTTATTATATATACTGTTTATTAATTTATCGAATATTAATTTATATAAGCTGTACTGTACACCTATGGAATTGTATTAGCTATTGAAGTTAGAACTCGAATATGTGTGACATTTTGTTGTTTAATCTCATTATTTTCGATATGTCGAGAATTGAGCATGCATAATGAAATTGTTTGTTGTTATTTTATGGACTTTCTAGCGGACGTGTCATATTAAGTAGTATTTTTAAAGGAACTTTTTTTGTCTAGAACTAAAATTCTAAATCGTATGGCCCATTATAAATTTATGGCCCATAAATAAGAACTAATCGCAATTTTTTATATCAAGCATGGAACTTTTCCCATAAGTAACAGCTTGGATTCTTGGAATATAAGCTTATATTATAATATTAAAATTATATAATAATAAATCTATTTATTATAATCATAAATTTACCGAATTTAACTTTTTCAAAAACATATTTACTAATTTATTATGTCACGTTATCAAATACCTTGACCACAACAAATATTTAACAATTTTGATGTTTTTCAGCATGACATTGACAACACCTAAGACACAAATTCAGTAGTAAAAGAATCATAAGATACGAAAGACAATTTGTCAGGAACCTGAAAACTAGAAAAAATTGTGAGTAAGGCTTAGAACATTAACATGATCATACAATGATGCATATGTGATCGGTAAGTAAAGTGATTTTGTCCTCTCAAGGGATCAATTCACCTCTAAACACCCCAAAGGCCAACAAGGTGGAAAGGGGTGGACTCATCCCTCGGATTTTACTCAGCTAGGAACTAACATACAAATGTACTAAGCGCCTGTATTGAAATCAATAAACAGCTACTTACTATCAAAAGTATTATTACAGAGTAGGAATAAGAACACCAAATATTACGCATACGCATGAGTGAAGACTCTCCATTTACCGTATTTTCTTCGAAAAAAGGGCAACTAGAATGCATGACAGGTGAAGCAACCACTAAGGGAAGCCATTTTCTTCTTCCCACTTCTTTTGAAAGATGAAGCCTTACCATTGGATGCGGTTGAGACTTTATTTTCTAACACCGACCTCCTCATCTCCTCCGCTTTCTTCTCTGCTGATTTCACCTTTCTCATTATTTTTTCCATTGACGATGATCTTTTCTTTTCCAATTTCATCTGAGAAAAATATTTCTGACATTAGATTACACTAGGAGTAATATACTAAAGCAGTCACTATGGACACCATGATTACTTAAAGCTGTTGATATCAAATGCAATTGTTTATACGCTTAAAGCCTCAATTTTTTGTGCTTCAGATTTTTTTTTAAAAAAAGGCTACAGAAACAGGATGAGAGGGATTTAACCTCTAGCTTTCTTATTGCTGCCTCGGCTTTAGCTTTCTGCAAATTTTCCCAAGATATGATGCTGGCTTCCTCGGTCTTCGCGCTACAGAAATATGAAACATTCAATCAGAATTCCAAGTCTTCATTTGTATGTGCGCAATGGATTAATTGTAGCATTGGCCCATATCAGATATGGCAGCCTATCAAGATTCATGAGTTTGTATAAATGGGGTACTTTAAAAGGTGGGTTTTAAAATATTGATTTCATATATTAAAGGTGAAAACCAGCCTTCCTGTTGCTTATATGATTCTTCAGAACTAAAGAGATTGTGACTAATGTGTCAATCCGATAATCTAAGAACATACCATGTCAGACCTTGAGGATCCCTAGCTTTGCCATGTAAGTGGTCTCGCATTTTTGAGCTATTTCCATGGTATAGACCTCTGTGTTTCTTTGACCAGCGAGTTACGGTTACCTTCTCATCAACCTGTAAGTCCTTGACTTCTGCTCGGTTGGAATGAGCATTCAGTAGTTCCGAAATAGGCAGTGCTGATGGAGAGGAGGGAGAGAATGAACACTGTCTCTCAGGGGATAAGCGGATGCTTCCCTCGGGACTCATCTGGGTCGCCATATCCCTTCTTGAGACAGCTCGAGCATCAGTAGCAGCATCCTTTATACTTTCATGGATGTCATCTGTACATATTGGTAAAAAATCCGTAAGTAGCTACCAAACGAGAATTTCAAAATTTCCAGATCATGATAATAATGTATTGATGCATGAGTCCTTCTGTCCACTCTAATTTTAGCACGAAACCGATATTACAGATAGTTGGATATTAATAGCAAAACTCAAAAGTAGTTTATAACAATGAGTTACCGAGAGTTGTTCTGTCTATACCTTGGGATGAGGGTGCAAGTGTTTCAGAGCAGCCATGAATGCTAATCGATCTAGCCATGCAAGGATCAATTCGTTGAGGAAAGGCTGATGCAGTAGAACCCCTAGAAGAGACAGTTTCTGGCACCACAGCAGCTGAAAACGGAGAGCTTGCTGTTAAGCAGCCCATGCTCCCACCATGAACCATAGGAACCGCAGGCGAATACAAAGAATAATATGCAAATCCTGGAGGCCCTAATGGACCACTCTTTGCTTTAGGTCGCCTTTCATGTGACGCTCCAAATGAAGTTCGGGCAGCTCCTTCCCTAGCAAGAGGACTAACTATCCATCTCTCTGCATCTTCCCACTTAGAAGGAACTGTTCTACCACTATATAAAGGTAAAAAACCAGCATTGGGCGGACTTCTTCCCCCGTTTGAGCGTAAAGGTACTCGCTCTGAGCTCCAACCCTTTTGCATACTATGCAGATAAGTCGGAGTTCCCGGACTAGGAAACACACTCGATTTATTAGTTGAAACTGAAGTTCTCTTCACCGTTACCACTCGCGGAGACGAAGAGGTTACATTACTAAGATCCAATGAAGCAGTCCTTTGGTAATCTAGCTTTTTCGCCAGCGCTTCAGATCTGGATCTTCGTTCCTGGCATTCTATAGAGAGTTGAGATTAAACTATGGCTGCTAAGTACAAACAGTCCCATTTATCTTTTGTAATGATGTAACATAGCTTACCTCTAAGAGCTACAGAGAAAGAACTCCTAGCTGAATCAAGATTCTGGCTTTCATCATCTTTGTTAACCTCAAACTCCTCTTTCCAAGCTGCTTTTTCAGTAGAAAACAAGAGAGAAAGTAAAAAGTAAGAGAAACAGAAAACATGATTTTTTCAAATTTCCAAAAGCATAATTGATCTCTTTTAGACTTATTTTGTCGCTTGTCTCTCTCTCTTTTCTTGACAACTTTTAATCAATTCACTAGCAGTAACACTACATCAGTAGTAGTACCTTTAACTTTATTTGATTTTCTAAAGTTACGACTATTCTTCCACCCTGTTCCTCGGTTGTCTAGATCTAGATCTTTACAGCTCGAACTCACCCTCTGATCTCGCTCCTGTTCATCTCAAATAATGCCAAACAAAAGTTACTTCAAATTCAAAACAAAAAAATTACATTGCGAGATCTAATAATTAACAAACAACAAACTTCTTCTACCAGAAACAATTTCTTAAAATCCAGAATCGTGTTTACGAACGAAGCTTCTTCACTACTCAAATCTATATAGTTCTGTTGCATGTAATCATCTCTAAAACTCTAAATCCAGTGCAATTGAAACACAAATCTGTTTTTCTGCGTCATTGAACGATGAACAGTGAAATTGAATTAACAATTTTGCATGATTTTGAATAGTTTGACTCAGTCAAATACACGCGAATTCATAAATGTGATTAGTAAAAATTCATGAAACTCTCAGATTCATGAACTGAACAATGTGGGAGTACCAGAGAAGGACCGGAGACGAGAGAGTCGCGGTCGTGAGCGTCGGAGGTGGTAGAGCAACGATCGACGCTGACTGAGGCGGAAGAAAAGAGACTGAGATTGGATTCCGGTGTGAAGATTATAGAGTCGGGGCTTGAGTCTCGTCCGGATTTCGCCGGACGGTGGACTTTGTACGATAACTCCGACGGCATTTGAATCTTTTTTGAGATGGCTCTAAGCGTTTTTGTGAGTTCTAGCTCTAGAGAGAAAAAGAGAAAGAGAGAGGTTTGTGGTGACTCGGAGACACTGCAGGGAAAAATGTGTGAGTTTGACTTAATTGAGTGAAAGATTGTTGAGAAAGAGAGATTAATTTTTAACACTATTATTCTTTTTTACTCATTTTCTAGAGCTATCTTTTGGGGCGTGGTAGATACGATTTTTAATGAGTTTTGTAAGTGTTGATTGGTGTTTTTTCCTTGTCTTTTTAGAAATTATAATGTCTCAATGGTGACATGACAAAAAATATTCAGCTGAATTTTAGACAGATTCAGCATTTCAACCGGTATAATTTGGACAAAACTTAAATTCAGCTGAATTCAGTAATATTCAACAACTTTTTTTTAATACCAATTCACATGTAGGTATGTTTATTTCAGATAAATTTTTTGAATAATAGCGCGGATCGAAAAAAATATATTTGTGATATCGAAATTAACATGTTAAATATATCTTTCAAAAAAAGTTCAGATACAATATATAGACAATTCATATATATATAATCAGTTCTTGAACGAATAAAAATAAGATTCGCGTTCGAGTATACCAAGTAAATATGCTAAAATTTTAAATGATTTTTAAAATTCACAAAAAAACATATGTGAACATATTATTCAAAATATAAAATTTAAATAATATTCTTACTCATCCTATTATTAATCAAGCTACTAGAATTAATAAAAGATAAATTAAGAAGACAAAATTGCTTAATATAATTAAGAAAAAAACCAGTTAAAGTGGGCTAATATGTTCTAATTATGACAAAAAAAGTTTCATAATCTCATTTGCGATTTTTTATTTATATGAATGCAATTGCACATTTAGATATGTCAAAGCATATATACGCTCAATTTAAGACAGCATACAATAGATTAAGATATTTTGCATGCTTTGATGGATCTGCTCGCAAAAAACTAGTCGTACTAACGTCAACCTAACCCGCTAACCATCCCGAGCGCTCTTAAAAAATTAAATTCTTTCTTTTTCTAAATTTTAAATTTTTCTCAAGTTAAAATATTGAGAATTTTTCAAAAATGCCTTTTTTACAATAATTCTTTTCAAAAATATCCCTTTTCAAAAATACCCTCATTTCAAAAATATTTTCAAAAATTGCCCTCAATGATGTCTATGGCAGCGATTGGACCTAACTTATAATACGACGCGACGCAATCATCTTTATAAAACTTTTTAAAATAATTTAAAGTCTTAATAAAACCTTTTATTTTTTTAAAAAAATCTTTATTAAACCTTTAAAAATATTTATAAATTTTTTTTTATAAAACCGTGTAAAACAATAAGATTGAAAATCTTTTAAAACCATATAAAACTATAAGAATTGGTTCGATTTCGTGCTTCTTCATCTTTTTGAGAATCTCAATGCCGACGTAATCAAGAGCGTTATCGTCAAATTTTTGCTTTAGGTTTATAGAATCATATCTTGGATTGATTTAGACAAAAAGAACAAAACCTAGTATTTTTCCTCAATAATCGGCCAAAATCCAAGTTCCAAAACAAGTAAACACAAGCTATCGAGTTTTAGTGTTTTACCTTTTTAGAAAATCGCAGAAGAAGAGATGAAGATGAAGATGTGAAACCAGGGTCTTTTTTTCTCGTTCTCCTTTTTTTTTTTTTAAAGTTGATTTAAAAATGGGGAAATCATTTTTTTTTGTTTCATCTTGAAAAGAGGTATAATTGAAAATAGACAGTTATTAAGGGTAAATATGAAAATGGCTACTGTAAAAGGGGTATTTTTGAAAATCCCCCAAAAATATTTCATTTTTTTTCTTCACTAGATTAGAATATTTATATTATTTATTTTATTTTGGAAGAAAAACGAAATTAAAAAACTATATACTTTTTAATTTAAATTTTAATCATAGTACAAATTTAATTTAAAATAAATGACATTATATCATCAAGGAAAACAAAAAAATAGTAGATACTTTATTTTATATGTATTATTCATTTTAAAATAAAATTAATTATTGTATTTATTTCATCATATTAATAAAAAGGAATTTCAGATTAAAAACTAGATTTTTGAATATAAAATATAAAAATAAATGGAATATAGGGCAAGATTGGAAAAGATTTTCTTGATAGAATGAGCATCTTTTAATATGTATTAATGATCTTAATAATTGAAAAATAAATGTTATTTTTCAAATATTTTAATAATTGACAATCATACCTTTTCGGTAATTTTCTTTGATATTTTGAATTGGTATTATTCTATGTAATATTCTATAATTAATTATTATTTTCAAATGTACTTCTAATATAATAATAAAGAAACTAGCTAGAACTCAGGCTATTTAAGTTCTGAACTAAACGAGTTAGCTCACAAACGTATACTAAATAAATATAATCTAAAATCAAATGAACCTCTCATTTTCCAATCTTTTGCTTTTTCCTAAAGAGGTTTAGATCAATTCTGTAACGATTATATATATTTCTTATATAAACATAATGTAAAAAAATATATATATATTTTCCGGAGGTAAATGTTAATGATTATTTCTGTTTTGGTTTTAGTTACAGAAAGAAAGGAATAGTTGTTTTGGTTAGTATATTTTTATATTATCAGCGGTTGATATATTTGGTTTTATATTTACAACATCTTATTGCATAAAGCTGAACATCTTATTATATAAAGCTGAACGTGTTCGTAAAACGTGTTAAAAGAATAATTCATAACATTTTGACACGTGTCGAAAATTTTAATTGACACGTGTCAATCAGTGTCGAAATCATAAGATTGACACGTGTCAATCAGTGTTTAAATATAAATTCCTAACTTAAATATGTTGAAATATGTATTTCCTAAATTAAATATGTTTGTATACCATATAAATTTTTACATATATCGATTTTAATTAAGTAAGTGACACATGTCAGTGTTAAAAATATAAATTAATAAAAAAACTATTTTTATATATTTTTAAAATTCATTAAACAAAAAAAACTAATATGCCTCAATATTAATTATATATGCGTCACTGTTAGTTCACAGTATGGTTTTGATAAATATTCTAAAATAAATATGTTTATATATGTATTTCCTATAAAAAAAAGTTCATCTATTATTACATATTTTTAAACTTATTAAAAAATAGTATGCCTTAATTTTAATTACAATATGCGTCAATGTTAGTTAATAGAATGGTCTTATAATAGTCCAATAGTAGAAAAAAATATTTTATCTTTTTTTTTGTCAAAGAAATAAGTATTTATTATAAGTTAAATAGTAGAAATAACAATTTAGAAAATTAAAATACCAATGACACAAAAAGACAACTAGTTTTTAAAAAATTTAAATTTAAAAATTGACAAGTTTCTTTTTTTTGTTGTTTGAAACAATTATTAAATTGACATTTTTCAATAAAAGTAGATATCTTTAATAAAAATATGACAATTTTCTTTTACTATTAATGTTATTTAACATAATATAATTGATGAATGTTAATTACAATATGCGTCAATGTTAGTTAATAAAATGCTCTAATAGTCCAATAGTATAAGAACAATATTAACTTATATGTACATAAGTTAAAATGTAGAAATGTTTTTAGAAATATTAAAATGTCACCGACACAAAAGGACAACTATCATATTTTTGAAATTTTCAAAATTAAAAAATGACAAGTTTCATTTTCAGTTGTTTGAAACTATTATTAAATTTACATTTTTCCGTAAACTTAAATATTTTTAATAAAAATATGGCAATATAATTTAATATAAAAATATGAAAATCTTTTAAAATATTCACATTAATATAATTAAACGTAAATTTTTTATACCTATGTATTTACGCGGATCCTAATTCAATAATATCTAAACTCTTGAAGAAAAATATCAGTTCGTAAACTAGCTCATGACTCACTAGAGCTGGCTCATATAACTCGTCAACTAAATTCGATTCGATCATCAAACTCAATTATTAAAAGAGTCGATAAACATAGCTCGAACTAATGATAAGTCGAGCTGAGTTTAGTCAGCTCATGAGCTAATGAGTCATTTTGACACCTTTGTGTATGATACATGTTCTTTCACCACACATATGAAACTTGTATTGGAATTTACTGAAAATTATTACCATAACTTCCTTCCAATTAGCTAAACTGGTTCAGCATTGAAGGAAGCAGCAACCATGAGAATGAGTGAGGACTGAGCAGTGTTGTTCAAGCTGAGCCAGAGACAAGAAGGTCGATCCTTGTCATTGGCGGAAGCAATAAGTCCAAGATATCTCAAACTGCCAAGTAAACAGCTTGTTGTTGATGTCCGAATATGGCTAAAACACCACTCAAGGCTCAAATTCGGACAAATGTACATTTTTTGGCTGTATATTCATCGTGTTCTGTTTGCTTGGCCAAACAGAGGATAAGATTCTATAGTACTATGCTGTTGCACATGATCCCAACAAAATGATTTGCAGAGATGCAAAGTCTGGGCAACAAAATACAAAGGGTTGCGTCTCATTTCTTTTTCTTGCACAAGTTTCATTTTTCAATTCACAATTTGAACTTTGAAGCAATGAGTGACACAAATGTGTTGAGTAATCGATAACACAAAATTTCTCAATCGAAGTTCTATACCGAGTGGGCTTAACCCAGAGTTTACAAACCATTTTGTATATACACAGGCATTACCTATAATCACAAATCAACAAGCTGACACAAATGCAGCTTGCAGATACTTTTGACCTTTTGTGGCCTTCTTGCATTGGATGTGAGAAGAATCTCTCTGACTTCTTCTATGTTCTAACAACCATGTTGTCTGGAGTAGTATGCTGTTATCGCCTTCAGCTTCCCATTTAAGTAGTTCCTTTCTACCTGAAAACATTAGGGCTTGCTAGTTAGAAAAATGTTACTAACAGCAGATATATTTTGCAAGGTTTGTTTTCGATATAAATATCAAATCACGTCTTCAACAATGTAAGAAGACGACAAATCATTGGTATTGAAGTGACAGAAAAGTATCCGAGTAAGATTCAGGATTTATCCAAAATTTTCATATCCCAAACAATATGCTCATAGACATAGGAAAGCGATAAGAAAAAAAAAAACTTGCCTCAAGTGACCATGGAGAAGACGTTGATAAGGCTAGCTCTGCCAATTGGTTGATATCAACATTTCTTGGAAGAAACATAATGATTGTTGACGCAATGTTCATGGCTGCCTTAAACAGAGCACCTCTGCATCATTTTGAAATAGTGAGGATATAGTTCTTATCATAGAAAGAGATTAAGAGCTAGAAAATCTTAATCATATAATAAATAATCAACACGAGAGATATACCCGTCACGAGGTCTCAACATTGTCTTCATGTCATACGTACTAGCTTTAAGATAATCAGGGCCTCCCCAGGGTGGCGATAAGAATACAGTGCCTGCCTGCACAACGGAAATTATTTTAATGGCTACATTAAGACCAAAAAAATTGAGAAGTGTTGAAGAACAAAAACCTTCAAGTTATGCGCCAAGTCAAAGAAGTCTCCCTTCACAAATTCGATTTTATCAGCAACACCATAGATGGCAGCATTATGCTGTGCTAACTCAAGCTTCTTTGGATCCACATCAACTGCAATCACATAGTCACTCCTAAATGGCAGAACACAGCAGAGAATGAGACAAGGAAATTGCCCAAAATGTGCAAAACGCTACTTCCACCAGTTGGTGGAGAAAACTTGGTTAAAATTCTAATCCTGCTACCATGTGAATATCTAGCAATGATTGAGTGACTAATATCTTCCAAAACTATATACTAAAAAGTGTAAAGCACTAAAACTTTAGTATCAAAGTGTATGTTCACTCACCTTGATGCGAACTGAATAGCATTTCCACCAACTCCTGTAAAACAGTCAATGACTATGCCTCTGTTACAACGCGTGGCATGATGCTTAGCTATAAGTTCAGGAGTGACAGAAAACCATCCTTCCTCATCCATTTTGATGCCTTCATCAAATCTGGAGAAGAGGAGGTATCTTTGGCACCAATACTTGCCATGGATTGCAGAATATTCTTCAAGAACACCTTTCATTCCAGTCCCTGCTCACAGAACAATCTAAATGATTTTAACAACGGACCAACTGCAGCTATGAAAATTCAAAACTACATGTATGCAATAGATATTGCAAACCTGTGTATGAATTGACTAATTTCTTTTTGGCTCGAGATCTTCTGGACTCTTTCTTAGCCTTCATAACAGAACTGACAACATATGCACCGTTTCCCTCTTCATCAAGAGTAGTAATATCCAAATATTGATTTCGAACAGAAGTTTCTTGGTATGTATCAGTCGAACTGGAAACAAGGAAAATGTTAGCAGGATGTTGTTAAAGAGACTCAACAACAGACAGAAAATAAAGGTTATGATTTTTAAGCATGTCGGTAGTTTCGTAGTTATGGCATTTAATATTGTAACATAGCTAAATGTTTGAAAGTCTGTCGGCTTTATATCAATAGCTTTAAACAAGATAATTGCCAACACTCTCCACGTTTAAAGTTGTACCAAAACAACTCTGCTTGTAGTCAGTATCAAGTATTGCCACACAAGATTGCTTATCAATGGTTAGTACACTTGGTAAGATTGATACTAATTATATAAACATTGTAGTGATCAGTAGCTAAAACTAAAAGGTATTGCAGAAGATATGGTTGTTTATTCTCTTGTTAAAACCTCTGTTTAATTAAGTTCAGTTTAAGGAATTAATGCCATGATAAAAACCAGCAGGAAGAAAGACCACATTATGTTAAATTGTAATACCTGTTAACTTTCTCTAGGGCTTCTGTTTCACATTGACTTTGACAAACTCCACCAAGATCACCAGATACTTCAGCGGGCACATCATCAGCAGGTCCAGTTCCAAACAGGTCATCATGTGGCTTCTCTGTTGTCTTAATACCAAAAAGAAAAGAACCAATAACACAGTAAATAAACAAAATCTCCTGAAATTTTACAAGAAAGATAAAAACGCAGACATCCATCTCAATCACCTCTATAGCCAATTCATTCAAATTGTGGCTTTCATCGCTATAAGCGTGATGCTCCATCCCAAGTGGCGGCTCCCATGTGGACTCTTGTGTCTTAATATTGTAAAAATAACTTCGTCCATAGAACGAATCCCAGTAGACTTTCCATTCATTAGAGTCATGAGAATCTGTTGTCTCTGATGCCAACACTGAGTCTCCATCTCCATTTCCCAAAGAACAGCTCCCTACAACAACTTCATGATTTTCTTCTTCGATTGCAGCGTTTTCCAAACACGCTCTGTCAATCTCCTCAACACCAATAGCATGATCTGAAGTCTTCAAATCAGACACAAAATCCAGAGTGGATGCTACATCATTGTCTTCATCTTCGAGAAGAACATTAACCTCTTCTAATCGATCCTTGATTCCTTTCTTTTGATAGTATCTTGTTCTGTTCTTCCACTACATAAGTAGTTGAATTCTCAGAGCATGTAAACTAACTAAAAACCATGAATTTTCAATAAATGGAGCAAAAGGTACCTCCTTATTTGTTCGAAAGGAAACCGGGAGACCCAGAGCATCCATCTCTTTTATCAATCCCATGTCTTTAACAAAATTAAAATTCAACAACTTTAAAGATCTTTACCAGAAAGAAACAAAAATAAAAATCAAAACTTTGAAGCTAATCTAAAAGTAAGACATACTCGCAATTCCAGAAGGATCATCAACACTCTTGATTGGGGATATCTGCATTAGCAAAAAGAATCATAATTGGAACCCAAATCACAGAAACATAAGACAAATTCAACTTATGAAGAGCACTTACAACACTGTTTTCATGGAAGAGAGGAACCAACTGAGTATCTGTAGACCCATCGGCCCTGAGTATTTAAACAGACGAGAATGAGACGAGGAAAAGAACAGCTGAAAACTAAACGAAAGAGCTTTATCTTCTTATAAAATCAAGGTCTATTACCATAGATGGATTTGAGTAAGCTTGAAGAGAGAGCCCAGAGCTACAATAGCTTCACCTTCTTCTTCTACTACGCCTGTGACCTTTCCCATTCTTTCAGGAATATGAATCAAAACCTCCATAGAACCTCTCTTGAGGACTGAGCTAAAATACTTACATTCTCTAAAAATTAATCTAACCTACTCTTCATTAATCTACGTACTCTCCTCTTTTTATAACAATATGAAAACCCAATTTGCCCCTTGCAAAAAAAGAATCGACCAATCACATCTACCTATCTCCGCCCCTCTTTCTTCCTCGCTTTTCAGATCCCGAACGAACCAACCATAAGCTCCTCTTCAACCATCAGTTTTATCTTCAAAATTGTGTCGCTTATTCTAAGGTTATTAGGCTTTAACTTAAATCTATGAGTTTTAAGTCAATAATCTATATAAATCATTCACTGTTCAATTGTATTTCAATTGGGATTTGAAATCATGTGGAATTAATCCACATCAGCTCGATAATCATGTTTTCCTGGTCGACAGACATCAATTCATAATTAACGGAATGTAGTGGTCGATTCAGAAGTGAATCGCAGATGATTCCTTCGATCAACTTTGCAAGTATAATTAATCGTAAATAAGATAACCCGTGACAAGTGATAACCTGGTATAAAGTATAACTTGATAACTGGTCAGAATTTGATAATCATAATTCGTATAACCAGATAATCAGAATGGTATAATCCGAAGAAGATAACTTAAGTGATAACTGATAACTAAGATAACTGTATAATCGTGAAGTAGATATAATCGTATAACCTGTATAATCGGTATAACTATAACAAGATAACTGATAACCGATATAACTAAGATAACTGTATAACTCATAATTTGTATAACTCAGATCTCAGATAATGGTATAATATAATTGTATAATTTAAAAACATGCTAATGTAGATTTATTTTTTGTTATTTTCAGACAATGAGAAACTGCTCCATAAACATATTCTTTGATTACGGGCGATATTATTCAAATAATCAATGGATTCCAAGAGAAGTTGCACGGTTTATCGCTTAAGACCATGGAGATAACTTATTGTTAGTGGATGATACGCAAGAAGGTTAAGATGAATAATGCTTGCGAAACAGCTACATTCCATCGGGTGAACCTCGATACATCACATATCGTCAATTTACTTTGGGATGTTTATGCTTATCTAACCTCTGGATAAAGAGCAACAGGCGTTTCAGAGTGAAGTCAGCACATATTGAAATAGTCTGATGTGCGAGCAACATCAGTCAGAGTAAGTTCAGTTGGTATGAATTAAGCGATTTCAAGTGATATAGTTAATGTTGTGCGTTATCCTCTACGCAAACGAGGAATCAGAACAACCTCATGAGTCAATGGGAATGTTTATATCGAGATGGTAACCAGCCAAACTTTTCACGAATGATGCTGGATAACATATGATATTGACGTGGATAATGGTGTTGATAACAGTGAGGATATGGGTTTGATACCTCAAGATTCTCGAATATGTTGAGCTTCCACGCGGAGAAGAATCTCGCAGGTGTATCCATGGGAAGATGGTATGTATGAATCAGACAAGAATTTAAACTAAGCTGGCAAGACAAGATTTAGTTGAGAGCCGACATCAAAATTTTGGGATCGATATAGCCAACTCGATACAAATCGATATGTAAAATGTCGTAAAGCAAAAAGGGTCAAATGGTATTTCGCGTGTCATGGCTTAAGAATTCAACTTGTTTTTCGGTTAGAATATACACCAAGATGCATACATGCTCCTCAGCTTCTAGTACAAGTTAAAAAGAAAAGACACCAAACATATGCAGCTTTGCATGAAGATTATCCGGTAAATTGAGACTCCAACTCCTAAAAGTATTATCTTAGTTCAACGAAGATAGTGGAACCATCATACTCTCAAAGATTAAGAGGGAAAAACTAGCTGTTATGATGTGCGTGGTCCGTAAGATAGTTTTAGGATGTGTACGCTTATTTCGTATTAGAAGGTGAATTGGTAAAAACAAGTGTGGTATTAAGAAACAAAACGGTTCAAGTACCTATTTCAGATTTTTAGAGCTTATCAATGGTCAAGCCATGAAAGTGATCATCGGATGCAACTTTTCTTAAGACATATGGTGGTATGTTGTGTTTACTCAGATCCGAGTCATCATCATTATCCCATCGCATTTGCTGTGCTCGATGGTGAAAAGATGCTATTGGACGTGGTTTTTCAATACAAAACCATTATACCTGACAATTGGTTTTTGTATCGACAGAATCAATGCCTCATCAACGTGAATCCGAATGCTCAACATGGTTATCGATCTATCATTTGTCTCAGAATGTGAGAAACAAAGTTTCACATGTCAAGAAAGATGGCAGCAAAATTCATCGAAATTGCTAAGATTTATTCAGAGGTTGAGTTCCAACATCAATATGCTGATTTTAGTATAAGGTATCCTTCTGTAGCCGTGTACCTTGATAAGAAAAAGGTAAAAGGGAAAATGGGCAAGATGTTATTTTCCTGAAGGTATAACATGACACCTCCAATGTGCGAGTCTATGAATTCTACTTTTAATAACGCAAGGCAATACTGCATTACCTATGATTGATGCGATTGTTGAAAAATTGGCGAGTGGTTTAACAAATATAGAGAGTCTGCTGGAAGTGACGACAAAACGGTCCTTTTGTGGAGAACGTATTGCATGATAGATGTGGATGCATCGAACTACCGATGAGCTAAACACATTTCATCTTGAATACTGTGTCGCGTGGAGAAGATGGGAAGAATTATGTGGGGACTTGAGAAAGAAAACTTAGCTGGTGCGTTTTGATATACAAGCCTTCAGGTCATGCAATGCCATAAAATGTCAGGAGAAATTGTAATCAACGATTTACGTGATTTATCAGATTTGTGCTCGAGATATTACTTGGTTGAGCAATGGGCTTTAGCATATTATAGGACGATTTATCCGCGCATATGTCTGAGTGGATTATTCCGATCACATCCAAGGATTGTATGCATTACCTCCGCATTACACCAAAAAAAGGGAAGAGTTCAAAAACAAGACATCCATGAGAACGCCACAAGCATAAGTCCGCATAAGGCAGAAACTTGGCTTCGTGGTTTGAGAGTGCGAGTGGTGCTAGTAGCTAAGAGTGGTTCTAGAGCAAAAAAATAACTTGTATTTTTACTACATATTTCTATGCTTTATATAACTTGTTCATGTAGCAAAAAAACTTGTATTTTTATCATGTAGCAAAAATGAGGGTTCTAGTGAAGAAAAAAAATTACATGTTTAGATAAACAAAATTAATTAAAACCACCAACTTGTTCATGTAACAATTAATCTTGATATACACAATTAATTTTAAAAAAAATTAAATTCTGAGATACAAAATTCTTTATTAATATGAGATTACATGTTTAGATAAACAAAATTATATTAGAGTTACAAAATTACAAAATTGTTCTCTAACATATTCAAGATTATACATGTAACATCCTATACATTTATGATGACTTTGTTAATTTTGACCACTAACATTGCAAAAGCCACAAAAATAATGTTTTCAAAAATATTATTCTGGGTAAACGTAAAGAATGTATCTCAAATACATAAACTCATGAGTATAACTAGAAATTTTGAGTTTAATGCAAGGTATAACTAATTGCAAAGAAAAATCGGAAAAGTACAACTGTGTGTATGAGAGTACAACTGGAAGACTAGGTATAACTGTGTCCAAGATAACGGCGCCACGTGTCATTCTCAATGTTGGCGCTAACATTTCGACTATGTCAATTTGGTTAATATAACTTGGTATGACTGCTAAACAGACAACACGATCAAGTTATACCAAGTTATACAAAACGATCAAATTATACCAAGTTATACAAAACGATCAAGTTATACCAAGTTATACAAAACGATCAAGTTATACCAAGTTATACAAAACGATCAAGTTATACCAAACGATCAAGTTATACCAAACGATCAAGTTATACAACACAAAGAGTTCACATAAATCGACTCATCAACTCTTTAAACCTTCGCTTCTGTCAGAATAACAGGCTTCGAACCGCCACCTTCTTCTTTTGCTTCATAACAAGTTCTCCTTCTAATTCTTTTGTTTCTTTCTCTCATACGTTTCAGCATTTTACCTCCATCTTCACCAGCCTCTTCTATTTCATTCTCCTTCTCACCAGCCTCCTCCATCTCCTTCTTCTCACCTCTTCTATTTCATTCTCCTTCTCACCAGCCTCCTCCATCTCCTTCTCACCAGCCTCATTTTGTTCATCATTCTCAAACCATTCATTTTGGATTTTCTCCAAAATCTTTTCCTTCTCTTTGGAAGTTGACATACTCTTCCAATGGTTTGAATCGATCCAACAACTCCAACTTCTCATGGATTTTTAAATCCATCCTCCATGGTCTTCTTCAACTCATTTATCATCTCAACCAAACCATTTTTTTAACTTTTTGCAACCACATATCCCTCGAGAAGTATCCTCCGTGGCACCCTCGACCAGACTCCGCCATATCCGACATTTTAATTTTTCGATTGGCAACGCCTTCGTTGTAAAGTTTTTCAAACCAAATTGGCCTTCCTTCACACTGGGACGCTCCTCCACCCATCAGCAGTGATCATCTATCATTCCATCCATCCTCATCATCCATGATTCTGAAGAGAACTTCCTCATCGATTTGGAACCATGATCTGAATATTCTCAATATAAAGAAGTACAATTTTTCAACAACTCCGATGACACATAATGAATATGATAAATAATTTACACTAATGTTGATTTCTAACCTTATTTTCTCCAAGCTGCCTCATACACTTCGAGAGAGGAATGCCTTTCATGGTACTTGCCCTAAACTTCATCTTGCACATCCGAGGCACTCAGATCTGAATCTCAAGTTCTCTGTGATTGCTCATTAGAACAGAATTGTCTCGAACGCAGAAGCACACATAACATAAGATAAAACATATGTTAGAGCACCAAGTTTTTAAACCTAATTGTACCAAGTTTTTCCATGTACAAGTTTAACTAAGATAAAACTAAGATAGAAAGTTTTACCTCCAAGCAGCATAACAAAACTAGAAATTCGCGCCCAATCCTCCAAAATGGTCCATCGATGAAATATCTTTCATGTTCTCGCAAATGCAAACCGCCCCATGGGAATGTCTTACACAATTCGAGATCATCCACGGCTCGGGAAGAACTGCCCACGATGGTGCATTTTTCCGGTCTTTTCTTTGCAATGATGATGCTTCGATAGAAGTAAAGGACTGCCATCTTCAAACGATCGAAAAAGATTTTTTCGTCATGGACATAAGCTTTACCTCCACATCGCATATGTAACAACTGACCCAACTCTTAAAATATTTCGCAACAAAGCTCATACGCCCAATCTTTCAGTTATTAAGATACTGCCGAGATACCGCTGACCTAATCCAGAA
The DNA here is from genome assembly GCA_018361395.1 of Boechera stricta. Lineage (NCBI taxonomy): Eukaryota > Viridiplantae > Streptophyta > Magnoliopsida > Brassicales > Brassicaceae > Boechera > Boechera stricta. The sequence continues at coordinate 12,208,799 of CM031538.1, read as the reverse complement.
ATTACCTTCTCAGAGAATAGCGGATGGGAACGCCATTCACAATGAACCAACATTCCAACATTTCAGAACGCAGCCGTTCGAAGGAAAGATCCACATGCCCATCAATTTATGATTTCGATTCAGTGTGCATATGGAAAAAATGTCTAAATGTGGATGCTCCTTAAACCAAGTCAGCTCATCCTCGTGGAGATGAACCTCAAACAGCTTAACTACTTGGTGAATATAACACTTCGCCGATATCTTATACGCTGTACTGGTCGACTGAAGTACATTTCAAGTTGTATAACTTCGCTCCTCATTAGATTCCTGCAAAATAAAAGTTTCAGGAATTAGAAATAAAAAGTTTCAGGAATGCATAGATACCAAGTTTTACCTATTGTACTTTTGTTTCATGATTTTCTAAGCTAAAATACGCATTATACCAAATTTTACCTAGTTGACTTTTTGTTTCAAAATTTCTAAGTTATAAAATATGCATAGTTATACCAAGTTTTACCTAGTTGTACTTTTTGTTTCAGTAATTTCTAACAAAATATGCATAGTTATACCTAAGTTTTTATTGTACTTTTTGTTTCATAAAAATACGTAAGTTATACCAAGTTTTACCTACTATTTCTTTGTTTCATGATTTTCATGTTATAAAATAAGCGTATATACCAAGTTTTGCTAAGTTGCTTTTTGTTTCAAAAATTTCTAAGTTACAAAATATGCATAGTTATACCAAGTTTTACTATGTTGTTTCATTTAAGTTACAAAATATGCATTTATACCAAGTTTTACTAAGTTGTACTATTTGTTTCAAGATTTTTAACTTACAAAATATGCATAATACCAAGTTTTACCTAGTTATACTTTTTGTTTCATGATTTTCTATGTTATAAAATGTAGTTATACCAAGTTTTCAGACTTTGTTTGAATTTCAAGTTACAAAGCATGCATAGTTATACCAAGTTTTACCTACAGATTTCTTTTGTTTCATGATTTTCTAAGTTACAAAAATGCTGTACTAAGTTTTACTAAGTCTACAAATTACGAAGTTACTAATTTAACATAAGTCTAAGTCCTACTTGGTCACGTTAGATACATACCATTGCATTATACTCGGTTTCTTCTGAATATCTTGGTCCCATCTCTTCGAAGAGTCTCTTCTTAAGTAATTTATAAGTCACAAAATATTCATATACCAAGTTTTACAGTTGTCTTATTTGTTTCAGGATTTTCTAAGTTACAAAATATGCATATTTATACCAAGTTTTACTAAGTTGTACTTTTTCCAGGATTTTCTAAGTTACAAAATATATAGTACACCAAGTTTCTAAGTTCTACAAATTACGAAGTTACTAATTTAACATAGTTATACCTAATATTACTTAGTTGTATTTTTTTTCCGAAGTTCTGCTAATTTAACATAGTTATACCAAGTCCTACTTGTGATTACGATTTAGATACATACCATTGCATAATACTCTTTTTCCGAATATCTTGGTCCCATCTCTTCTTGAGTTCTTCTGGTACATTTGGTATCTTAGTTCTCGCCATTACCCTTCCGAGAAACGATATTCGCATCGCCCACACCAAGATATAATCGCTCAAAGGAACTAAATATAATCGCTCAAAGGAAACAATAAGGCATATACAGAATGAATCTAAAGCACTTTATGAATCCAAACTACAACAAATTGTGGGATCAAAAAGCTAACACAAAGAAATGTTTATGAATATTGAATCTTATCAAAATACATAATCGAAGATCCTAATAATCCCAAAGCGTGAAGGTAAATACAAGATGAGTTTATTCAAAAAAATATATATATATATATATATAAGATGAAGGTATTAAACCCGAAACCAACATCATTACATCGATCCATACAAAATCAACGAGTCATTCTTCGAATTAGATATGAAGGACGATGTAAACTCTTCAGAAAAGGATTTAAAAACCCTAGAATCTCACATCAATCATCAAAATTCGATAAGAGAAAACCAAAAGTAAAGATCACACAGGAAGAATCAAGACAAACTCAAATTCAACACAACCCAAATCGAGAAAAGAAGAGGATGTAGAATCTGATTCAAATTGAGAGAGAGAGAGAGTGAAAGTGAAATGAATACATACCTATCGATGGAGATTGTTAAAAGAGGAGAACACAGAAAGGAGACGAAGAAGTATTTGATTTTCAAATTAAGTTATCCTTATACTAATCGGGATAAGTAAAAGAAGGATTGTGATCGATTTTGAAAGGGATAAGAGAAAACTCAAAAAAACTTAATGTTTTCAAATTTTAGATGTTGGGTTGTAAAATCGATATTTATAAGTTTTTACTCAATTTTCTATTTTAAGAAAAAAGAAAAGAAAATACATTTTATAAGAAGAGCAAAGTAGCTCTTTTTTTCGTTTTGGAGAGTATTCTAGCGTTTGATCCACCTCTCTTCTTGTATATTTCGTACTTAAAAACAACGCGATTTCGTGGTTTGGACCAAACCGTTTGGTATTTATTGTTACCTTTAAAGAATCTAAACCGAACCAAACCGAAATTTGTCTAATGTGGTTCGGATTTGGATAATTGGATGAAACTGATCGGCAAGAAGAAGCACAAAATTTGATCAACGGTTTGATTCCGAACCGAAATTATCGAGATATTATTTTAAAATTGACCGAAATATATCAAAATATACCAAATGAAGCCAAAATTTTTCAATAACAAACTGAACTGAATTTGGTTTCTATTCCAACTCAGCACTACCTTTGATTACCAAACTGAACCGGTTCGATTATGTTCGGTTTGGAACTAACAAACTAAAATTATCAAAATTTTACTTGATATATCACCGAAATTATCAAAATGTACCAAATTAAACCGAAATTATTCAATAATTAACTGAACCGAAATTTTTACCTTAAACCGAACCGAAATTTGTCATTTACAAACCGAACCGAACTTTGATTTCGATCTAACTCAGTGAGATTGTTTCCAAACCCAATATTGAAATTCCTAAATTTCAAACCGAACCGATTCTTCTAATTGCCCAATGCCCAGGACTTAGAAAACACAGATCTTAAACCCTCTCTCCAAACTCGGCGAGTTCAGAGGAAGTAATTATGCAATCGGAGATGGCGAACAACACGGTGGCTGCGGCGGAGAAATCACCGCTTGAGCTACTTCAAGAGACCAAATCCTCCGTCGAAGGAATAGTCGCGAGGATGCTCTCAATCAAGCAACAAGGAACCCCCAAATCCGAGAATCGCGAACTCCTCACTCAAATGTTTCTCAATTTCATCAATCTGCGTCAAGCGAATCGTGCAATTCTTATAGAAGAAGAGAAAGTGAAAAATGAGACGGAGTTATCAAAATCTCCGGTGGATTTCACGACATTGCAGCTCCACAATCTCATGTATGAGAAGAGCCATTACCTCAAAGCTAATAAAGCTAGTAGAGATTTCAAAACCAGGTATCCCAATATAGATCTCATATCTGAACAAGAGTTCTTCAGTGACGCTCCTGAAGCAATCAAGTCTCAAACTCTGTCAAATGATAGTTCTCATGATTTGATGCTTAAAAGGCTCAATTTTGAGCTCCATCAGGTAAATTTGTTTCAAAGTTCATGTTTTAGATTTTGTAGGAGCTTTTGATTCAAAAGTGATTTGAGTGCTTAAGCTTTATACATCTTTTAATTCAATTTTGATGCTTAAGAGACTGAATTTTGAGCACCATCATCCCTGGCTCGAATTGTTCAACCAAGTTCATGTTTTAGATGTTGTAGGAGTTTTTGGTTCAAAGTTGATTGAATGTTTAGGCTGTTATACACAGAGGAAAGAACTATGCAAGCTTAAAGAAAGGTTGGAACAACATAAGAAAAGTTTGCTGGAAAGTAATGCAGAGCGTAACAAGTTTCTGTCAAGTCTTCCAGTGCATCTCAAGTCTCTAAAGAAAGCATATTTGCCAGTACAGAGCCAGTTGAGTTTGCCGAATCCAAAGAAGCTGAAGTATCATAATCTTGCTGAGCTTCTTCCTCTGCCGCTTTATGTTATATATTCACAGTTCATGGCACGAAAGGAAGCTTTTGAAGAGAATATCGATCTCGAGGTATCAGGGAGCCTTAAGGATGCTCAAACTTATGCCTGGCAGCAAGCAGAACAGAACTCAGGTTAGCAATTTTGAAACTTTTAGTTGAAATTAGGACTGAAAATGGAGTGCTTATTTGCTCTTTAAAATGCCATGTATGTTCAATATTACAGAGAGTCTAAGATTGGAGGATAATGGTGAAGATGGTGATGGAAAAAGGCAAAGGAAACGACCCAAGAAAGAGGGTTCTGATGAGGGAGGACTATATCAAATTCATCCTCTTAAAGTTGTCCTTCACGTATATGATGTTGAGATTCCAGATCCGAAATCCCATAGACCTGTCATGCTCAAGTTCGAGTACTTGTTGAATTTGAATGTTGTATGTGTTGGCATTGAAGAGTCTCAGGATGGACTTGAGAAAAATATACTGTGTAACTTATTTCCAGAAGATGCCGGACTTGAGCCTCCTCATCAGGTACATAATCATCCATTTGTCTCTTTACATTTCGTTCACATTCATTTTATAACGACTATTTTCTTAAAAGCATTGATACTCACTTTCTTTTGTTGGTTTGTTACCCTCTATGTTTATTCAGTCAGCCAAGCTCATTCTTGGCGATGATCATTTATTTGATGAGAGCAGAACTTCGAGGCCATATAAGTGGGCACAACATTTGGCGGGGATTGAGATTTTACCTGAAATGTCACCATTTTTTACTGACAAGGATACTCAAGATAGTGATACAGCTAAGGACTATGCTTCTGCGTCTGATCACTGCAATGTGCAAACCGTTCTGCAAAGAATACGGTCCCAGAAAAAGGCTAAGCTAACTCTTGTCTGAGTCACGCCACTCAGTATGTGTTTTTTCCCATCTTTTGACAATAGTAGAAGTTCTTCATATTTGTAAGTCAGTTAGTTCTTGGTATCTGAATTTGAAGACTTTCTTGGTATTTGTAAACTCTTCACACATTGTTATGCTATAATGCGGCAACGAGAAGAAATAAACAGAATGATATATGCGACGTTGTATTAATTAACAAAGACCGACCTCTGAATCTAGTTAAGCATAGCAATTACAAAGTAAAGAGATTCTGATGGTCCTGTGTACGTATAGAGAGAGGTTACAATCTTAAAGATGAGAACACAACTCAACTAAACACCTAAGCAGGATGATTTATCTACAAAAACTAAGTATGACCACAAGAACTTAATCCACCATTGATTTCACCAAGGTCCTGAGTGCGTCCTCCACAGCTTTTTCTGTGGGCTTCCTTGAAGATTCCTCATCTCCATCTGTTGTTTACCCACCAAAACGACGGAGTTTCCTTGAAGATTCCTCAGCACTTTGGTGCAAAGAAGGCCCGAATTTGTTTCTCAGAATACTCCCTTGACATTTTTAAATAATTGTGTTCTAGGGTGCATAAACTTAGGTCTAAGCAAAAATATATTCACCTCATGACCATTCTAGAGTACAATAACTTAGGCTCTGCTTAGTGATGGAATTTGTTTCACCTGGAATTTGATAAGTTACAGATGTGGCTCTGATCAAGTTTTGGCAGCTATAATGTGATAACTAATAATCCTTAATTCCTGATCTCTAGTTAAAAAAGTAGTTCAAATACTTTTCACCTCTCTACTCCTTAAGAAGCTGGTTCTCATCCTGGACAAAAGTTTTCAAGCACTGATGTGTGCTTCAAAGGAAATAAAAACAAAACTGCAACAGAAGTACCTTTGAGAAGGAAATGAGAAGAACATGTCCAAGGGTACATAAAACGCATCTTCCACTTCTGCAGGATTTGATGTTTATATTGAATGCTTTTTTGTCCTGTAAGATTCTTATCACAGAAATTACACTACAGATATGCTGCATTAGAGAACCAAGGACAGATAAGAAAAAAAAACACTCTCCAGAAAAGGATCTCTCTCTCTCACTTCATAAAAGGAATAGACAGCTTGACATACAACAACAGTGAACATTTGGCATAAAGCCTAAAACAAGAGAAAAGGAAGATGCAGGATTCTACGGCATGAACAACTCCTACCGAGTTTCATTGAGAGACTGGTAAACTAGATAGTGCATTAGATTCAGCAGAGAACATCTGGAATACTTCAGACTTACATCAGCAATCAAGAATCATACTACACTCATACTGCAGATTCAACAGAACCAAAAATCATGCATTAACTCGAACAGTAGATTCTAACGTCATGGTTATAGTTCTTCAATTGTGTATAAACAACAGGGCATTTGGTCTAGTGGTATGATTCTCGCTTTGGGTGCGAGAGGTCCCGAGTTCGATTCTCGGAATGCCCCTTTGACTTTTTCCAAAACTATATGTTCTAATGCCAGCCCAGAATCATTGCATATAAAATTGTTTTTGGTGCCCGATTTGTCAGGGTTCGTAATCAGCACTTCAAGAATATATTTTCTAGAAACACAAAGGAAAACAGGAATTATGTCAAACGATCAGGTATTTTGCCAAAGTAAAAACATCAGGGCATTTGGTCTAGTGGTATGATTCTCGCTTTGGGTGCGAGAGGTCCCGAGTTCGATTCTCGGAATGCCCCGTCGACATTTTTCTTAGTAAATGTTTTCAAACCAAACTGAGATCTTTTTTGGCTCTATTGCAAAACCATACATTTCAATGCAGTTCTAGGGAAAGAAATTATAAATCGGGAAACAGGCATTGGCTTTGTAGACAGTGTAAATCCAAAAAAGAGGCTAGAGTGAGTATGACTCCAGCGGTATTCTCTAGGGTCTTAACAAAATTAGTCAATAACCAAAAATTTAGTATAGCGGTATGATCAAGTCAAATGTTTAGACAAACAAGATCATAAAGCTAATTCAAGAAAATGTAGGACGAGAAAACTATCCTCTTCTGATTGATTTGTGGTGGAAGAGGTTTGAACAATTGGACAAATATCTAACTGGAGTATATTCATACAAAGTACAATACAAACTAGAAATCTATTTTCTACCGCAAATGGAAATGATCATTTCATTTAAATTTCAGTTAAAAAAGGTCTCTGAGATTAGATCCAGGAACAGCCTACTAAGACTAAACTATTTATATAGTAAAAGTCAACTAAGAGAACGAGATCAAAAATATGACCAAACTATTCAACGTTTTAACAAAATTGCTTAACAAGAGGGCATTTGGTCTAGTGGTGCGAGAGGTCCCGAGTTCAATTCTCGGAATGCCCCGTTGACTTCTTCGGAAACTTTTGTTCTAAAATCTTTAACGTAAATTTCAGCATGAAAATAACACCCTATTTCCTTAAGACTATCAATATCAGGTGTTGAAAGGCAAACCAAAGAATAAGTTTCAACTGTCACGTACCTTTACTCATGTCTGACAACGTCTCTGTAATTAATCAGTGAACTTCAGCAATTGAACATTAATGACTTCCCTTGCATTTCATCAGGAGTAGATTAGAGACGCAAGTAGTTGCATATAAACATTTTAACAAACAAAGGATCAGATCCTTACCAATTTAAGTGAAAGGTACCATGACTTCAGCTCTCAATGATTTTTGAGATTAAGTGCTGAACCCAACCAAACAAACTGGTGTAACACCAAAATTTTGCTTTCACATCCATTGACTTTGATCTCTTCAACCAGAAAACAACTCCCTCCGCAGATTCAATCTGGAAACATGAGACAGTACTTAAACTAGTATTGTACCACTAGATGCTCCAAAACCGAACCATATCAATAGGGAATGTATCGCACGTAAATTTCAATGAAATTTTTTTTTTGCAGGAATTTGAGAATCAAGAACAGGTCGAGCAGCAAACTGAAACCTTTTAAATGATCTGCAAAAAGCACAGCATTTATTCTACTCAGAATTCTTGCAAATATATTTTTTATTGGTGCCTGATTTGTCTCAGATCACATTCAGCATTTCAACTATGTTAATCTACATAAAGATTCACCAAAATTATTCATGTATTGTCTAGGGTAGTCAATAACCAAGAACTTGGTATAGTGGCATGATCAAGTCTAACGCTAAGATAAAAAGAGATCATGATGAATCGAACTACTGGAGGGTTTTCAACTGATTGACAAAAAGCAAATTAAAAATGTAGGATGAGAGGACTATCCACTTCTAATGATTTTCGCAGATCAATATATATCTGGTCCATTTCTATCCAGAGAACATTGCAAACCAGTAATCCACTTTCAAAGATCATACCATTGGACTGAATTGAAAGAGATCTCATAGAATATAGATCTTGGTCCATCCTATCAAGACTAATTTATTAAATAAAAGTCAACTTAGAGCACGAGACCACAATATGACCAAATATGGTGATCTTCAATGTTTAAACTAAATTGCTTAGCAACAGGGCATTTGGTCTAGTGGTATGATTCTCGCTTTGGGTGCGAGAGGTCCCGAGTTCGATTCTCGGAATGCCCCATTGAATTTTTTCAAAACTATATGTTCTAAATGCCAGCCCAGAGTCATTGCATATAAAATCGTATTTGGTGCCTGGTTTGTCAGTATTCATAATCAGCATTTCAACAATGTATTTTAAGAACATGAAATATGCCTAAATGAATACATATAGAGCAAACACAAAAGAAAACAGGAATTATGTTAACAGCCATTTTCCTTTAAGTCAAACCATCAGGGCATTTGGTCTAGTGGTATGATTCTCGCTTTGGGTGCGAGAGGTCCCGAGTTCGATTCTCGGAATGCCCCGTTGACATTTTTCTCAGTGCATGTGTTCAAACCAAACTGAGATATGTATGACCAAACATGTATAGTTTTTTTTGCTCCATTTCAAATGCAGTTCCAGCGAAAGAAATTATAAATCAGGAAACAAAAATTGGCTTTAGCCAGTATAAAGCCAAAAAAACAAGTTAGAGTATTCTCTCAGGTCTTACTTAACACAAATAGTCAATAACCAAGAATTTAGTATAGCGGTATGATAAGTCAAATGTTTAGACAAAGAATATCATAAAAGCAATTCAAAACAATGTAGGACGATAAGACTAGCCTCTTCTGAATAATTTTTTGCGGAAAAGGTTTTGAAAAATTGGACAATATTTAACTGGAGTACAATACAAACTAGAAATCCATTTTCTACTGAAGATGCAAATGTGCATTTCACTGGAATTTCAGTTGAACGAGATCTTATAGATTAGATCCAGGAACATCCTACTAAGATTAAAATATATATATATTTAGTAAAAGTCAACTAAGAGAACGAGATCAAATAAGACTTAAATCAACGTTTTAACTAAATTGCATAACAACAGGGCATTTGGTCTAGTGGTATGATTCTCGCTTAGGGTGCGAGAGGTCCCGAGTTCAATTCTCGGAATGCCCCGTTGACTTGTTTGAAAAATTTTGTTCTAAAATCTTGCTGAAAATTGTTTTATTACCAGACAACCCTTTGGTGTTTGTTATTTGAGTGGTCAGATTATGAAAATTGTTTTATCAACAGAAAGTCTTTAAATTTAAATTTATGAATTTAGTAACAAATGTTGAAAGGCAAACCAAACAATAAGTTTCAACGATCACATACCTTTGCTCATGTCTGACGATGTCTCTGTAGTAATTGAACAATAATGACTTCCCTTGCATTTCAGCAGGAGTAGATTAGAGAAGCCACTAGTTTCTCATAAACAATCAAAGGACCAGATCCTTACCATTTTACTGAAAGGTATAATGACTTGAGCATGTAGTCTGGAAATTATATCTCTGACTTCAGCTCTTGGAACTCTTGTATTGTTTTTTGATATTAAGTGCTGAACCCAACCAAACTAAATGGTGTATCACCAAAGTTTAGCTTTTACATCTGTTGACTTTGATCTCTTCAACCAGAAACTACCCCTTCTGCAGATTAAACCAGAAAACATGAGACACTACTTAAAAATAGCTTTGTGCTATTATATTCTCTAAACCCCAACCACATCAATTGGGACAGTATCACACATTCACACGCAAATTTCAATGAAAAACAAAACATTTGCAGGAACTTGAGAATCAAGAACAGGCCGAGCAGCAAACTGAAACCTTTTAAATGATCTTACAAAAGCACATGCATCAACTCTGGATGCAACAGCTACCTAGCCTATTCTCAAAGTCCAGTAAATTATCTTTTCATTCTAGACTATAAAAGGAACCTGAAATTATAGGATACAGGAGTTTAATTTTCTGCCTGCATTTCATCTTAAAGACATGACACTTGAACAACATGCATTTCCATTATATTGTTTAGAAAGAAGAACTACAAACCAAGAATGTGTTTTCCACAAAGGGTAAAGAAACAAAGAGAATGCTTTAACTGAGAAACACCAATAACCGGGCATTTGGTCTAGTGGTATGATTTTTGCTTTGGGTGCGTGTTTGATTCTCAGAATGCCCCATTGACTTTTTTCAAAACCATATGTTGTAAGTTCCACCTCGGAATTCTTGACTATATATATGTATTTGGTGACTGATTGGTCACAGATCACATACAGCTTTGAACCATGTGTATTTACCTAAAGCTTCACCAATAATACTGCTGTATTGTCTAGGGTACTAGTTACTAACCAAGAATTGGAAATAGTGGTATGATCAAGTCAAGACAAACAAGATCATAATGAATCAAACTATTGGAAAGCTTTCAAATGACTGATGTAAGAAAGCTAATTGAAAAATGTAGGACTAGAGGACTATTCTCTTCTAATGACTTTTCGTGGAAGAGGTTTAAACAATTGGATCAATATATTTCTGGAGCATTTCCATCCACAGTACATTGCAAACCACAAAATTACATTCTAAAGACCACATCACAATATGACCAAATATGGTGAAAGTGATCTCATAGAATAGATCTAGGAACATCTTATTCATACTAAAATATTTAAGCAGGAGACCAAAATATGACCAAATATGATGAGCTTCAATGTTTAAACTAAATTGCATAGCAACAGGGCATTTGGTCTAGTGGTATGATTCTCGCTTTGGGTGCGAGAGCCGAGAGGTCCCGAGTTCGATTCTCGGAGTGCCCTGTTGACTTTTTTGGATGTCTGATTTATATACCAGCTAGGAACTATCATGGAAATACATGTTCTTTAGTACATTTTCTAACAATTTTTAGCAAGGTTAAACTGGAAAACAATTTCCCATTACGCCTGTTTGGTATGAACTGCTGAAATGCAACAAATATAATGAGAATCAAAATGCACCTTGGCTTTGACGTCCACTGACTCGCATTATGCAGCAAGAAAAC